>JABFEA020000044.1:1912748-1924748 GCA_019775915.2 Cyphomyrus plagiostoma
GGGGGTAGTGACGCATGTCTTGCTCCTTTAGGCCCTACTTATTTAGCAAAATCCAGACAGGAAGCGCGGCGGGCGACCAGCGGCGAGGGACCAGCGGCGAGGGACCAGCGGCGAGGGACCAGCCCCGGTTTGCCCGTGCTGCAGCTGCCTGTCGCTCTGGGGGCTTTTTAATGGCCGCCAGCAACAAAAACCCGGACATGTGGGCACGATGGATGTTTGCGGGGCATCTGACATGTGGTCTACACCAGCCGCCTGGTCTACTGAGGACCTCCTCCTGAGCGCTTTCCTCCGCTCCCCTGTGTCAGAGCCCCCTGTATCTGCCCAGGGCACAGCAACTTCAGGACATGCGTGGCCATCTCTGGCCACTAGGGGGAGCTCGTAAAGCTACACACACCTGCCATCGGAACTGCTATTCCTGCATTAATATTTGCTTTGTTATTGCAAGCAATTCTTGGCTGGAGACAAAAAAAAACTAAGGAGTTTTTTTTCTTATTGTGAGGGTGGAAAATGTAGTGGCTCTTGGTAAAAATAATGAAATTATTATTATTAATTATTATTATTATTATTATTATTATATTATTATATTATACATTTTTAAATAAACATAAAACAGTTTGTCAGAATTAAAATGAAAATAAAATAAATTAAAATAAAGTGTTCAGAAAAAGACAGGCCATAGAGGTCAGCTTAGGAGCAGAGCTGCCCGACTGAACATAACGTTTCCTCATCACTGTTCAATGTGCATCTCTCATTCAGTTAAGTTCACAGGGTATCAGGCCAACAAACCATTACACACAAATTCTCCAGCGTCCTGGTCTGGGGGCTTCCGTTTACTGGATATGTGGGCAAACATCAAGGGGGACGGGGGGCAGGGTCTGATTCTCACAGGCGTCTGTGTGGGGTGAGCGGGGGGTGACCAACGACAGATCAAAGGGAAGAAATCGAGAGACAGAAAAAGGTGTATGAGGGAACATGAAGTCTGTAAACATGCCTGAGCATGCAGGAGTGGGTGAGGGGGCTGAAAAGCAGCGGATTCCCAATGACAGGACAAACACCCTCATTCCACCAAGAGATTAAAACAGAGATGAGCAGATCTCACCATGACCGAAATACAGAAGCTTGACTTCCCGTTGCCAGCAGACTAAATGGAAGCAGAAATAAGCACGCAGATTACAGGAGGAGGCTCAGTGGGAAGGGGGCCCCACACAGGGGAACGGGAAATGGGGAAAACACGTGGGCTCCGACGGCTCGGGCACGAGTGGCGCGGCCAAAATAACCCAACAGAATTCGTTACGACCATGTGCTTCACTTGTGGGTCCAACTCAACACTTAAGACATCAAAATAAGTCCTTCGTATTTCAAACAAACCAAACCTAGTTAACAGTGACCCACACCAAGCCATGCCCACCCCAGGACTATCGTCACCGTCATCAAGCACTGTCCCAGAGTCCCAGAGCTTCAACAAATTTTCCAACACGTCACTTTAGCCCCCGGCACGTAGTTGCGTGTCCTACATTGTTCTCATAATGCTGGAAACACATCTATTAAGGCTGTGACCCGTCCTGCAGCCCACAGCCTTTGCTGAAGATGAATTCCTCTTGGATTACGTGGGTTGAAGCAAAACCTACATCAGAAAAATTAGGACATCTAAGTTCAGCTAAAATCCAGAAAAGGGAACAAAAATTTATAGATTTCCCAAGAACAACCCCAAGTGAATCTGTAGCGGATACCCAACTCAGAAACGTCTCTTTTCCCATGTTTTGATTTCTCAACTGCTCAGCAGCCATCGCAGTAATGCAAACCAACATGAGACCACTCAACATGTCAAGGCGCAAACCTATAACAAACTTAAAACACTGGAGAAAAGTCAATGCCTTCATTTTGGGCTGCATATCAGGCTCTAAAGAGGAAAAACACAGAGGCTTAGGGACCCTCAGCTTGGCACAAAGACGACTGGAGAAACAGCGGCCACCGGCAGAGAAGTGCTCGATTGGTCACTGAGAGACAGGAGGGGAAGAGTAAAGGCACTCGATTGGTCACTGAGAGACAGGTGGGGCGGAGCAAAGGCACTCGATTGGTCACAGAGACTGGAAGGGCGGAGCAAAGGCACTCAATTGGTCACTGTGAGACAAGAGGGGCGGAGCAAAGTCGCTCGATTGGTCACTGAGAGACAGGAGGGATGGAGCTAGTGACCCTGAGAAAAGCAAGTGGCCCACTATACATAAATTAATTAATCATATCATCAGAATAAATGTCAAGAGTGTATTCTAAAAAATTCTTATCTGGACATATGAACTGCATTGTACTGCTTTGTGGGAAGCTCTTTATCTAGCTCTATCTAGGGGAGCGCCGATGCTTACCTTGACTCCATCCGATTTCTTGTTGAGTAAGCTTTTGCAAGCTGCAGATGAAGAGAACAGGTAAGCACTTCACTGTACAAGAGGCTCCGATTCAAAATCAAAATGCAAAATGAATAAAGCAACGATGAGTAAGCTGGCAAGTACTAGGCTTGTGTTTCAATCACTTTTTAAAACTTTTTAAAAAGACCCCCACGACGTGTCAATTAAAAAAAATCTACTGGCTGGCACACACACACGCAAAAGACAGACAGAAATACACACACACAAAATCAACTTCCCAGTAAGTAGTTCTACAGCATTCCCTTACCTTCCAACCAAAAGGGATGAAAGGATGGCAAAAAAAGAAATATATATAAAAAAAAAGATCAATAGCACATCAGAAGCAGAGGTTCATCAGAATACGGATTGGGGTGCAGGCAATAGGTTGAGAGGGGCAGGGTAGAGTGTGACCAAAGGTTTGGCATGTAATAACTACACCACCCAGAATGCATCTGTCTCAGGTGAACACACCCAAGAAAGGATTAGACAAGCTGCTGTCTTTCTATTTGGGCTCCCCTGTCAGAGGAATTAAACACCACCACAAGGTGCTGCAAGAACTCCGCAGGCCATGACAGAAAGCCCACATGCTGATGAGTGCAAGAAAAAAACATTGTTTCCTTTTAGAAATAATTCATGAATAGAAAAGTGAAGCGTATTAAAAACAAAGACAGCACTCTTGCCTAGAGCTAAACCCCAAGACTGCCTGAGATGCAATGAGCCCGGGGCATGATGAGAGGGTGCTCTTCACTGCCATCTACAGGCAGAGGCTTTTTTCCCCACAGTGACTCTAACCCACTGATGTGGTGTTCTGCAGCTGAAGCTGAATTATAACCATGTTGGGGGTCCGGCGAGGGGGAGTTGGGGGATGGAGGGGGTTGAGGAGTGAAAACAGCACCTTCCGTCTGTCCGCGAGGGGGCCTATTCCACGCCAGTGGGCTGACCTCTGACCTCTGTCATGTGATCCCCAGGCTGAGGAAGGCAGCAAGCCAACCCCACTCCTGCCAATCTCTGAATCGAACCCGAGCCCCACGTGGCTGACCCACACCCCATACAGAGATGGCCATCTAGAGCGTGGGTTTATAGTAACAGTTAACCTGAATGGGCTCTAGGCATCTATTCAAAGGCGGCATTTAAAAATAACTCAGGAGGCCTACTTGAAATTAAAGTATTGAGCTAAACTACGCATGTTTGCAACTGCGCTCACCAACGCACAGGTTCTACCTGACTGTGTATATATACATCAACACCTGTAATAAGTGTCATGTGACCAACACTGGCACATAATTCATGTGACTAACATCACATAACATAAGAACATTAGAAATTTACAAACGAGAGGAGCCCATTCAGCCCATCAAGCTAGTTTGGGGAGAAGTTAACTAATAGCTCAGAGCTGTTAAAATCTTATCTAGCTCTGATTTAAAGGAACCCAGGGTTTTAGCTTCCGCTACACTAGCAAGAAGATTATTCCATACTCTAACTACACGCTGTGTAAAGAAGTGCTTCCACAAGTTCGCTTTAAAATGCTCTCCCGCTAATTTCCACGTAGGGCTGCAAGTTCTAGTATTTTAACTAATATTGAAATACCCATTTGGTTGAACATCATCCAGACCTGTTAGAATCTTATAGACCAGGATCATGTCACCCCTTAGTCTCCTTTGATCGAGGCTAAACAGATTCAGCTCAGCTAATCTCTCCTCATAAGACATTCCTGGAATCATTCCCGTAGCCCTCCACAAAGCACACGTGATAAACATCATGTGACTAACATTAGCACATAAGTCATGTGACCAACATTAGCACAAATGACAAGTGTCACGTGATGTGCTGTGATTGACCTGATAGCCTGTGATGCTCGGCTTTGGCCCTACGGTGGGATGGGGGCGCTCTGCCTAGGTGGCATGCTGGTGGGGCAGAGGGTGGGCTGCTCACGTGGCGCTCGGGACGTACCTTCCTGTGCCAGCGCGGCAGTGCTGGTGGTGGCAGCAGCAGGGCTGGTATGCTGCCGGCCCACTATTGAACAGAGAGGCGCTGGGTTGAATGGGGCAAACGGCTATTTTCGAGAAACACGGTAGGACGGCAACCACAAGGGGGCGGTCCGGACACCCGTGTGGGAAACCATACGTCTGCCACTCAAGCCAGAAGCAAGTAAAAATCTGAGAAACCCAAAAGTGGGTCTGAATAACCCTCCAAAGTCATCCTCATAGGCAGACATTCACTCGTCATTCACAAAGGAAATCAAACGATCGTAAAGGATGTAGTTCACAGTTCAGGCAACGGTCTACAGATGGGTGCCGTGGCTGGGGTGGGGGCTTAGTGGGGGTTGGGTATACTCACAGACACGCAGATTGTTTAATGAGAAGGGGAAAAAAACACACCAATACATGTAATTATCACAACCACAGTCTGTACTGTACTAACACAACAATTACTAAACAAAGACCTCAGGCGAACAAACTTCACTCACTAGATTCAATTCTGTTTCTGACTAAAGTAGCTGAAGGTGCAGGGATCAAAGGCCCAACTAGTCATGTGTCGCTTCGTTTGAACCACAGGTAGTGGTTGTACTGTTTTAAGCATTCGGGTTTACAATAATTCAGATTTATTTTAAAAATCCTTTAACTTTATCAAACATTTATAGATGCATTACAGAGCAGTAGATTCTTTCTGTGACCACAAGGAGTCGTCACCTTAACCTGGAGCAAAATCAACGAGCTGGCACTGTGAGCCATCCCCTGATAGTGGACAGTGGGCTTCTCGCCAACATGGGCACACCTGGGCACACGCTGCCTTCTGTGGGCTTTTTTCTCACCTGAGAAGTTTCTGGATACCAGCATGGTGGTGAGAATGGCTCCCTAGAACAAAGGACACGGGGAACCGCCTGATTTTCGAGCTCAATGCATGATTCATGCAGAAGACCAATAGTGACATGCGATCAGAGACCAGCAACCTCTTTAACATGGATGACATAAATATCTTTGGTTCTTTCAAAGAAGGGGTTGGAAACGGCCTCCCATGGGGGTGGTGCCATAGCCCCACCAGTTTCGGGTCGCCCTCCTGTTACCAACCGAGGACCTAAGAAGATGCACACAGATGTACCTTCAGCTTCCTCCGGGCGTTGAACTTGCGCAGGCACTCAACGGTCTCCTGACGGTGCATCATGGAGGCCACAGTGGAGCGTTGCTACATGGGATAGAAGGTTAACAACATCAGAGCGGACCTCTGAGAGGGCAAGGGTTGAGTGGACTCTCCGAAACATTTATAGGAAGGAATAGTGAATAGAGGGTATAGTGATTAATTCACTTCCTGAAAGTCGGGGGACGAAGTAAGAAGAGGTGGAAAATTTCAGAGGAAGGAGAAGTGCAGGGGAAGGAAAACTGAGGAAATGAGACAGGAAGGAGAACTGCAAGGGACAGGAAGAGGAGGCAAATTAGATGGGAAGGAAAATTGCAAGGAACAGGAAAGGAAGAAAATGAGACGAAAAGGAGAACCGCAGGGGAAGGAAGAGGGAGGAAATGAGACAGGAAGCAGAACTACAATGGACAGGAAGAGTAAGAAAACGAGACAGGAAGCAGAACTGCAAGAGACAGGAACAGTAAGGATACGAGACAGGAAGGAGAACTGCAAGGGACAGGAAGAGTAAGGAAATGAGACAGGAAGGACAAAGATGAACTGCAAGGAACAGGAAGAGGAAGGAAATAAGACAGGAAGGAGAACTGCAAGGGAAGGAATAGGAAGGTTATGACAAAACGGAGAAGGGAGGAGCGACTTACACAGACCCACGGGTGTTTGAGGGCCTGCTCAGCTGTGATCCTTTTGGCCGGGTTGATGGTTAGCATCTGGTTAATGAGGTTTTTGGCCTCAGGGGTAACGGTATCCCACTCCGGGGAGGGAAACTAAAACCAGAGAAGAACAGAGATGCAAGTCGAGGCTGGCAACAGGAAAAGACCTTAATATCTTCTGGTTTTTAATCTCTCTTATTTTACCTAATTTATAAAAACTGAATCTCTCACACACACACACACACAAGTGGCTGAGTCAGTAGTAGATCATGACGTCTAAAAATATAAAACCACTTATCTGTGACGTTCCACTCATCTATAATGTTCCAAATCGGTAAAGACAGTGCCACCTACCCTCTGGGATGTGTTCACGAACACAACATCCGGATTACCCACGATCAGCAGAGAGGAATACTCACATCGTAGGCACCCGCTTTGATCTGTTGGTAGAGTTTATGTTGGTCTTCATCCCAGAAAGGGGGATATCCCACAAGTAGGATATAAAGGATCACACCTATAAAGAGGGGACAGGAGGGCAGTGAGGGGCTAGCATTAAATTCTGGCCCCCCGTGGCATGCTGGGATGCACATCACCTAGGCCGGAGGACTCACCACAGGCCCAAATATCGACAGGCTTGCCATACGGGTCCTTCCTAAGGACCTCTGGAGAGAGGTAACCAGGAGTGCCTGCAAAACCTGCGCAGGGAAAAGTGAAATTAACGAAACTGCAGAGGCTATAGGAAACATCAGTGAAGGGTGTTGGGGGAACAAGCATGGCGTGTTGCGGCGATAACAAAAGCTCGAAAGAAAGGAGGAGGAGAGAGGGGTCCGGTTTTGCCCAGGCACCTAGAGAAGGGCTTAAAACGCGGGGAATAAGGGCAACCCTCCAGTGCTAACAAACGGAGTGCACGCTGTCATTAACGAGTAACGAGACTCTAAATAGATGTTAAAGTGTCAAAGGCAGCATCCAGCTGAGCTTATTTCATACTTCAACTGAACATACAGAAAAGCATGTAAGAAACGGTGTGTGTGTGTGTGTGTGTGTGTGTGTGTGTGTGTGTGCGTTTACTCACCAAACCATGCCTGCTGATCCCCCTGCACCTCAATTGCCAGGCCAAAGTCTGCCAGCTTCACTGCGGCCCCTTTCATCTTACTGGCCAGGAGTAAATTCTCTGGCTGGGGTGGGGGGGGGGTCAGAAACATGCTGTTGCTTTTGTTCCACGCGATCACAAGCAGCACACTAACAGCCCTCAGCAGCTCCATGATACTGTAACACCACCTACATCACCATCATCATCACCACCATAACCAGGGGTACAGAACTGGGGTGTGACCCTGGCAGATTTAGGGGGGGCAGCACTTTACAGAGGCCCTGGAATACGTAACAGGGTGGTGGGTGGGAGAGGTGGGGGGCAGGTTGACATTTTCTCAGGGGGCCCAGAACGTCTAGCGACACCCCCATCACCAGCATAGTCAGATCCCTGTCCTTGCTGAGGCCCACATGCATACCGGGCAACACTGTCCCCTGCAGCTGACCGCCTCAGCCCTGAGCAGCAGGGGCGTTAATTTCCAGACTTCTCATTTTGTATGTTTCATTACAGAGACAGACAGTTACCCGCCCAGGACTTTGCACTGTTACAGGCCAATCCTGGAAGGTAACACCTAACACTGGGACAGAGACCAGAGACGTGTGTAGGGCAGATAGAATCACAGCAAATGCCCTCTTCAAATTGAGGGTCGCAGCCTTTTTGTTCGAATAACATACACTAGAGGGCACTGCAGTCCATTCAGACACCTTTGAGAGCGACCTGCACAGCATGACGGGCAGAACAGAAGAGGACACTGAGTGCCCCTGTGCCAGTTTGTTTTGTCTATATGACGGGACACCAGACAGACAGTAGACGCAGAGAAACGCAGGCAGACACAAACGCATGCACGCAGACTCACACACGCACACAGAGGCCTGCAGGCCCACAATCAGAGAGCAATCAAGTCCCCAGTGAAGGAGCCAGAAAATTATGACGCAGCATCATTGCCATGGAGATGTGAGGTTGTCTTGGTGACAGATGCTCACCTTGAGGTCCCTGTGCACGATGTCATGCTGGTGGATGTGATTGACGCTCTCCAGAATCTGATTGATACACTGGCTGCGGAGAGGGACAGGAGGAGATCCACTGTTTACTCACAGCCACAACAGGCACTGATTTTTCAAACAAACGGCAGTAAACAACGTCGCCACCCCCCAGCTGGCTAGCGTATCTAGCCAGCAAGGCAGCTGCGGTTCGAGCGTCCAGGATGCGTTTACCACCTGGCTCCCAAGGGTCACGACCTCACTGGCTGTGAACAAACTGGGCCTGAAGCGGAGCTTCATGTCGCCGCAGCTCGGACACGTTCGACCTCGGGCCAGACGGCTGCACATGGCCCCGCCCCCTGACCGCACATGGCCCGCCATTGGCTGGTGATTTATACAGAGTGTGCCTCTGTTACATCACAGGACTCTGGAATGGGGTGATGGGGGAGGGGGCCATGTTCCGCTCCCCTTTTTAAAAGCCACATTAACAAATAAATAAAAAGGACAGCAAGCACCCGGCTCCACCCCACCGCGAGAGGAACATGACAGCCTCATTCAGTCTGTGCAGACCGGGACGCGGGACGCAGGAGGCTGGGGGGGGTGCTCGGTGAATAATGACGGGGTGAGAGAAATAGAGGACGAACGGGGGAGGGTGGGGCCGAAACCAGGGGAAAAACTGCAACTTAAATATAGCCCCGCATGTTACCCGTCAGGAACGAGGAGAATAGTATTTATTGTGTCCAAATTTGGCCAGTTCAGAGCCTGGCCTTCCATTCCAGTGGCATCGTGCTCAGCTCGGGGGAGCGGCTCTCCCCTCCCTCACAGGCCGGCGCCCTTAATGTCTCGCACTGGAGTAACCCCCCCCCCTGTTTATCAGAGCAGTTAGGACATGTCCAGGAAGGCAGCCCAAGCAGACTGATCACCCTGTGAAATTGTTGCAAGGACCCAAAATTGAGCAAACCGGAGTTTACGCGCCGCTCGGCACAGGCAAAGCCTCCGTCCTGCCCCCCCACCCCGACCCGACCCTGCTGCAGGCCCCGCCCTGGGCGGCTTTTTATTCAGGGCCGTCTGTGGCCTCCCACTTCTCCTTCGCCAGCTGTTATGCTGCATTAGCGCAGTGGCTGCCGTCTCCTGAGAAGGTCTCTAATGCAGGAAGTAACACTCAGAGGCTGCGGGCCAGCTGACCTGCTTCTGCACTGCTTTGCTGTCCCTTGCTGTGAGCCAGGTCCCGGGGCACTGTGTGTGTGTGTGTATGAGTGTGTGCATGTTCTGTGTGTGTGCGTGGCTGTTCTCTAGGCAAACCATATTTAGCGGTTTATTCATGTGTGTACATGTGTCTCTGCATGCGTGTAGATGCGTGTCTGCGTGCATGTACGCGCGCGCGTGTGTGTGTGTGTGTGTGTGTGTGTGTGTGTGTGTGTGTGTGAATGCCCGCAGGCCGTCAGGTTAGGGTTCACGCACCTGGCATCAGCTTCGCTGTAGTACTCTCGGGCCACAATGTCCTCAAACAGCTCACCGCCAGTGACACTGAAGACAGGCGAAGCCCATCAGGCATGTTTTGGTCAGTAAGTAGACGACGGCATCAATAATGCTGGCTGTCCACACCCCGACTAAGAAGCGGGGGCAGGGAGTACTTACAGGTCAAAGACGAGATAGTGAAAGCCTTCTTCAGCGATACTGTCATGGAGTCTGACTGTGGGGTGGGGGGCAAGACAAAGAGAGAGAGACAGTGTGACCTTTGACATTTGCAAACCCCTGTAGTGACATGGTACTTCAAATCCCAAAAACCAAAACGAGCAGCAACCAAAGAGCTTCCAACATCCGAAGCCTATTAGTTCCGACTCTGCGGACCAGCAGTCCCGTGAGGACCATCTGGGGGCGCTCTAGGCCAAATTCGGACGAAGAGGAGGAGAAGAGGAGGTCAGCGTTTTAAAAAGAGGAAACGAAAAAAAAGACATGATAAGTTTTCCCTTGGAGGGGGACAGTGAGGGGAGAGACTGACATAGAGAGGAAAGAGGGAGAAAGGGAGGAATGGAGAGGGTGCCTTTCCAGGAAGAGAACAATCTGGGACACAGAAAGTGGAGAGAAAGTGAGACAGACAGAGGGACGACCGGGGGGAGGCGAGTCTGGGAGACAGGCATGAAGATCAGAGGAGGAGAACGGAGAAGGTGAGAGAAAAACTGAGCCCCCCTCCCCCCCAAACAACACACGCTCAGCTGACGGTCCCTCCATTTAAGAGCCAAAGAGGGGACGATAGAGCCATGGTTGAGAAGATGTTCCCGCTGAGCTCGGCCTACAGGAGGCGCTCTGCCTCAGCACAATACTCACCAATGTTGGGATGCTTGAGCAGCCGGCAGATCCGCGCCTCGCGCTCCAGTTTCTGATGATCTGAGGGGTGAGGAGAGAGAGAGAGAAGAGGAGGAATGAAGGCAGACGGAGGGAGAGGAGGGAGGGAAAAAGGGAGACGGAGTAGCAGTCGCTGCCCGCTGGTTCCCAGGGGAGCCTCGTCTCGGCACTCCAAAGGCACGGGAGGAGCCGGGCTTGGCCACCTGCCTGACTGAGGACACGGAGCAGCATCTGGGCCGGACCAGACCAGGCCAGGCCGGCGGGAAGCGCACAACCTCCATTTAGGGACAACGCGGAGAACACAGAGCCAGTGAAGACACCCACAGCAGCCAGTGACGGAAATGGGCATCTGACGGAACCCAGGACGCGCCGATTAGCCTATGACACGGCAGTCAGCGTTCATAACGAAGGCAGAGCCCGCGCTGGCAAAAGTCAAAGTTTTAGGAAATAAACCTGATAAACATCTTAGAAAGTAGACCTAAGGGGAAAATGGCCTTCATACATTATTCATGTGTATTATTTTAATGAAGTGACTCTGCACAGGCAAGGCCTGGCTGCCCGGTCAGAGGATAAATCTGTCCCGCTCAGAGAAGGGACTGGCAGTTTAATTCGGGCACAGGGGTGCTTGGGAATTATTTAATATATTTTCGGAGCCCCGTTTAAGACGAAAACAAACACAAAGCAAACAAATGAAGGAAGCGCTTGTACAGCTGAACAGCCGCACAGGTGGAACATGGGGGAAAGATCTCAGGCCCCGCTGGCGTGTTTCTGAGGGTCGGTTTCTGAGAACCAGCATGAAGAAAAACTGTCTGGGCCTCTTCATGCTGGGGTTAATGGTACTGAGGAAAGTGGGGGGAGTGCATGTTTTCCAGTGAGCAGCTTCAAATCATTAGGAAAAATATCCTTCATGTGGTTCTTCTGACAAAGGTCTGACTCGGAGCAGAATGATGGCGCCGCAGTGCGGGACTCCTCCAGGCCCCACACGCGCACGGCTCAGTTTTTGGGCCGTTCCAAAGCGGAAAGCAGACACTGCTGATATTTTAATCAAGCAAGAAGCTCACCACCAGGTGCTGTAAAAAAGACCTGACAGCATGTCCAATAGCAGGCAGCATCCTCGCTAAGCCCCGCCCTCTCCACGCACCCAGACCTGACAGCATGTCCAATAGCAGGCAGCATCCTCGCTAAGCCCCACCCTCTCCACTCACCCAGACCTGACAGCATGTCCAATAGCAGGCAGCATCCCTGCTAACCCCCGCCCTCTCCACGCACCCAGACCTGACAGCATGTCCAATAGCAGGCAGCATCCATGCTAAGCCCTGCCCTCTACACTCACCCAGACCTGACAGCATGTCCAATAGCAGGCAGCATCCCTGCTAACCCCC
The DNA here is from genome assembly GCA_019775915.2 of Cyphomyrus plagiostoma. Classification (NCBI taxonomy): domain Eukaryota; kingdom Metazoa; phylum Chordata; class Actinopteri; order Osteoglossiformes; family Mormyridae; genus Cyphomyrus; species Cyphomyrus plagiostoma. Next base: position 1,924,728 of record JABFEA020000044.1, read on the forward strand.
GCCCTCTCCACTCACCCAGAC
>JABFEA020000044.1:1960490-1975313 GCA_019775915.2 Cyphomyrus plagiostoma
ACACACACACACACACACACACACACACACACACACACACACACACACACACACACACACACACACACACACAGTGTTCATATATTCCTATAATTTCTTTGGACATAAGCATAATCATTCCTAAAATATCCCTAACTACACATTTTTAGATTTTTGATTGCAGTCAAAGATTTTCATAAATTTGAGGTTTATATTGTGGGGTCCTGAAAAATCTCCCCACAAGCTTTGAGGTAACAGGTTTCACCACATTGTTGAGACATTTAGTGCCTACAATGTGGTAAATACAAACGCACACACACACACAGACAGAGAGACAGACACATACACACGCATGTATGCACATACGCATGGCTAATCGGGACCTTCCCCACACATTAACCAGACATGGACACAACATCCCATCTGTCCATGACACCCCTAAACCCAGAAGAGAGGGGGAGAAGCACGGCCAGGGAAAGACCACACTATTAAAACTTCTTACAGAAGGTGATGCTGCTGCTTAGGGATCACACAAAGGAGGTGGACAATGACGACGACCTAGAATGTCCACAGGACAGTGAGGGTGGGCAGGACTGTGACAGAAAAACAGCGAATTGCACTAAAGGCAAGGGCCACCAACACTGTATATGTAAATAAAACAAGATAAACAGCTGCCGTCTCATTTCCATTAAGGAAGAAAGCAATAAACACGTGTGGCACTTTCCATTCCCTGATTTCCTAGAGGACCAACACAAAACATTTGACAAAAAATATATTACAAATACACTTTCTTTCATGACATAAAATCTGACTGACTGCCTTGAGTCACCCTTCTTTTGAACCGTTCATCAGACATGGTTTTGCTTTATAAAAGCCCATTTGCGGTACTGAAGTAACCTGTGCCCAGATTCAATCACTTCGCAAACACTGAACGGTGTCCACCACTGAGTGCCACCTCATTCAGTGAGGGAGGTAAAGACACCAGTCTATGGGAGTGCGTCCCTGAAGATCTCTGGCTCCATCCAGAAGAATGGGGATATTTTAACTACATCCCCCCCAAGAGGCAGTTCCAACATTTCTGAGTACACAGCTGACACATTCATTTTATCCATTATAATTAAAGATTATGATGCCACTGCATCAAATGTTTATTTTTGTTCATTTCTAATTTGACATTCTGAATACTATTGACCAACCGAAAAACAAACCCTACAAATTAAACCACCTACACTTTATTTTCAAAAGAAGAACTTGTAAAGTTGACTTTATATAAAAAGCTCTTAGTTCGCATAGGACACTTATTGGGTTTCCCCATTAATGAACAGCATCCTCACAAGAGAATAAGGTGGCAGCTGTAGAGATACGCCCCTCATATACCGGACAGACTCGGCCTGGTGACAGTTTTTCAGTCACAGTACTGAGGTGACGATGGGTGGAGGCAGGATGGAAGGGGGGGACAGCATGCAGGCAAATGAACACCCAAGGATCAGTCCAGGGGGCGGGGCCTCGAGTCACAAGGGCACAGTGCACTTACTGGGCTAGGAATAGCATCTGGGTCTATTCTATGTCTTGTTTTCAGCACCGGTTGCGTTTCTGAGGCTTTCTTTAAGAGTTAAGAGGGGAAAGAAATACAACAATTTGCCATCCCATAATTCTTAGAAGAAAAACAAAGAAGCAAACAGACAGAGAGAAAGGCAGATGAGTAACTACCCCCCATCTTGAACAGATGCTCCAGGCTTCATCAAAACAAACCAGATCTCCGAACTGCTTTTGTTCTTACGATACTGACGCATTTGACTTCGTACTACCAAGGGTGGGAAGTGAAACTAATTGTGTATTTGTACAAATCCTCCATCCTGTCAGAATGACTCCTCTGAAGTCACATCTACTTTGCAGGAACAGACGCCTTAATCATTAAACATCTCATTTCCCATAATTGTTCATGATGTATGCAGGAAAAAAAAAGCACGAAATGTCACTCGCTAGGAAGCCTGACAGGGCTGATGGGGAGGGCTTGGCCAACCACAAATGAGCCAATCAGGAAAATAACGCTGACAAACAGGGCACCACACAACCTCATATTTCAAATTGCTATTATCAACTCTTGGTCTTAAGGGATTTAGAAAATATGACCACAATCAAGCAAAATCTATCATTTCAACAAGGAACGCTGCCTTTAATCTGCCACACCAAGACGTCAATGACAAAAGTCTAAAAACTGGAAAAGGAATAAAGACAACAGTAAACTGAAGAGGAGTGCCTCTGAGGCCAAGACTAGGCCCCGTTACTAGCTTACACTATGTGTGCACACATGAGTATGTACATACCGGGCTGGGAATCGAGTTGGGGTCCAGTCGTTTCTGGGCTGGTGGTGCTGGGGCAGGTGCCTGGGGCTGAGAACCAAAATTCGGCTGCCCAGGGTAGGGTGCTCCGTAACCTGGCTGGGGGCCCCTCATCTGCCCAAAAGCACCTAAGGCATTTAGAAGCAACATTAGTTTCCACTGTTTAAAATGACAGTGTATAATGTACACTGGATGCATGATGAAATAATGAGGTTTTGGGAGGGACAGTGGCCAGAAAGTTTGGGTAGACAGTGGTACTTTTCCACATTAACCAAGCTCACTTGCTCTAAAGGGCAAATGGCAGCATACCCAAAGAACTGCAGCATAAATGAAGCATACCCATCATTTAAGGCATGAGGCATTAGCAGGCCGCAACTGTTCATGCTGTCAGTAATGGGGTGAGGCTTACAGGCCCAGAGGAAGACCCACCATTCTGCTGAGGCAGGGGTCCTGTTGGGGGGCCAGCGGGCCCCCCCAGCTGCATAGGCGGTGCACCGATGTGGTTCGGCTGGGGTCCCAGGGGGGCCGATACGGACTGAGGAGGGAATGGAGGTCCTTGCATGCCTGGGGTGGGTCTAGGTGGGGCAGGGGCACCTCCAGAGGAAGGGAAGCCAGTGGAAGGGGGGGCCGAACGGTAGGGCGAGGGCTGAGAAACTGCAGCTTGGTGGGGGGGCAAAGATCCAGGGAACTGAGAGTGAGCAGAGACAGGGGGTCCTCCACTGTAGGGCTGCGACAGGGGTGGGCCTCCTAGTGAGGCCTGTGTGGAAGGAGTGGGAGCTGTGGGGAATGACTGCTGCGAGACAGGTGGGAGGGCAGAGCCGGGGAAAGACTGCTGAGGGACATGGAGGGGGGCTCCATATGTAGGAGGATGGGGCCCTTGCTGGACGCCGACGTTCGGGGGAGGATGAGATGGAGGGACTGCTTGAGAAGTGTAAGAAGGGTTGCCAGGTGTCAGAAAAGCAGTAGAAGATGGCAGGTAAGAGGAGGTGGGTGGAGCTGAAAGAAAGACAGGCAACCTGAGTAACCGATAATAAGAATCACATTAAAAAAATGCTGACCAGTTTGCTCTTTGGAGAAAAGCAAGTCTTCTAATAATCAGAAAAAAAAATTAACAGCAAAAGCACTATAAATATAATCTAAAATTATCATGATCAATAATAAAAATAACATATATAAATCAAAATGTCAAATTCAGGCTAATCACCATAAGGACCAGCTTGGGATGGAGCAGCGCCGATCTGCATGCCAGCCATCTGATTGGTTACTTGCTGGGTGCTCGTGGGTGGAGCCTGATACTGCTGATGATACAGAGGCTGGGTAGCGGGTACAGTGACAGGGACTTGGCTGTAGGCCTGCGAGGCTGGGGGCCTGTCCCAAAATAAGGCAGAAGGTATCAGGAACAAAGCTGCACACAACGCATTCTGTGCCCCTAACATGCCACATTCGTATAGATAAGCTGTGGCAGCGTGCTTTACTTTAAAAGGCTCAAAACCAAACTTGATAAAGAGGTAAACGTAAGGTGATCATGGAGGAGCTGGCACTGGCTGGCACTCACCTGGGCGGCTGGCTGGTCATTAGGGCAGGCCCATTCTGCACCTCCCCCTGGGGGTACTGGCCATAGCCAGGAACTGAAACTGGAGGAGTCCCTGAACTGGGGGGCGCTCGTCCAGGACCTTGGAAGGGTGGGGCACACAGAGTCACCATCATTTCAGTACCATGTCTGATGTTTGCCATGAAGTTTCTTATGCAGTAAAAGTAAAAAACTGACCAAGCAGCTTAATTACGTGGCAAACCTCTCTATCTACAGTCTACTACATGTAGGTAGCCTATGCCCTGTCAGATCTGGGAGAACAACTATCTGCTCATCAGACTGATAGTTCAAGAAAGGGTCATGGCTTAAATTTTTTATAACGTTAAATAATTACTAATTGAATGTGATAACCGAGATGGGTAACTCAAGCCACTTAACAATTCACTAAGGAGGTTGCTAAGGAGAGGAGCCGCACAGTACAACCCAGCACAAAGACAAGAGTGACAGCGTTTCAGCATCGCAGGGCAGACGGCACAGGTTAAGAGAGGCACGCAAAGCTGAGTGGGTTACCTAGGCCAAAGGAGGAAGAAGACGACAGGTCAGGGGAAAGGCCGGCAGCAAAGGTCTTAGAGGGAAAGCTGGAATAGGGAGAATAGCCTGAAATACAAGAGAGGAGAAATGAGTGGCCAGAGAATGGCAAGGAGCTCTCTTAAGGTGGAAGGTTGGAGAGAATCATATGCATTCCTGGCATCAGGAAGTGTGGCGAGAGGTGGTGGGGAAGAACCGGGCCTGGCTTTCTCACTTCCAAGGGGAAGCCTGAGGTCTGTATCATCCCGGGTGTCCCAAACACCCAAACACAGTAATGCAGAGAAAAAACAAGGGTGACATGCCCAGAGCAGGCCACCAAACTTTCAGGTGAATGTCAATAACCTTCACTTCAATCGGCCCTCCCCTGCAAGCAAGTTTTTGCTTCAGTTGACATTTTTCTAAATAACATAAAAATATACATTTCTTGAGATTAATACTAACAACGATTATTTTTTTCTGAACCCATCATCCCTTGCTGACCATGGGACTGGGAGGAAGGCTCTTACCTGGGGGCTGCGGGGGTGCGTCCTGTTGGTACGCTGCATTGTGGCCATTGTAAGGTCCATAAGGGGTGGCGTGGGGTCCCCCAAACCCCGGCTGGCCGTACACCTGATAGCCCTGAAGCGGAGGCTGCCCGTATGGAGTGGCGATGTGTGGCTGCTGATTGACATTCATTCTTAGTTCATCCCTGAACCTGTGACATGACACAGCGACACGTCTGTTCGTGTTATTCGGTACTAGCACAACCCGAGTAAACTCCCAGTGCTCATAGTTTTAACCAGTGCATGCATACAGATGGACATCGACCACACCCAAACATCTTACCAAGCTACCCGGCAATACTTAATCCAGGGGCCTTTCATACACAAATCCATATAAATAAAGGGGAGTGCATTAGGACTGATCGGTAAGGCAGGAGGATGCAATGATGGGAAGGATTTTAATAAAATTAGTATTTATTCTGGCCATGTACTCTGACCTGCTGATAGATATGCTGTACATACTTCGCTTTGTTTATATCAGTGTTCCTCAGAACAGGGTGGAATCCTGCCAATGATCCCAAGGGCTAAAACATCTTTTCAGCTGTCTTCTTTGTGTGTTATACCAACCCAAACTATATAACATAAAACCTGTGAAACTATCCAGAGGGAAAACAGCAAAGCCTACTTCTGGATACCCATAACGCATGTACATAACCTACTGGGATAAGGCTGGATGAAGAGTGTGTAATGCCCAAAGCATTCAGATCAAGACACGACCTTTACCAGACCATTGAGGCAGTGTCCTGACAGAATGCTGCTTGCTCTTCGCAGCCACACCCCAGAATAAAACAGCAGAAGTGTTTAATCTCCCCAGATTTCAAATACAAATTCGCCAGTCTAAAAAGAAACACTAGACGGTTGTTAGGACAACTTCACAAGCCGAGTACTAAATCCGAGTTTGTGTGCCGGGACCCTATTTGTTCAAAGAAAAGTTATCCCTTTCTAAACTTGATAGGCCTACGCAGTCAAATGCAAACATAGTGTGTGTGTGTGTGTGTATAAATGACACACCCACGCCACGGCCATACGAGTGATACCATCCAAACAGAGATTACCACTTTGCTCTGGAGCTGGTGCCCGTCCATCACCGACCCTTTATAATCCGTTAGTTGCCCGGCAGCAAAACATGGATGCTGAGAAATCCGATACGCTAACAATCATACGGTTATATATCCTAAAGCACAGAGCACGACCTAATGTCAACCACTGGCCCGTCGCCACAGCTATTGCAGCGTGACGGAAGCGGGGTCTCAGTGTGAAAACACAGATCTAATAAATAGCCAACACGGGGTGTGTAAAACCAAGTGTCCGTGTTCATGCGAGTTTAAAATGAAAGCCGGCCATCCAGAGACCGGAGCTAACATGCTAGCTCGTAGCTAAGCGAGCAGACCCACTTTGCCGACACGGCGTGCGCTAACGGCTAACGGCCCGCATGTGTCGCGACATTTCAGGACATTTCGGCCGGGATATTGATTACCCAGACGCCAGGCTGTCGAGAACAGCTACGTATAGCTGCCAGTTTCGGTCAGGGCCTGCTCACCGGATGACACCGGAACCCACCGGGAAGCCAGCTAGCTGACGCGCGGCGATGCTGTTAGCCTAGCCCCGGCAAAAAAAACCCTCGCACTCACCCTCAGAGCGATACGGTACGATTTAACTCCCAGACCAGCGCACGGTTGTCTGCCGCCGTGGTTCTGCTGAGGTATTGGTAAGGCGGCTTTCTCAGCTTACAACCGCAGGTCAGAGTCTCCTGCTCCGGAGCGAGTTTCTCCGCCAATCACTTCCCCCGAGTCGCTTTCCGAGGACGCACAAACCGGAAGCACAGCCGGTGTATGCCACGTCCGCAGACGGAAGCTGCGTCAACTGCGTCAGCACGACGCCGGGCCCGTTGCGCAATACAATAACAGTAGCATAATGCACAGTATTGGCGCGTTTATCAATTTAAGTCTGGAATAAGAATCTTATTTTTTTATTTGCAGGTTAATAATGGTGTCACTGAAATACACCAGTCCCGTTAAAGTACTTTTCTGCAGTTGATTTCATAATTAATATTTAATTTATGATTTTCTCCTACCTAATTCACTGTCAGCAGCCATACCCCTGTAGTTCAGACTAGGTAATCTGTCTGAAACTAAGCAGGTTTGGGCCTGACCAGTACTTCGATGGGGGAATTAGGAAAACTGCGTTGCTGTTGGAAGAGGTGATGGTGTGGCTGACTGCAGAGCCCATCTTGAGGTCTGTGTGGACTCTAATGCTCCAGTACAGTGATGGGGACACTGGCCAACACGGGAGCCCATCCTGAGATCGGTGGGGGCCCCAGTGCAGTGATGGAGTCACTGGCCGACAGGGGAGCCCATCCTGAGGTCTCTGTGGATCCTAATGCCCCCATGCAGTGATGGGGACACTGCACGGTGAAAATGGTGCTATACTTTGGATGAGGTGTAAAGCCAAGGTCCTGACTTGTTGGTCCAGAATGGCTGGCATCATAATCCAGATGGGTGCTGCACAGTGGCTGTGGTTGAACATTCATTCATATCAGGTTGAGGGTGAAAATGTTTTGCAAGCATGAGACTGACACACAGAGCAATAGGTTGGGTCATAACCAAAAGGCAAAAACAGACATGACAGTCCATTTCAGCAGTCCTGAACAATATTTACTTCATTGATATAACTTTAAAAACTCAGTTCTACAAGACGTGACCATGCCAGACTGCTCCTTGGTCACAAGTCTCAAACTCCCAAATCCACCAAGCCAGCATCATCTACAACTACAGGAGTGTCTCTTTGCAATCACTCTCCACCTGGTTTTGTTGCCTGAGGTGTCTGTGCACTGGTATGGTGGTCAGTCACCATAGTAACACAGATCCTGCCCAGTGCTCTTACCACACCTACAGCACTTTGCCAAATTAAATTATCTTATTTTAGGGCAAAATTGCATCCACTGCTACAGGGCCAGCAGAGAGGTGACCTTCCCTCGGCTGCCACCCTCCGTGGCAACTTCTCTCTGAACGGTGCCTCTTATCACGGTGCTGGAGTCTAATAATGCTGTCGACTGGCTTGCAAGTATGTCGTTCGCTTTAGCACTTGTCAATAAGCGCTTTCATTCCACTACAGCAGCGGCGTGAACGAAAATGTAGGTTCTGCTGAAAACCCAAAAATTCTTTAGTCCTGAAGTCATGGTGTCAGTTGTCTTGATGACTGTGTGAGCTCATTAGGTCCACACTGTTTTGCTTTGCCGTGCATTTAATTGATGAACATTAACTTTGCTTTCGCTTCATGACGTTAGCCCCTAATACTTACTCCAAAATAACAACCGGATCATCCTTTGATTTAGTATATTCAGGCATATGTTGGTGTTTGTGTGCTGATCTTATCTGACACTTATGAGGTTTTCAGCCCTCCTTCTCTCTTAAAATGCCTTTCTTTGGGCTTCCAGTGACTCTGTTATCTTCTTAAAATAGCTCCTGGGGAGGCTTTTGGAGCCACTTGGAGACAAAGCTCTCCAATCAGGGGCCTATTTTGGGAAAGGCTATCGACATTCCCCTCTTTGACTGCCTAAGGGGCCCGATTGACAGGACAACTGTGGTGGACAGGAAGGCCTTACCCCCTCCCCCCCCCCGCCTGTCAGTATGGCATTCCATGGCATGTGCTGCGGTAGTTCTGGCCAGTAGCCCTCCTGATTCCTTTCTCTGCCCACCTGTTTATCTCTCTTTCTCCCCTTTGCTTGTGTGTGTGAGTGTGTGTGCGCATGTGGGGTTCACACATGTGTCCCCACCCGCCTCCAGGAGGAGCTGGGACTTTACCCCAGCCACAGGGCGAGCTCAGCCGTCAGGGACGCCCCCCTGTCTTACAGTCTGGGGACCACTGAGACCCCCCCGGTACAGACAGGCAAGCTAAGGGACAAGCTACGGGAGGCAGAGTACAGGTAGAGCCATGGTCGCTGAGGAGGCGGTGATCATGCTGTCCGGCGGCGCTCCGTGGGGCTTCCGTCTCCAGGGTGGAGCCGAGCACCAGAAGCCGCTGGAGGTGTCGAAGGTAAGCGGGGTGCTGAGGAAGAGGAGGAGGAAGAGGAGCAGAAAGTGGTGTAGATGAAGCATCCTTAATGCTGGTTTTGTGCTGTTATTCCATCGCTGAGTGCAGCTCGGTCCCAAGTTCTGAGGATAACTCTCTTGTCAGGACAAATGGAGTCCAGGGTGACACGCTGGCCATTGTAAGCAGAGAGCGGCCTGTCAGCCCAGGAGCTTCAGACCCACCTGAAAAGCTCCCATGGCTACTTGGCATTTTTCATTTGCTCTGGCATCGTGGGATTTGTAGTTTTCTCAGACCTTCCTCAAACGATCGATTCGGTCATGTGCCGTAGATGTTAAAAGGTAGCGCGTGCATTTTATGTAGGATCATCAGAGGAAATATGTGAAGATTTGCATATGAGAAGGTGGTGTGGAATTCTGCACTGGCACCTGCCTAAGGCCTTGTGTTGGAGAGGGTCGCACAGAGAGCTTGGTTTTGAATTAATGCTGCTTTAGAATAACTGGGAGCTTTTTAGTGTCATCATCTGCTACAAGTTTGCTTGTTTCTGAAACATGTATTTTTAGATGAATTATTATAGAATAATTTGCAGTTATGGACACATAGTGCAATCTCTACGTATAGCAAGGCTCGTTTAAAGTTTGTAGGGTTGGACAGCTGGAACTTATTTTGAACTTATGGAATTTATAAAATAATTCTTGATCACATGTTGCTGAATGTTTCATGTTGATGTCAGAAAACCTTGTAGATTTCCATCAAAAAAACAGAACAAAAAAAAAAATGATCTAGTTTGGGAAAGCTGTTCCGTAATTCCCAGAGCTTGCGCTTCTAAATAAAGGCTTCGTAGAGCTGCTATCTTAAGCCCAGTGACTCTGCCACTTGTTTGGCTTCCCTGTAATTTCAAGATATTTCCCACGACACTAATCTCAGAATTCCGTAACCTTCGTAGTACGTGGGCACCGTTATTCATAGAGCATGGTTAACCAGAATAGACCCCATTCAAAGGTAAAATGTCTTCTGGACAGTCTGCAAACCCAGGCTTTCTATTAATAGTCGTGTGCAATGGCATTGAGAGCGAGAGCGTCATTGGTTTGCTTTTGCTCTGATCAGACAGCCGTTCTGACCGGCTCATGTTTGCCTGTTGGCCTATTTTTCATTTCTCTGCGAGGTGGTTTGGGATTTGAGTCGCCCCAGTGCTGCTTAGACCTGACTGACTCCCATCTTGTACGCCCCTCTCTCTAACAACAAGGTCACCTCTGGACTTTGCTCTCGGCTCCTGTGTTTTTTTCCCCTCCTCGATGCCCGGCGTCACACGCGCCCCCCCCCGCTAACCCTCGGGCATGGTATCCATGCCAGCGTCGGGCGTCCTAATGCTCAAATGTCTCAAACCCATGCTGTCATATACTCTGATTTTCTCTGTCTGCGATTTGCTCTCTTTTAGTCACTCTTGGCTGTTAGGCAGGTGGGGAGGGGCATACATTTAATCAGGGCTTTTTAATATTCATTTACAATAAATTGCCACCTGATCCTTCTGAAGTGTGGGGCTTATTTCGGGCATGTTTGGGGTGTGTGACACATTCCTGGTATGCCTGAGCACGGGTACTAGTGCCGGTTTGGAGGGGGTGGGGGGGGCTGTGCCCTAGTGAAAAGGTCTCATTGAAAGATGGACTGCTGAGTTTGAGCCAGTAGGGGGTGCTGTTTCTGCAGCATGTCAGAAAGGTGTGCTGTACTGGGTGTACACTCAGTGAACAGTCAGCATCCCTGCTGTTTTAGAATTGGATTAAAATTCAATGGAAATCAGTGGTCAGTAAAAGAAGCGTAAATATCAGCCCATGAAAAGATGAAAAGCCACATGAGGTTCACCGAACATTCGCATCCTTTCCGTCCAAGATGTGGCTCCACTTTGGTTCCTGCGTGTTCTGTCACCTGTTTCTACATCTGGATGTGCTGTCCCCTAGCATGGGGATGGACCTCCGGGCCACAAGGTGGCGCTGCAGCACCTATGGGTCACATACGTGTTAATTTAAGCCCCTGCTTTAGGCTCAGATGGGCCTGTGTAAAAATACACGCAGTAGAAATACTAAAAAAATGGCCTATTTATTGAAGGCCTGGGGACACAGGCTGTGAGTGCCCCCCCCCATCACGGTTGGTGTGCTCTCACCTTGAATAGGTTTATATTTTTAACAGGATAAAAACACAGATGTGACTCGCCGACAGTGTTCTTTAAAGTGCTCTCCTCACTGGTGTGTAGCACCCCATAAACACATTGTCTCCCGCTCAGGGGAGGCCTTCTGCCCCCAGAAGATGTGGACACCCTGGTGCCCAGAAATACCAGTGGATTCTGGCAAATCCATGTCCCCGGTTCTGTCCCAATTCCACAGATCGGCTGTTTCTCTTTCAGCAGTGTTGTGTCTCATCCTCACTGGACAGAATCGATGCGCTCCTGGTTTGTTTGTACTAATGAGCGGTGCTGGGTCATGTCTGTCAGGTGGTTATCTGACCCAGGGTTGTCTGACGCGTCATGAGTTATGGAGAATGAATAAAATGCATGTGTGTCCTGTTAAGGGTTTTTTAGTCATCCTGAAATTCAGCTGCTCAGGTTCAAATTACACCATCATCCATCGATCTATCCATCCATGCAAACAATAATCCTGGGGGGATTGTGTGAGGGCCCCTATAGTTAGCACGGGCACAAAACTGAATGCTGTAATTAAATCAAAAGGTACTTCAGCAAAGTATTAGTTTAAGAGTGTGCACACTTATGCATCCAGCTTATGGTATGTTTTTTATTTTTATGTTTTCTGCCCAGAAAGTTAAATTGTACAAGTTATGGGTGACATTAACCCTGTAACTAAGATGTTTTTATTTCACTCTGCGTCTTTCGTCTTACCATGTTAACTGTAGCTGTGGTACTTTTGCCTCCCCCTGGTGGTCAAGGTGCGGAAGCGCAGCAAGGCATGCCGGGCAGGTCTTCGTGAAGGTGATGAGCTTCTGTCAATCAACGAGCAGCGATGTGTGCAGCTGAGCCACGGCCAAGCCATGAACCTGATCGACAGCTGCACAGGGACACTTCGCATCAGTGTCAAGAGGTTAGAATGACAGGCAGGGAGGACCAGGGAACGCAGACCCCCCCAGTCCCAAAAAAATAAAAGAATTATTATGAATCTGTGTATCACTGAAGCCAATTTGCTGCGCAAGCAGAGCGCAAAGACATAGAATATACCTAATGAAGCCTGTAGGCCTGTATCAGACAAATCCATTTCATCATATGGATCAGTTGTTTTTTTGTTATGCTATTTGTGAAACTGTACAGTTAAACTATCCTTTGTTTAAATAACGAAACTCCTACCACTACCACTGATGACATCAAACAGAAAGTTTGGGGTAGTTTATTGAATTGCTTTGAAAAAGATGTTCTTTGTCCTCCTTCCAATAATATTCAGGGGGGCACTGTACCAGGATATCAATGTCAGTATTCAGCATCAATATTTAGCATCCCATTTTGTCTGTAATTCTAGCCTTCGGTGGCATGAATCAGGCACGTTGTGTATGAGCTGTCCTGTTGAATGCCTGCTTACAAATCCTTTTGGCCCTTTGAATCATGGCCCGTTCATGGAGGAATGAACGGCCTGGCATACATGGATCCTCATGGCCATTATCTTATCTGCTCTGCTCCTGCCTTCTCCAGGCCTCCTGTGGGCTTCCAGTCCGTGGTGCTCCCGGATCGTGCCCCGTCCCCCCGCATCGACAAGGAGTACCGAGCGGCCCTGCGGGCCCTATCCCCGCCTGGCATTGGTTCTGCCCCCCAAAGGCCGGCTGAGGTACCCCGGGGAGGCTTGCTCTCCCCCACGGGCCAAGAGTGGGTGACCTCACCCCCGGGCAGCGAGGCATACTACGCCGAAACGGACAGCGATGCCGACACCATGCAGGAACGGCAGAGGCGGCAGAGACGCCGAAGTCCCAACAGTGACAGCGGCGGCGGGGGCCGGCGGGAGAACCCACCTGGAGTAGCCAGGAGGGAGGTGGTCTTCCAGCCCCCTGAGGAGGGCTGGGCCATGCTTGAGAACGGCATTGGAGACACCCGGGCCTGTGACGGGCAAGGTCCCGCGGACGGCCCCGGTGCCAACGAAGCTGACAGTGGCTTTCAGGAGCTCCCAGGCCTGGCCCCTCTGGTGACCCCTGAACGGGCAAAGGAGGCCCTCCGGCTTGTGTCCACGGGGGCCCTGGTGCCCATTGTGGGGCCTGTGATCCAGCCAATGGACGAGGAGCTCACTGTTACCTACAGGGACAGAGCCAAGCAAGCCAGTAAGTATGATGGCTGTTTTTCCATTATAGGCTTGGTGCCATTGGGTATTGAGGGATGTCCCAATCTGGAAACAACCAATTAGCCATGAGGATCCTGCTGGACACTGAGAGGCTTTTTACACAGTGGCCTGTTTATGCGGGTTTGCTCCCCAGAGTTGATGGGAGTGATACATTTGTCTGGGACAGAATAAATCTGGTTTCGCAGCATCATCATAACAATTACTAAATGGCTTACGTTGTTGACGTGTCCTACAACAAACATATGGGGTCTCAATCGGTGGGCACTGTTCACTTAGCCTCAGAAGGTGTTGAGGTGAAACGGGGTCTTTTGTTTGACATGTGAAGGGCCCAGGGTCTTAGTGAAGGACCCAGGGTCTTATTGAAGGACCCAGGTACTGCGATAATCCGGGTGAGAGGCACAAACTAGGGCTATATTTGCCCTGTGACTCAATCAGATAACACAAGGCATTTCCAGCTGCTGTCTCGTGTCAGATTCCCGATAGAGCCCGTGCTGCATGCTTATGCACACGTGCACACATGCAAACCAGCACGTGAAACACTCATGGACGTGTACATCTACACACCCCAAACTCTGCCACTCACAAACATCCACGAACACAGACAGGCAGCCCTGCTAACATACAAACCCTAAAATATTCATACTGAAGCAGAAACCTTAAGCACAAACGACCTGTTACGTAAAACTTACATGTGTGAGTAAATGATACGTGTGTGAGTAAATGATACGTGTGTGAGTAAATGATACGTGAAGCACAACACACCCACTGTGTTGGGTTTACCAGCAAAATAAATTAGAACAATTGAGTTAGTGAAGATTAAGAGTAATGTAGCATATTGGAAGTTTCCCTCCACGTGACTTGTGTAAGACAGAGTGCGTGTCTGGATAGGATAGGAGGCAGGCTCAGAACTGGGGGGTGAAGTAAGGGGTAAGGGTGCCCAAATATAAACTGAGCAGCTGTTATCCTCCATCAGACAATAGGACAAGCAGCAGGAAGATGAGAACATTATTTATGCCCGGTTCCATTTTCCAAAGAGATGACGCTGGTCCCAGATAGAACAGCTGACCGTTCTGCTGAAGAGATCCCACTTAATCTACCAACGGGAGTTGCCTTGTAAAGATATTCAAACTGCCAAAAGTGCACCTGGTGTTCTTGTTCCTGCAATGCTGTCTCACTGAGAGCTGGAATAAAGCTCTGGGATTAACATTCATTGTGATGCTGAGTGACGATCCATACGTTAATAAGGCATCTACACACAAAAGTTAGGCAAGTGTTATTGGTACAGCACACAGTGATATCAGCATGAAGAGAAGCAGAGGGTAATGTACGATGGGGGACAGGGTACCGCAGAGGGTTATATACGATGGGGGATAGGGTACCGCAGAGGGTTATATACGATGGGGGATAGGGTACCGCAGAGGGTTATGTACTATGGGGGATAGGGTACCGCAGAGGGTTATGTACGATGGGGGATAGGGTACCGCAGAGGG
>JABFEA020000044.1:1976093-1986956 GCA_019775915.2 Cyphomyrus plagiostoma
AGGGTACCGCAGAGGGTTATGTACGATGGGGGATAGGGTACCGCAGAGGGTTATGTACGATGGGGGATAGGGTACCGCAGAGGGTTATGTACGATGGGGGATAGGGTACCGTAGAGGGTTATGTACGATGGGGGATAGGGTACCGCAGAGGGTTATGTACGATGGGGGATAGGGAACCACAGAGGGTTGTGACACTCTGCTGGTGATCAGAAAGTCTCTGGCTCCAGGGAGTGTGTGACCCTGCCATCTCAAAAATGTACGTTCAGATAAAAGTGTCTTCTAAATAAATAAAATGTAAGAATATATATGAATGAGAAATGTTGCCAAATATATTGTGACTATTTTTGGACTCTGAACACCACTTTTTAAATTTATATTTATCTCATTTTGTTTATCTCGTTTGAAAAAAAAGACCTTATTATATTTACTTTGTGTTTGAGAAGAAATACCTACACTGTGTAAGTGATCGGGGAAAACAGATTAAACTGGCAGTGGAGGACAGTACAGATGGACACCCAGCAGTGGTGTAATCTGGACTCAGAATATAGCTAAAGCCCCATTGGACCGATATCGATTTCAATACCGTTACCGATCCCAATACTGATACTGATCCCAATACCGATACCGATACCGATCCCAATACCGATACCAATTCTGATCCTAATACCAAACCTGGCCAGTCCTCGGACCCATCACACCTATTTACAGGTTTACAGGTTTAACTCTGGGTGTCTGATAACAGGGTTGCGAGGGGGAGGGAGCAAAGGTTACACATTAGTGTCAGACGTCAGCAAGGAACTGGAAATATCACCCCCCCCCCCATCCCTTAGCCTGGAATCCCAGGGAAAGAAGGGGAGCAGCTGGAGGGAGTGGGGGGAGGGGGGCAGGATGGCCTGTAGTCTGTCTAAACACAACTCCCCCACGCCCCCTCTCCTCAGGCAAAACTGGCAGGTGGATCATGTCCATCAATGGTAAAAATAGACCAGAATGACCTAATGCTGCTCAGTAGGGTGCCAAGAATGTGGTGGTTAGACAAAAGGGTAGGGTGGGGGAGGGGGGGGGGCTGGATAGTTTAGGGATGATGGGCAGTTATCTGGAGAAGGGAGCTACATGTCGGAGACCCTCCTGTCTGACCATCAGAGCGGAGAGCCATCGGCAGGGGACAGGAGGCTCCCGCAGGTCTGTCTCCCCAGAATGCCAAGCGAACATCCCCTGGTGACGAGCACTGACTGCGGGCACTCCGTGTATGCAGGTGGGTAAGGCGACAGGGGCCACTGGTGAGGCCGGCGGACTGTGGGTGGGGCTACTGGGGGGGTGACTGGGTGCAGTGTCTTCAATGGGATTTTAGGGGATTTCAGCTGCCAGTTAACAGCAAGCAGACAAGATACTGGATAGAACTTGTTCGTTTAAAATGCGTGAATTTTTATGATTAATTAATTGATTAATCATCTCTAGACCTGACTGGTGCAAGTTCAGATTCGAGAACACTATTGTCAGCTTGGGTTTGTGAAAACAAGGTTATCAGGTACAAATAGGATCTCTTTCTTTCTGTCTCAGAGGTACGCAAGGAATAAATCTGCCAGAATATATAAACTATGTGACAAAATAAAACAGCCAGTTAATGGGCTTGTCGGTTCTGCCAACGCATCTTGGCACTTCATTTACAGTGATATTTGTGGGACATATTTATCTGGGTTGAGAAGTAAAGTATCTAGTTACAGGTAAATGTGTACAGAGAGACTCTGGAGGAAGAAGTGTGTGTGGTGGACCTCTAATCAGAGACACATTGACAGTTTGTAGACACCGTCAGAGACTTGTGACCTTGTGTGGTAGAACTCTTCAGAGAGATGTGACCATTAGTCATTGGTGGACCTTTTCATGAACCTTTGACTATTAATGTGGAGTGGACCTCTTTAGTTTGACCTGACCATCAGTCAATGGTGAAGCCCTTTGAGGAGTTGCTTCTACAGTTCATTTCTTGCTTTGGGTAGCCAGTGTGAAGACAGTGTAGAGACAGGAAACCATGTTTCACTCGAGAACTGCTTTGTATGAGCCAGATGTGCTCTATGCCCTTTGTTTACCTGTTTGTTTGCCTTTGTTTGTTTGGTAAATCTTTGCAGTGTGGTGATCACTGTGGATGGATGTATTCCACTATAGGTCACTGTGGTCAGTCCATCTGTCCATTAGAGGGACCTTCACAATCCACACGATTGTATCCTCAGAACATATCCACTGGCAAGCGTAGTGACAGGGATAAGGGCCAATGACAGCAGTCCTGGAAAGCGTGAACATCGGGACATCCTCCAAGGAACACCTTGTCAGGGTGTCAGATCCATAAATGTATTAATAGGGGATGACTAATGTTTAGTCTCTGTGGACACCCCCAACCCCTAAGGACAGCTGTGTGATTTCTCGTGATACAGCTCAGAAAATTTGAAACCCAAGGGGACAGTCATGGTTAGTGGCATGATGGAGACCTTAATCACAGCAGCACCATGAGGAGCGTAAGGGCATTCAGACATAGACCTCATTTTGTAATAGAACAACTCATAAACTTCATTTGGTTGGTAGGACAACCCATTAAGTGCCAACCTGCCATATTACTTGTAATCGACCATTTTTTCCCTCTGTTCCTTTATACCATTGTTTTGGTTTTTCAGTTGGTTTCTATTTACTCTGCCTCATTATGGTCTTAAAATTGCTAGTCATTAGTTCCTGTTACATACCTAGCTCATGTCATCCTAATTCTACCAAATTAATTCAGGCATCTGGTGTGTATCAGTATGGAAACTCAAGAACCTCAGTTGGATCACCTTCAAATCTGCCTAACATGCGCCTCAGGTGTAAAATGACAGGAAACACTGAAATGTCAGGAGCATTGGTGTCACAGGCTTCGGTTTTATGCAGTTTGCCCAGTTGCAGAACAGCTGACTTCCGGATGTCATTAAAAATGGACAACTGCCCGTATTACTGTAAGGGGTCCTGTGTTACTGATCCGAACCGCTCACTCTGCTCCGGTGACGCAACCCCACCCTGTACAGTTTCTCAGCACAGGCCCCAGGCTGTATCACATAACCGGGGCATCGCCACGACGTCGCGGGACCGCTGCCCCGTCGTTCAGAGAGCTGACAGGACAGAAACTTGTTAAATAGGCTCTTACTGCTGCTTTTAGCTCCTGACCTCATGGGGCTCACCGTTTAAATGCCAAGCTGAGTTATCCATGGGACCGAAAAGTCGCTCACCATCCTGTGCTCCACATTGTTCCCCTTGATGCTAAAGGTCAAAACTCTTTTAATATCAACTTCAAATCCAACCATCCATTTTCCGCAACTGCCTATCCAGTAACTCTGATGATGTGCCGTACCCCGTCCATTATAGCGTGTCACAAATGTGTCGTATGTCACAAGCGTCAATAAACGCATCAAAAGTATATTCATCGGTAAACAAACGATTTTTAGAGAACGTTTCTGAATTTTGATTAAGCATCAAAGAAAGTAACTTGGTAAGTCAGCGCCCCCTCAGAGGAGGGTTCCCAAGATGGCCATCGATGATGGTAGTGGTTTGTTCAGCACTGGTCATGTAACTTTTGTCAAGTGGGCTGTTCTATCCAGAGTCTTACATTCCACCTTCAGTCACCAAATAGCCAGCTAGCTACAGAAACTGCTGGCCTGTCACTGACCTTTGACCTTGTCTCTCCCTACCATCCATGCAGAGCTTCAACGTGGTGAGAGCGTCCAGGAGAAGCAAGTGAAAGAAGCTCGCAGCAAGTGCCGCACCATCGCCTCACTGTTGACCGACGCCCCCAACCCGCACTCCAAGGGCGTGCTCATGTTCAAGAAGCGGAGGCAGCGTGCAAAAAAGTACACGCTCACTTGCTTTGGCAGCGTCAACGGTGACCTTAGGCCAAACGGCGACGAAGACGAAGAGGAGGACGCTATCTTCCTGGGCAGTGAATCTGAGCTTGATGAGGACGGTTTTATGTCGGCTCCAGACTCTACCTGGGACAGCGACTACCTAGACATCCTGGAGAAGAAGACTCTGGTTCATGATGCGGAGATGGATGGCCTTGGCCTGAATGCTACTTCAGGGAAAGGTGCCCAGCTCTTTGAACAGCAAAGAAAGAAGACAGAGGAGTTGCAGGACATCAAAGTTAAGAATCCGGTGACACCTTGTGTAACTGAAATTCCCACATTAACTATGCCGGTCACACCTGTTATTCAGATTACACCGGTAACACCAGTCACACCAGTTACACCCATGAACTACAACTCCATGAATGGAGATTTGCTTTCTGTGAGCAAAACCTCCTTCATGATTACACCCCAGGTCATTGCCTCTGAGTCAGGTCGCCCTACTCCCTTAGCCTCCAGTCAGCAGGGGGAGCTGCCTTCTGGGTCTGTGCTGAACAGGACTGCACGCCCGTTTGCACCTGGCTTTGTCAGTCACTGTGCCATTAGCTCGCCGGTAGTTTTCCATCCCAGCATTGCAAAGAAACCCACTGCCCAAGCAGCACCAGCAGCGGATGCCATCCAAGGGTCATCGACCTCTTCCCCCTTCAAAGGAGAAGTGAAGCGAGCCATCTCTGTTTCCTCCCTCTACATCCCGGCCCGGTCTCCTGCTTACAGTGTTCCCCCGCAGACTGTGCACTCCCCTCCACCTGTCACTTCCCCACCCTTCTCTCCCCCAACCACCCCCTTCTCTCCAGCATCTACAGCTGCTGGAGCCTTCTCTCCTCCTCCTGTTCTCTCTTCTAATTCAGTGGTTTCTGCTCCTTACTGTCAAACTGCCACACTCTTTGCTCCCTCTACCCTACCTTATTCTGCTCCCACTACACCTGCTACACCCTTTCCTCCACCTCCATATCCAGCTTACCCTCCCAGGCTTCCTCCTGATGATGTAAACTCTTCGATGACAGCCCAGAAAGTGTCCTTCAGTCCCCTGATCACATTAACTCCACCAGCCCCTGCCACAGAGCCTCACTTTGCCCATTCTCATCCCACACCCACCTCCACTGAGGCCCTCGCTTCCCGTGAGCAGAGGATCTCAGTGCCAGCAGCTCGCACAGGGATCCTGCAGGAGGCACGCCGTCGTGGATCCAAGAAGCCCATGTTCAGCCTTCCCGAAGAGAAGAAGGCTACTTCCCCCAACCCTGAGCTGCTATCGCTTGTTCAGAACCTAGATGAGAAGCCCCGGGCTGCAGGCGAGGCAGGATTCGAGTCTGGGCCAGAGGAAGACCTCCTGAACCTGGGAGCAGAAGCCTGCAATTTCATGCAAGCCCAAAGAAACAAGTTCCCCCCACCTCCCATTGCTCCCAAACCATCAGCTCCCCCAGTGCCTCAGATGGGCGGCAAGGGTGCAGAACTGTTTGCCCGCCGACAAAGCCGCATGGACAGGTACGTAGTGGGCAGCGAGACTCCACCTCCAGCTCAGTTCGTCTCCCCCAGGGAGCCCCGTCAGCCGTCACCCACTCCCTCTGTCTCGGGACAGTGGAAGTACTCCCCTAACATTCGTGCGCCCCCTCCCATCAGTTACAATCCTTTGCTGTCCCCATCATGCCCCCCGACAGCACAGCGCGGCATCAAGTCCTCTGAGGCCACAGGGAGTGCAAAGAAGGGCTCACAGAGTCAAGGAATTAAAGCAGTTGATGTCTTGAGCAGGCAGCCTCACCAGTTGAGTTCTTCTTTGTTCACCTACGGCGGAGGTGTCAAGCAGCAGCCTGAGGCCTCATCTTACCAGTCACCCGGGCATCGCCAGGGTGGACGGGCAGTGGGCAGTTCCCTGGTCGCACCCAAGCAGGTGCCCATCAAGGTGGCTCGTGTCCACGAGGTCAAGAGGTTCTCAACTCCGACACCTATGTCGATGTCTTCGTCCTTGGCTCCCACCACCATTGCTCCACGCTCTGCCACCACCTTGGGGGAGCCGATTTTGCGCAGTGAGGAAGCTTTTGTGAACACCCCTCATTTCACCCCCTCTGATCCCAGTCCCACCTACACCTCAGCGCTTCCAGAGCTGCCTAAGTTCTCCACCACCCCAGTCTTTAACCCTACCCCCAACCCTCCCTACAGCCCTGTCCAGACCTCAAGTGCCCCCTATGGCGGGATCCAGGCCCTGAAGCAGTTTAAAAGTGCCCCGGAGCTCAGCCCCTTGGCTAATCCCACTCTGCAATCACCATCTCCAGGGAACTCATCTGCAATCCGAGTTCCTAGACCCAATTTCAGTGCTTCCAGGATGGGCATCCAGGCTAATGTGTGGAAGCCAACATCCATGCACTCTTGAGTGCGGATTTGGAAAGTCCTTCACTTATCCTGCAGTAGAACATTGATCATCTTCTGAGGCCAACATGTGATCAGTTTTCATATCAGCTGCTGTGTTTAAAAAATTTTTTTGAACTGAAATTAGTACAGCCTGAGAATGAGCATTAATTGCTGCAAATTAAATCGTAAATGGGCATTAACAATGGAACATTTATATTATAGGTTGCATAGTAACAATAATACCATTTTGGATCCCTCTTTATTAGTAATGCAAATCATATGCAAATAGGGTGTAATCACATTAAAAACATCAGGTAACCTTTATCAAACTAAATCATGCACAGCAATCCTTGATAAGGCCTCTCAATTTTGATAATTTAATAAATTAAAAAATTAACTTGTGATTATTGAGCACCCTTGGAAATCGTCACCAAAAATTGCTAAGAATTTCATTTCGATTAAAACAACAAATATACCTATAAATAGCTGAACTTGAAGGGTATACATTAATCACATCGTTAATCAATGACTTAGGCAAGACTAACATTCTTGGAATTGTACTGATACGTTGTTGTACTCAATATTCAATGGCATGCTTAGCAAATGTAACCGCTGTTAACTGTTCTGGGGATTGTGGGACCTCAAACCCACAGGGCAGCACTCTGAATTGTAACAGCCAGATATCTGATCTCATGATGCACTCCAGGACTGTGTTTGGGTTCAGAGAGACACAATAACCTTATCACACCTCATAGTTATATCATTAGAAAGAAAGACAGACTGAACCCTGTTCTAAATGAATCTCATAGCTGCCTATATCTTCATTAGAATATCGCTGGAACACAAGGAAACCAGTTCTACAAAATGTGGACTGCACTAGGTGTCTCCGCAGTTTTGGACAGAATAAAGCACCCCCTGATTTTTTGTGAGGATTCTGTGGCTAATATATGTATTTGAGTCTTCGTGATTTTGCTGTCATCTCTGTAGTAGGAAAAAAAGGCCTGTTTGCAGTTCTTTGGGCGTTGGTGCCCTGTGAGATGTAACGTGCAGCTCCTGACACTGTGACATGATAAAAATGAGTAAGAAGAGTCTGTACAGACAGTCATTGTGAGATAAGCAGGGCTGGGATGTCAGCGTTTTCTGTGAAAATGGCGGTCTTTACAGCGCCACTCTTATTTAGACGTGATGGATGTGAGATGTGTTTCTTGCTTAGGCCTGCATGTGTTAATCTTACTCTTCACTTACTAGCTTGCCAATGCTCTTAGGTAGCGGCCTTTCTCACTACTCATGGATTTTAGTGAATCGCTGAGAAGTAGCTAGCAATTAGATATCACAGATATCGAGGGACTTGAATTTACAACCTACTGGCTAAGAGTCAAGTTCCCTTCACCTTCCTGGACACTGGATGGAATCATATGGGGACAGAATATGACCATATTGGGATTCTGTCTTACAATTAAAATGTCTTGGTGTAGTGACCAGTGTTTGAATCTACTTATATTGGTTATTCTTGCATAGCCTATGATATTTGGATGGTTAAATGTGTGGTAGTTGTACCGTAACTGCTCTCCATCACCAGCACACACTAATTGTGTCTAGCAGAATGAAATTACTATGAGTGTTACAGTGGATAGTTGTTTATTAGAATGAGTAGCTGTGAATGATGTGAAGTTACATGACAGCAACAGGTCCGGGATCAGATACAGAACTGTGTAATGAGCACGGAGAAGCCCTGAGGGCGTGTGGCCAGTGATGTGGCAGTCATAAGATGAGCGAAAGAGAGAGACCAAGTGAGTGATGGTCTTCATCGGAGGGTCAGGGTGTGGACCACACCAGCTGCTGGACATATCCACCAGAGTTCATTGTGGATCCTGTGCATGTTTGATGGAATGTCCTCCTGATGTCGAGTGACTACTGAAGGGAAATTAGGAAGGA
The DNA here is from genome assembly GCA_019775915.2 of Cyphomyrus plagiostoma. NCBI lineage: Eukaryota > Metazoa > Chordata > Actinopteri > Osteoglossiformes > Mormyridae > Cyphomyrus > Cyphomyrus plagiostoma. The sequence goes on from JABFEA020000044.1 coordinate 1,984,283, forward strand.
GAAAACCCCCCTCACACTGCCTGAGGAGACACGGAGGAAGGGGTAGATGTTTGGATGGTTTCCTGAAGGCCTTGGAATGGCTTCTTTTGAATCCTCACATTCATGTATATAAAACATCTCTGAGTGTCACAGTTGTCCTGTCCTGTGTTTTTTTTAATTGTAAGCTTATATTTCTGAATGACTGTCTGCTTCACCCTGATATGTTGTTCTTGCTAGAAATGTTCTCAATAAACTGCAGTCACTCAACAGCCTTCAGTCACAATGGTCTTTTTTCATCTCTATTTAAGATTCAAGGTTCAAGAGGTTTAAAAATATAAGAAATGTTCAGCTGTACATAATCTATACATTAGTGATCTACGGATGTCAGTGCAGGAGCCACAGAGCACAGAGAGAGGGTGATGCAACATTGTTCCTATTGTCAAGAATCCACCAGAAGCTTTGGCAATGTCAGGTACACCATTGCAAAGGCGATTAGAGTGGAAGCTAAGCCCATAAACGGCTCGTTGGGAAAATAAGCTCAATTTAACAAGTGGCTCTCAAGTTAAAAGTTCAATGCAATCATGCTATTAAGCTATTATGGGCTCTTCCTTTAGTCTGGAGCTAAAATAACTGCCTTTCCATGGTGCCCTTCCCGTGTTGTTCTGTTTTTATCTGCTTAACATTGACACGACCAAAGTAGACTGTAACCTCACACTTTCCATCTCCTTCTGCTCTTTATTAATCTAGCCCTGGGCTCTCCCTCCCAATCATGGTGCTGCATGCGGAATGAGTAAAGCAGACTGATAATTCATGCTCTAGAAAATGCTTGTAATGAAACCATAACCTTTAGCTGTCTTAAAGGTAAAAAATCGCATGGTCATACCCACAGATAAACCCACAGCTGCCATTACTCCATGGTCGCCCTGGATACAGAGCCTTAATAAATAACACAGATACGCCCAGTGCCATTATAATAATAAAACCACAGTTTATTATTATAATGGTCCAAAATCCCTGATAATAATAGTCAAATCTGAACTTCCCTTTCAAAGCCAACATCAATTTTAGTCTTAAAAATAGACGCTATTTCTGTAACTTGAATCATTAAAGCTGTGTTTCACATTCCAGTCATTGGGGGACCTCCAGACGGTCCACGTTTTTGCTCCCTCCCAGCTCCCTGCCAGACAGCAAAAACGTGAACTGTCTGTGGGTCCCCGAGGACTGGTTTGTGAAATATTGCATTAAAGGAAGCGTTTGTCATTCTCTACATCTACCACAAGATGTCACTGTAGTTTCTTATGTGTGAAAAATGGAAAATGGAAAATGTCCAAATGTTTTATTTTCTTCTTAACCTGAATTTTATGTGTTTAAGTAGGTTTTTTTTCACGATTGATTTTTAAAGCATAAAACAATTTGTCAAAGAAAAACTAATCGGCTTCCTCTGGGAGTAGTCATACTTTTATTGGCTTATCAAGTCAAAGTATGTCCTATATTTGTCATTCTGAGGTGCCAGGGTTTGTTTTCACACTTTTCCGTGAGCTAAGATGGGCTGTGACCCTGCAGTCTTTCTGACACTAGCTTATGTGTCAGTCTAACTGCTAAGTTTAGCCCACTGGCAGTTTCTATAAACATGGAAGTAGGCTGCTCCTAGTGGCCAGGGTCAGTATTTCTCACAGTTTACTGGACTTCAGTAACTGCCAGGCGAGTATTTGCTCCACATGCCCACACCCTAAAAATAATCTAGTTAATATCCTAATATTCAGTTGACTGTCCTAATTATGATGTAGAGGTGACAGATGCACGAGTTAACCACAGAACCCTGCATGTTATGTTGAGATGTTTAGTTTTCTCCAGCTATTAATTTGTTATTACACCATATTACTTGATTACACCTATTACAACTGTCATATTTTGCAGAACTGTGCATATACAACCATCCTTTTACAATCAATGATGTAAAGCATTGTTATTAGATTATTTAATCTCTTGTAGACTCTCTTATCAAGATTAGGATTTCATACATTTCTATTTATATATTATAATCCCACAGATGGATATTTTTTCTGAAGCTGTAAAACATCTGAGATGGACTCCTTGCCACAGGAAATTAGGAGCAGGTGTTTTTTGAACCTGCAAAACATCTCGAGCAGGCTCCTTGCCACAAGAACCCAGGAGCAGGTGTTTTATGAAGCTGCTAAACATCTGAAGCAGGCTCCTTGCCACAGGGACCCAGTTTGAGGTGTTTTCTGAAGCTGTAAACCAAATCATTACAGTCTGTGATAATCCGGATAACAAAGAGCGAAGGGGCTGTTCTGAGGGACAAATCAGGCCTGCAGAGATAGAGCATAGGTGATGAGCACATAAATACCCAGGATGTTGTCATACTGTAGATTGGCGCAAGGGCAACAGCTTTTGTGGTCTAGTGGGTGAAAATCCCAACGGGAGATTAACCAAATTAACACGTGGTAGCAGTGGGCATGCCTTTTTATCCAATCACAACATCCCACAGACACCTGGTATTCCAAGTGTCTATATATAGGGACTGGATGGATAGGCATGGTTTGTCCGGATAATGCTACAGTTGGCCTCAGCATTTTCCCTGCAGGAGAAGACCAGCCCCCCGCGACACACACACACATACGCGCACACAGACCCCTGAGGGGGGGGGGGGGGGGGGGGGGGGGGGGGGGGGGGG
>JABFEA020000044.1:1996817-2009324 GCA_019775915.2 Cyphomyrus plagiostoma
CCCCCCCCCCCCCCCCCCCCCCCCCCCCCCCCCCCCCCCCCCCCCCCCCCCCCCCCCCCCCCCCCCCCCCCGCAAGGTAAAGTATCGCGATAACTGGTTGCCTTCGCTGCAGCGCTGGGTGGCGCTGGCGGTGGTGGACGGTTTTTGCGGCTGAGACTTAACTCGAGTCTCTTGCAGACGGGGTACCACGGTGGACTTGGATCAGAGCCGCGGGTGAGTACACTTGGTCCCAGAATCTATTATTGTCACCGGCGCAGGTGACAGAGACTCCGGTGCGGATCGGCTGAGCTCCGTGCACCATGCATCGGCGCCGTCCGAGCATCACATTAACAGTGCGTTTACGCCTGGGCTCGGGATGCGGGACCTGAGCGTCTCCGGACAGGCGCAGGGGAGCATCCGGCAGCGTGGAGCCAGGCTGCGCTCCCCCGGCTGAGCCAGAAAACGCATATATATTTAATTATATAATTGAGGAAAGGGTTTTGGTAATCTGCAATTAATTATTTATCGCTGGACTTGTTGATAACTGACCAACTATTTGTCTAGGCATTCGCGTATGTGACATATTTAATATATCTGCATTATAGATTACGCAGGAATAGATATGCGTTGTATGTGTGCATATGTCTACATCCATATTTATGATGTGCATACAGGAGTACAGAAGTCTTCATTATACGGTGATTGTCTTGCTGCCGTAGCGTCACAGCGTGTGTGATTGGGAGTTACAGAGACTGCACAGTTTATCTTCGTCATCCTTTGTCCTGCATCAGCGGTGTGCAGTGGTACCACCGGGAAGCATGCAGTCCGTAAAATGGCCCAAAGTTTGTGCAGGTGGCAGGCTTCCCTCAGTTGGGCCCTGGCTCCAGAGCAGTTTGACTGATGAATCAAACCCCTGCTGCCGAGATGGAGGAGACTTCAGCAGCACCTTGTTCTCTAGATCGCTTCCGTGAATCTCATACCTTTAAAGCAGGTTCCCCAGTTCTGGTGCTGGAGGGCCAGTCTGCAACACAGTTTGCAGATTTCCCTGGTGAAGCACTCACCACTGGCTAGGTTTAGTGAGTTTGTCTGGGCAGGGAAATCTGTTGCAGAATTGGGCAAAACTGATTAAAAGTATTAATCTACATGTATGATATGAAATGTTATGTTATGGTTATTAAAAGACATACAATGTCACTCTGATGCAGACTGGTAGCTGTCCAAACCAATCACCATTGATCAAAAAGATGTCATTATCACCATCACAGTCATCATCATCGCTGTCATCACCATCATCATTTCTCAACATAATTTCTCCACCTTGTCCAAAGTGAATGTCTTGATGTTAAGTGTTTTAAATTCCAGACTTTGACAGGCACATAAAGTCGCTTCCTTCAATCTGGCTATAGATGTTCCTAGAAAAGTGATGTTTGTGAATCTTCTGTAAGATCATTACCAGGAACCGTTCACTTTTCCTTCTGCTTTTTAAATGACGGCTTTTAATGTGATAATTACATATGGGTGATGAGGTGTGAGGCTTCTCTCAGGCACTAACGTGGATAGTATGACATCGAGGCTTTGATGTCAGGAATCCTGCAGCCGTTTCCTGTTTGTTTGTGGCTGTTGTTTGCTTTCTCATGGTCGGCTTGGGCAAGAGTCGGCTCAGGTACGGCCTGAGATGCCTGGGAACCTGCCTGCCCATGTGCTTCCTCCTCCACCGAGGCAGAAGCTGCTGTCGGACGGTGAGGATGAATCAGTCAGGTCAGCCCTCTACCGCGGCTTGTTATTTTCTGCAGACTGTGCCTCTTACGCAACGTGATTGTAAAGCTATTTTAGGAGCAACGGAATGTCAGTCAAAATGCGAGCAGCAGATTTTCCCCGCGTGCATGTGGGTGGGTGTCTTCCTCGTAGGTTGCAGCTTATGCTTGGTGACACTGTAAATGAGCCTGGGGAATCACAGACGTGTGATCATCATTTTAATGTGCCACTGTGCCTGGCTAAAGTGCTGCTCAGTGCTTCTGTGTTTGAGATCGGGAATGATGCAGTATGTGAGATCAAGTATACTACATTGACTGTGACGCAGGATAAGAATATACCATGTTGGGTTGGTGCAGTGTGTAAGCTTAGTGCAGTAAGTATATTACAGTGACTGTGATGCAGGACAGAAGTATACCTCATTGGATTGGTGCAGTGTGTAAGCATAGTGCAGTGCATATATTACAGTAATTGGGATGCAGGACAGGAGTATACCACATTGTATTGGTGCAGTGTGTCAGTAAAGTGCAATAAGTATACTACAGTGATTGTGACGCAGGATGTGAGTATACCACATCGGATTGGTGCAATGTGGTTGTATAGTGCAGTAAGTATACTACAGTGATTGTGATGTAGGATGTGAGTATACCACATTAGATTGGTGCAGTGTGGAAGGATAGTACAGTAAGCGTAGTACAATGACTGAAATGCCGGAGTATACCACATTGGATTGATGCAGTTTGTGAGCATAGTGCAGTTAGTATACTACAGTGATTACAATGTTGGTGTATACCACATTGGATTGGTGCAGTATGTGAGCATAGTGGAAGTATGCTACAGTGACCGTGATGCAGGACATGTTTATACCATGTTGCAATAATTAAGTGTTAAACATATAAAACATACGCTGGTGGCAGACAGACAGGAAGTGTTGGAGTTGTACTCCGCCGGGTCCGTTGATGAGAAGAAATTCACATCTGAGACGAGGAGTAGTTGCAAGCCACGGGTTTGTTCTGTAACAGGTTGCAAGCTGGGAGCGTCTGTCTGACATACATCCAGCATGTACAGGAAGAGGCTCAACCATATGTATCGGCTCTGTCCTTCTTATAGCCCTTTTGGGCATCTCCCCCCTCTCTCGGTACCTCCCATCTACGTGGCAACCACATGTTCGACGTTTGCCCTAGTTAGTCAGTTGGTACTTGTCCTTGTGGAAGGCTAAAGATAAGTAAGGGCCGCTTACGTTGTCTGTCTGCTCCCTCTATCGTTCTTGATTGGATCACCCACCCCTACTGGTGCCAGTATGTTCTTGTTTCAATTTAGTTAGAGACTTATTCCCTCAGAATTCACATAGTCACTGATGGGTCTGCGATGTCTCCTACTATGTCAGAGGGGATGTGGTGACTCTGTACCCCTTGCTGCCAGCCCCCCTTCCCCTTTCTTAACCCCATGCTCCTTGGCTTGTAGTTCCTTCTGGTTAACCTCAGCTAATATGTGCTTCAGAAAGAGTACAAGATGCGTGGCCTGGGCTGCATTTGGGGAGAGTTTGGCATGAGCGATATGAAACTGGCATTGTCCCCTAGATGTCATGGGCAGAGGAGAGCAGGGCAGGGTGTGATATTTATGCAGAAAGTCATCACCTTGATAGACCTGCCCCTTTATTTTGTTTTTCCGGGAAGGAAAACTTCAAAACACAAGGAGCAGATGGGGAGTTTTATTTCAGGTGTCCTCTCTGGCAGACATCGACGATGTCTCGCCCAGAGGGGCGGGAGGAGTTTGGGTGCCTGTTGACGGCTGAAGATCACCGCCAGCGCCTGGAACATCGTGAGGGACATTAAAAGTAGTCTGCAGGCTGCTTAAGCGGAGCAAATCTTTGTCTCTGCCGGCGGGGGCAGCTCTGAGACATGCAGATCCAAATCGCTCACGTTCCCCGAGGCCACCTGGCTCACCTGTCCACCCACCCCCACTGGAGACGGAAATGCGCATGTGAGAAGGTGCATCACCCTGATGTGAGGATCTGATCTCCTAATGGACGGTATTACAGACTCTAGGTACAAAAGAGTGCCTCAGACAAGGTAGATTGGAATTTATTGCATTGTTCCAGAACTAGTTGAAGGCCCATCTGTGTTAAGCAGGGAGGTACACACACCTCTGAGGTGCTTTCGGATTAGGGCTACATTACAGTCAGATAGAAGGATCTCCAGAGGTAGACATTTCAAGTCCAGAAAGTAAAAAAATCCAAACCAGGATTTTGTTTCAACCAACCAGTTGACTATAAAGAGTGACAATCACATTGCACTCAACTGGTTGGTTGAAACAAAATCCTGGTTTGGATTTTTACTTTCTGGACATGAAATGTCCACCTCTGAGAATCTCAGGTGTTAGTATTGCTTCAGGCTGTTTTGTTGAGCTCGAGTCTTTGAAGGCTAATTTTCTTGGGAATAGTTATGAGGTAATATTCTGGCCAGGAGTCTCAAGCCTGTTTACAAAGACTTGATTTGGCAGGTTAGGCAACGTCCTACGATTCGAGGCGTCAGAAGGAGTGGGTGAGGAAGGGCGCAGGGGGGTCAGCAGGAGGTCAGTCCTCCTTCTCTCCTCTTGCCATGGCTCCAGACGGTGCAGCATTAATGGATCTGTTGGATCACACACAACCCCCAACAAGCTGCAGCAAATTGTGGTTTGCGGTTTGGGGAGGGGGGGTCGTGAGAACAGGCCAGTTTGCATTGTGGAAACACGGTGGATTTTTTTTTTGTTCATGTATTCACAGGAACCTGAGAAGCGTGATCAGCATCTTGGCTAAATCCCCAAGCTCCCAGGACACTGAATGACTGTAAGACAAATTCGGTCCATCCCTTTCCGCTCTTAGGGAAAGTACCCAGAATGCATCTCTTCTCGGTGCTGCTCAGCCCCTTGCTGTGCTCTGAATATATTAAGGAAGCTGGCACTCTTTCCCATTTTCCCCCTATGAATTATGTGTGTCATTAGCTTTTGTTGCTGCAAATATCCTGAGAGTTTCTCTACATGTACAGTCTAAGCTCCTGCTATTGTACTGTAATATTTCTGTGTTTAAAACAGTCCTTATTGGTTATGGGTGTGCTGATGCTCGCACTGATCCGTGAGTTACTTTTGAGAGAAGCTCCAGACGAATAAAGAAAAGTAGGCGTGTAATGTGGCATGTTTACAAGAGCAGAAAGCCATTAGAAAGGGCCCTGGCGGCAGCAAAGGCCACAATTCAGCCGTTCCGACTCCTAGCATCCACACAAGGCCAGCTCTGGGCTGCCGGCTAATGAGCCTTCCATCAGCACAGACGGAGAAGATGTGCCGGAAGCGTGATGCTCCATTAGTGTGGCGCCCCCTGGAGTACCGGGGCGAATGTGGTCATCAGAGTGTGCACGACGCTTCCTTTCAGAGTTCAAAGTGTGTCCTGGCTTCGCTTCCGGTGGCTGGTTACCACTATCCCAGCATCTTCCTTTGTTTAACTGCGTTTCTGGTTTCTGTCCCACAGCACCATTTCATTTCATGTCTCCTTTCTTAGCTCAATGTGGAAACGTATTAAATTTTTATAACTAATGGTCTACACACTGGCGTGTTACAGAGGCATGGCATGCGGGTGATTTAAAAAGTTGTTTGTTTCTAATGTATGATTACCGCAGACCCCATCTGCTTCGCACAAACGAATAACGCACTCCGCTGACTGCGTAGTTTAAGCAAATGCAGCATTTTGAGGGTGGTATGTGGCTTAAGGGGTTAGGACACTGTGACCATGGTCAGAAGGTTGCTGGTTCAAATCCCATGGTTGGCAAACAGATTTTATCATCGGTCCCCCTGAGTGAGGCCCTGTTCCTCAAAAAATCTATGTTGCTTTAGAAAAATGTGTCTGCTAAAATAATGTGAGGTTAAATACGCAAATATTGCCACAGTGGATATCTGGGATTGCCTGCTTTTGTCAGAAACATGAGCATAGACGTAGAGCACGACTGAGGGGGATTTGGAGAAGGAGAAGCCCCATGCGTGCTGGGAATCTGCTCTTCTTCATCGCCTACAGGGTGGCAGCTTGTGGGGAAGTAAAACAGCTCATGCTCTTAAGAACTGGATGAGCTTCAGGTGTCTGTTCTGAACTTTCGTACCCTGATTACAACTTTTAAGCCTGACAAAGAGGAAATGGGGCCTGGCTCCTCTACCAGCCAAACGCTGGAGGGTGAGCTGCAGGTGCAGAATGTCAGGAAGCCTGTTTTTCCAGGGACTTAATGCCGCTGAGTGTTTCACTGAAATGAGATGAGGCGGTGTGGTAAGGGGCCAAATACACACACGCACACACACACATAGATACAAACACACACAAAGACACCCACGCACACACACACACAGACACACACACACATATCTGTACGTGTGTGTGGGTGGGTGAGGTCTCGACTGAGGTTCTCAGTGGCCCATCCACGTGCCTCGCCGAAGGTGACCGACCTTACTGATTCTACTCTCCCTGCCAGAATTCCCCAAATAGACTCTCTGGCTGCTGGACGACCTGCGTCATGCCAGTGGGGAGCCCCCCCCCCCAGCACCGAGCTGTGTGCAGCACGTCAGTACCCCCCATGATGGGATGAGGACATTGCAGGACAACGGAGAACTCTCACAAATAACTCCCTTAAAACCCATCTCTCTGCCAGAGCTGATCTCTTGGTTACACAGGATTGATCAGGTTGACTTCTGGTCCTCCTGTGTTAGGTCTTACTGTCTCGCAGTGCCATCAGTCAGTACTGTAAACGAGATAATTCTGCCGCATCACACTTTACCTCCAACAAATTGGAGAAACTGAGTCAGGCTGTCAGTCTGTGCTCTGATTAGCCTTCTTTCTGGATGTGACCTAGTCCATCTCCACCCAATTGTCCCGGAACTTCTGAAGGTCATGATTGGTTTTGCCACATGGGTTATTTCTGTGTATGCCATCACGCCATTGGTTAATGGTATCAGAAAAAGCCCCAAATCAGGCTTTAGTGAACTTTGTACCTTTAAGCAGCTTGCTTTGTTTCACAGTTGGCAGGAAATGGTCTGAGATGTGTGCTGACGCCTTTGGTTCACCACGCACCATTTAAATGTGACATCATCTCAGACACATGTAGTGTGCCACCCTGTGTGTGACGCAGTGGGATTGCTGGTTTCTACAACACCTGAAATCAAAGGTAACCTGTTGCCAAGGAGCATATTTATTTTAAGCAGCGATAGAAGATTGTTAAACAATGTTAAACATCAGTCATGCTGGTCATCATATGTGATCAGAAAATGAGGGTTGCAGCAAAGGTCAGGAGATGGATGAGTTGGAAAACAGGAAGAGGGTCCAATAAAAGGGGGAAAATAAGTGTAAAGATTCCATGTAATTCCTCGAGGAAAAGGTGTTCTCTGGATGTTCAGTATGATCCTTAACTTTATGGAGAAGTTTGAATTATACACCCACTCAAGGCTGGCTTTCTGTAATTGTCTTGTGTCTTAGAAGATAGTGGTCAACATTACAGCAACCTGTGGTCCAAGGGACATTCCAGCCTCTGAGTCACGTTTCATCCAAAGTTAATCACCTTCATCAGGAAGTCCACGCCTACCCTGGAGGTATCACTCCCATTGTCAAGAAAGGAACATGTCACATTGTTTTCTGGGTTACTGGCACCACAAATACACAGGGGCACGGGGTAAATCTGCCTTTAGAGACCCAAAAATAGAAGTCAGAATCCCTTCAGAAATGACAATAATAAGCTAGATTCAGTGTGTTGGCATATTAACAAAATTTAAAAGAAGGTAATTCAGCAATAAAGGAAAGGTTGTAAATGAAAAGACCCTTAGCAGAGAAGTGCCTAAACAATGAAACCATGCATAGCTCATGGACTTTGCGCCCAGTCTTCATATACTCTGCCCTGGAACACTCCTTGGAGGACGCCAAGGTGCACAAACTCATAAACTGTTTTTTCAGTTCAGGGTTGTAGTCAGCTTAGAGCCTACCCCAGAAAACCCAGGCCATGAGGCGGGGGCATCCCATCTGAGCCCGACCCGAAAGGCACACCATCACATTGCTGCAACATTTTAGGTACACTGGGCTACAGGAGGAAACTGGAACACCCAGAGAACACCACAGAAACACCAGGAGAACCCATAATTCCATACACACAGGGTCAAGCTCTGAACCCACAAGCCTTAAGTTGTCAGGCTGCAGTGCTACACCCTGAGCCACCATACCAAAGGACAGTTTCCCTATATTTTGTCCTCTGTCCTAACTAGAGCTCGAGGCCCTCCCTGATGCTTCTGTGGTGGTCACACTAGGAGGGAAATCCATTCGCTTCTTTCATGATGACGTTTTGGCTATGGGGGCTGTGTAATTTCAGCAGAAAGCAGGAAATCTTCCACCAAACACCGGCTCTATCTGTAGTGTGGAGGCGGCAGCATCCCTGCAGAGAAACTGCTTCTGTTTCATCCATCTGTTGATCAACATGGTGTGCAATGAGTGACCAGTGGTTGCTTAGTGGTTTTGAATTAAACATCCATGAAATAAGCCAATTGAGGATCCAATGGCCTTTTTTCAGTAGTAAAATGCCGTCAGGAGGTATCCAAATATAGCACTCTCCTTCTGGCAGTTTAGTCACTGCCTGATTTGATTGGCTAAATGATTTAGGTGTTGGGTTTTTGGGGGTGAAACTCAGGATGTGTGAGACCTTGGACCAGAGTTGACTTCCACAGCGTGGTCGTTGGCTTCTTTTAGCTGTCAGCCTTAGGGGATGCTATACGCTAAATGTGAGCGGCAGTTCATGAGAGCTTCAGTCTGGGTTCAGTAGGACAGTCAGCTACGTCTCGAGAGGCGGCGAGCGTGAGAGTGCTCTGAGCATATTCACAGGCTTCTTGACCTGGATCGCTCCAAGCGGCAGGCTGGCTCATGGAGTCGCCTTGGATGGGGCGAATCCGTAATGAGCTTGGCAGTTTTTTGGCCCAATGCTGTTTGCCATTAAGTGTTCGCTGTCAAAAATCATGGCGTCACAGGTGAGGCATTGAGAGCACCTGTAAGTCTAGGAATCCTGGATCGGACGTGCCTTGACAAGTGGAATGCTTTGGTCAGGCTCTGGCCAACCGTAGTCTGCCTCATACCCCAAAAGACCAACAGCAGTTGTTCCGCCATCTTGTACTTGGTTATGTAACAGATCTTCCCAACCCGACCCACCCAGGATCCATGCTCCAGTTTTTCTGGCAGGTCAGAGTAAGAAAAGGGAAGTTATTAGCTGGATACATCATGCTGACACTCTTCCAATGAGGTTTTCATTCATTTTACAGTATGCGGCTGAGGTCCCGGAATGTTCTGCACTGTGGACAAAATGAACAGGTAAAAGTAAATTCAGTGCATTCTGTCCTGGAGAAACCCAAGTATACCTTTTTTCAGATTAATATTTAGCTATAATTGTTCCCATGGGCCCAATGAGGGCAGACGGTGATTGAAAAAAATGGGAAAAAAATTCAAACACTACTTGTCTTAGTTAATATACCCATTAAATAATCTGTGCTCGCTTCGCTAATGAAAGCCCCCCAGCACTTGGAGAGTGGCCAGTTGGCAGATCTCGGTTATGTTCATCTCACCCGGGTTCATTGGGGTGTGTCTGCCTGGTGGAAAAGCAGGGGTGATGGATAAGGATGCATGTGACCGGTAATGGGGAGCTCCGCCATCTTTAGCGGCATGTCGGTTAGTGACAGGTCACCTGCATTTTCTGGTTTGTTACTGCCTGTCTCACTTCACCGTAGACCTACAGATGGTCTCTTTAAGGGGGTGTCGCTGTCTGGGGGCAGGGCCAAGTGCATATGAGTTGGGTTCTGTTTTTCTACCTAGGCTCTGCAGTCGGAGGATACACCCTGTGTAACTGTTACTATGCTACAGCTTTGGTTTTGTTGTCCTGTCCCTCCCTTGATGTGGAAACGGCTGCAAGTTGATTCTGACACTGTACGCTGCTGTTTCCCCCCCATCTCCACTTCTGTTCCCAGATTTAGTCCCCGTTCTTCAAGTATGAAATAGTCTTGAAATCCACTCAAATCGGTCCTTGTGCAAAGATCATGATTTATTGCTTCTTCTGAAACACTGTAGTTGTAGGAAATGATTCTTTTAAATTAGATCTCACTTTGTCTACAAATTGCATTGAGTGGTATTTAGATTCAAGGTTCACCAGGCATACCATACTGTCACTTTTGTACTGTCATTAATCCGATTAGTCACAGCTTGCTCAACTGTCACTTTTCGCATGAACAGTGTAAACAGAAAAGCGGAAGATGAAGAATCATTGATTTTATTTTTCATGTCTGATACCTGAGATCTGTTTTCTCAGGCGAGTCTCACCTGGCTTCTGCTGATGTCACACTGCGCCGTGCACCTCCTGCCTTTGGCTGTATGTGAGCACAGCCTAAAAAACCCATTAAAAACCTCAAGTCACTACAACAGTGTGTCTGGTATTCTTCTTGGGCTGTCTTGGATTGGCTGTAGTCTCTCACATCAGCCATGTTGAGGAACTTGACCTTCAACCCCTGCCAACCCCCTCACCACCTCCAGAGCATTTTTCATCAAAGCGTCTGCACAGTTGATGGATTGTCTGGATGTGCGTTCCTCTGAAGGGCCTGAACGCACCATGTGAGGCGAGCTGAGGTCCCCGATGTGGTCTGCAAGCCTCCTTTGTGTGGAGTCATTATTCACTGTCCTCCGCTGTGAATGGCCGATTGAGGCCTCGTCACCTGCAAACGAATCCCCCCCACAATACCACTTAAAGGGACAATAGCGCCCCTTCGTCAGACCGTCCAGAGTCCACACCCTGTGGGTGTATTTGTGCTGGGGAGGACAGGCTCTGTTCTCGCATCACTCCTTAACCACCAGCCATTGGTTAACCCCCACTTTTCTCTCACACAGACTGACGTGAACCGTTCTCGCTTTAGGTAAGTGTGTCTTCTTCTCGTCGTCCTGTGTTTTAAAATCTGTCTTTTGATTTCCAGGCAGCACGCAGCCCGAACACGCGGTCGGGTGCTGATACAGCAGCAGCTCTTCAGCCTTTAAGGTTGCTGACAGCTTAAACAGACGAGTGCTTCTCTCCTAGCCTGCGGTGCTGCGTTGCCCGTATGGTCAGGCCTCAATGGGGGGCCACAGGGTACCTGTTTGACCCTCAGTATCTCAGATAAGTGATGTCAGACATTAGTGTGTGGAGGTGTTGTTTTATGGCAGGAAGGAGGCGTGGTTTATTGACACTCTTGCTGATGCTGTTGTCCAGTCTGGGATGGGGGGTTAAGCTGTTGTACCTTTGATAAATTAACCCCCCCTGCCTGAATACTGTCGTTAACAGGAAGAACAGCAGTTGCCTGTAGATTATTACAGCATGCCCTGCCACCTAAGCAGGATGTTTACCTGTAACGGGTTTGCAGTTTAGAGCCTTTCTGGAATCCACTGTCTGCTGACTAGATAGTGACATAGAAGACACCCACCAGAAATTGAATTGCAGTGACTGATCAGATAATTCAGTATTCTTATATTGTTGTTAGTTTGTTTATTCATTCTTTTGACATTTTTTACAGCATTTTTTAAATGACTTACTAGTGTTTATTCTGGAGTGTTAATGTGACTCTCTGGGTAGCACTGTTGCCTCCCACTTCTAGGGTTCAACCCCCTCCTTAATTTGGGATTGTCCATAATCATTTCTACTCAGGTGGAGATCTATCCCCCCCCCAACTGCCACTGTCACCCTAGCTTGTCAAAACATGGGCTGGCAGGACATAAATACATGTATTGTGTTTTCTTGTCCAAAGATGAAAGACCATTGTCGTATGACATCATCATGTCCACACACCATGTCTTCACATCCACACAGTGTGTCACATGATGTAATCACATCTACCCAGCATGTCACATGATGTCTTCACACCCACACAGTGTGTCATATGATGTTATCACATCTACACAGCATGTCATATGATGTCATCGCACCCATCCAACATGGCAGCTAGACTGTACTATTGTTTGAACTTTAATCATTTGATAAATATTTTATGACATGGAATAAATTGCTGCTAGTTGGCGGAGGTGGACAAAGCAGTGCAGATAGTCGATGATGTAGCATTGAGCCCCTGTGGGGTGTCCCCTGGCTGCGGCCCGAACGTGTTCAGGACAGGCTGCCAGTTGCAATTGTTGTGCTTTTGTGCCCAGCTTGGACCAGTAGTTCTACAAGACCGCAATTACAAAAGCATGTGTGTGCGCCTGCATTTGTGTGTCTTCACGCGTTAGCGTCAGCGTCAGTGAACAACACCGTGCTGTTTCCCTAGTCATTTCACAAAGGACTATCGGCTCGCATCAGTGGCCCCACAATGGCGAGGGGCGGGGCTTCTTCCTGTCAAGGACCAGCTCAGTACAGCGCACCATTCCTAGTATCATATGCTTTGGATTTTTCTTTTCGCGTGTGGTGGCGCTTAGCCCGTCTCCATGGCGATGGCACTGCAGGGGTGGCCCGATCCCACATAGCGGAAAATCACTGACCGCCCCCCCCTTACCCTTCCTGCCTCATTTCCAATTCACCCCCCCTCCAACCCACAAAAACACTTCGCCTTCCCTGGATGAGCGAGGGGGTGCTAGTCTTTGTGAGCCCCTCCCTCTACACACCCCCCAGCTGTGAGGTAAACTGCTGAGTTGCATGACGTGTGGGCACATGTCAGGGTACTGAATAGCCGAAACACTGGCACACAGGACGAACCAACCCTCGTGCCCTGCGGGGGGGGGGGGGGGGGGGGGGG
>JABFEA020000044.1:2017119-2032722 GCA_019775915.2 Cyphomyrus plagiostoma
GCTGCCCTTCATCCAGATGGTCCACTACATCTCCACCACATCCCTCTGGTAAGTTGGGGCAGTACTGGGGGACTGGGGGGGGGGGATGCCACTGTGCAGGAAGTTCACCCTGGAGGTGATTTTGCTCATCATCAGCCTTTTCCAAAGCGTCACATTGTCTTACGTACGGGACCAGATGTCTGCCCCAACTCTGGGAGGAGCCTTGACCTCTGAGCTTTGGTGCTGAATGTAGCTGCTTGATATCAAGGTCACCATGAGCATGCACAGGTCCGTTTGGCCCGCCGCACTCAGTGGGCAGAGGGTGATAGTGCTGGGTGTGGCCTGAGGAGGGTCAGATGCGGGAGGAGGCAGGGGGGGCCTCAGGGCGGAGGATGGAGCATCTCAGAGAGGTGGAAAGGAAGAATTTGCAAAAGCAGTGTTCTGGTAAATTCCTGATCAGATATGCAGATTGGCCCTCACTCTATCGCCACAATGTACTGTGCACTGCCTGGTACTTCCCGGAACAAAGGGACACACACACAGTCACGGCAGGGTTGTGGCCAGTATTTCCATTACCCACCCCCTCCCCGACTCCCTTGGGGCAGTGCATGCTGGGAGTGTGATATAACACCCCCCCCCACCTGCCATTTAAAACAGCAGATTAGCCGATGCAGTCCTGAGCGTGGGGGGGTGTTATGGATTATCTAACGCTCCCTTGGTTATGCTGTCATGTAACGTACATCACAGGCCACACGGGGGCCACAGTCACAGCTACATCGCAGGTTATAACATCTGCGTGGTGGTGAGTGTATGCTGTTCAATAGGATCATGACTGATTTAAGCTGTTTTTGGGCAATGTTGCCGGGCAGCTGCCAACCAGGACAGACAAAGGGCAACTCATCTGGATGTGGATGGCGAAAAGTTACCCACTGCTGATCACAGTTATTGAAATAGAAATTTGTTGCCCGATATCAATGGGAAAGTGTCCGAGCAACACCGGTAATGCTCACGTGGATTGTAGGTGAAAATGGTTCGTGGTCCCGGCCTTGACGCTGGTCTCAGGTGCATGTCCCTGCACTGTCGCCTGCGAGGGCTTGAGGACGCTCCTGTCGCATGTGCCCCTGTGCTGCAGTAACCAGGCGGTGCGCATGCTGGAGTGCCGTGAGAAGCCCACGCCGGACATGTTCGGGGAGCTGCTCCGCAATGCCAGCACCATGGGGGACCTTCGCAGCTGTCCGGTGAGCACAGTCGCATCACTGCAGCACCGCATGGTAGACATGCCGCACCGCATTGGCAGCCGTGCATATATTGACAGTTGCGCTATGGTAAGTTCCCGCATGCACACCGGGTTCACGTGATTGCTGCGTGAGTTCCTCCTATGACCAGGGGGCGGCTTCTTGTTTCTGGGGTCCCATTCATCTTGTTTCTGGCCACCTCGGGGTGCCGAGCCAGCAGGTCGTGGGGCAACGCTCGTCAGGATGTGTCTGATTCATTCCACGGGCCCGACGAAGACCTGGCGCATAGCGTGGGATTCCACTGCGGTCAGCGTGGTCATATGACCTCTACATTTGCGCCTGCCTGTGGACATGTATGGATGACTTAGCCACGTCCAGATGCCAGCAGGTCCGCCCGCACTGGGAGAAATGGCCCATGGGGTTGGGAAATAAAAAAATAACAAGGTTCCTGAAGGAGTTGGTGGAGGAAAGGCATCAGGAACAGGTGTGCAGCTGTCTGAGGTGCGGACGCACTGCAGACTGGGACTGGCATGGAGCGACTCCCAAGCCTGCGTTGGGGGGACTGACTGATGAAAGCGGCCCTTTCATTACCCCCCTCTTGGTATCTTTGTATGTTTTGTAAGGGCTGCCATTTGAGGAGCGTTCTTCAGTGCCCACTTTGAATGATTCTCTCAGCAGTTTTTAAAATATTAAACCCTCTTGTTACCCCTCTGCCTGCTCTACATTCCCCACATACCCCCCCCCCCTGCCTCGAGTCAAAGAGAGGCTGCAGCTCTGAGCCTGTCTGTGTTCTGCGTGCTGGCCTGTCCAGCACCCTGCATAATCCCTTCCTGCAAGAAGCTGGTGCCAGCCTGCGCCAACCTGCTGCCTCCGACGCCCTCGAGGAAACAAGGCCGGCATTATTCCCCCCCCCTCCCCCCAGTGATTGGGAAAGGGGGGGAGGTCATGGTGCCTTTCTTCAGCTGCTTCCACACCGCCATCCTGCCAGGTCCTTGCTGGACCTCTGGGTCGCCTCCTCATCTCCCTCTGGTTGAGGGGAGCCGCGACTTTGGGAAGCACAAGGTCCGGATCTAACAGGCCGGAAAATTGGAGGAGGTTCGGATCCTTCTCTGCGGTGGGGAGAAGTGTCTTCTCTGGGTTTTCACGTATGGCGTGCTTTTTCGTGCCTCTCACGCATCCCACAACTCATGGTCCAGGTGGCGTGGGCCCGTGCCGAGAGATGGGAACCGGACGTTCCTTCAGTTCTGGCGCAACCCGCTGTGACACTGGCACGACGCGGCACCCAGTCGTCCTCAGGTTGCCATGCCAGCCCAAGCAGTGCGGGAGGAGAGCCTTAACTCGTGCCCCCTGCCCCATTCACTTTCGGCAGCTAGCGGGCAGCAGAGATCTATATGGGGGAGAAAGTAGGGGGGGGCTCGGCTAATGAGGAGTACGGACTCTGGCTTCCTGCCGACGTTGGCGCTGTTGGGCCAGAGGTGGTGCTGACGCCGGGGAACCGGGCCGTGTCAGAGGATGATGGATGGAGTTACCTGTGAGGGTACCTGAGTTCTGTGCCACCCCACCCCCCTACCATTTCAGTACTTGCTTACCAGTGTCTTGTGCGGCAGACAGTTCTGCTCTGTGATTAATGCAGCTGGGCATCTTTGCTGAAACATTGTGGGGGGGTTTGCCTGACGGCACAAAGGCACGGCCTCTTCTGAGAATTAATAAGGCAGACTTGAGCCCTGCCCCCCAGTCACCTGATGCTGCCGTAAATAAACATGTCGTTTAGCAATTGCTGAAATACTAGTGTTTGTGGAGTGTTTTTTTTCTTTTTTCATCCTCATCAGAAGTGTGATAAATCCTTACTGTCACAGACTAATCCTCCCCCCCATCTTGTTTCAGGGTAACTGCGGGGAGATGCTCCGAATCCGGCGAGTCCTCATGAACTCCCCTGAGATCATCACCATCGGCCTGGTCTGGGACTCGGACCATTCGGACCTGGCCGAGGATGTCATTCACAGCTTGGGCACCTGTCTGCGCCTAGGCGATGTAAGTGGCTTGTTCCCGGCCGACACGCCTCACATATACATCGCTCATGTCAGCAGTTCTGCAAGACTGCAAATCCTTTTTTGCTGAATCATTGTCCGAAAAAAAATGTAAAGCTGCAACATTTTTTCTGTGCTAAATTGTGAAGAATTATGCTAGAAAATGTGATTGTTGTGTGTGTGTGTATGTATATATATATATATATATATATAATATATACACAGTATATGTGTGTGTGTGTGTGTGTGTGTGTGTGTGTGTACGCATGCTTCCCAATCAAGGTGTCTCCCATACTGTGCTTTCTACCACAACAGTTTTGAAAAATGGATGCTTGAGCAATTCTGCCACATGACGACATTTAGCACATCTCATGAAGCTGTTGAAGGCAGTCAATAAGGATTAACATTTAAATTGGCAAAGGTGTTTTCCAAAAATGTAACACCAGATGGGCTACCCCCTGGACGGTCTGTTGAGCGGACTGATTAGCAACAAGAAACATGACCCAGACATGTTCTGACACTCAGAACTGCATCAAAAAGCTTCACACAGTTAAGTAGAGCGTATGCTGGCATGTGGTAATATTGCAGTGCTCCCCAGTATCCAAAATACAGTCCTCCCAACTCTAAAAATAGCCGGCTCCTTTTCTCCTCCTTGTCCTCTCTATTTCCCAGCACAGCTGCCTCTCCTATTAACGTTTCTCCTCTCTGCATGTCTTTCCTCCTCCGTCAGCCCAGCCGGCCCTTTGCTCAGTGCTCTGCCTCTTTCTCCCCCTCCTCCGTCAGCCCAGCCGGCCCTTTGCTCAGTGCTCTGCCTCTTTCTCCCTCCTCCGTCAGCCTAGCCTTCTGGCTGCCTCAGGTAGCTCCACTGACTCTCTCACCCCCATCACTTCCATTCGGTGAGGCAGCCCCAGCTTCCCCACTCTCACTCAGGACCTGCCTGTCATATTTGTGGGTCAAACTCTGACCTGTCATGCCCTGTAACTTTCCTGCACTTTGACCATCTCCTCTCTCCACCACAGCTCTTCTACCGCGTCACGGATGACCGAGCCAAACAGACCGAGCTCTACCTGGTGGGCATGGTCTGCTACTACGGCAAGCACTACTCCACCTTCTTCTTCCAGACAAAGATCCGCAAGTGGATGTACTTTGATGACGCGCAGGTGAAAGAGGTGAGACCAGGGTAGTATACGCTGACCCAGACCACTTCAGTGGATCATAGGGGGCGCTGTGGGTGTGACAGAGCCACATTATGTGACAGTGGGGCCAGGGCAGGAGACTGTATATCGGTACAGGTTTGGGGGGGGGGGCTTTAGAAATTGGTTTTGGATCATGAATGTATGAACAGAATTTATGGCAGCAATGGCAGAATGTGTGAACTCTAAGTGTTACCTGCAGGAGGCGCCACCCCTCCCTATTACATACAGTTACATAACGTGGACTGTAAGCTGTGCACATGAATGGTGTTTACCACTACGCAAGCTACATGTTTGTGTGGAGCCCCCTTTTGGCCACAAACAGTCACTACACTAAATATTAAATAAACGCAGTCCTCATTTAGGAGATGCTGAGTCAGCATGATCTGCGAACCGGCCAGCAAGCTACAGTCTTCTTACTCTACTCACTAGCTATTAATTCTGTTATTGCAGCATCTGGGGGAGCCCCAAAGTGACTTTCGGAGTGGGGCCCCTGGCTGTGTGGGGTTCCCCCACAGCAGTGTGATGTAGAAGGCAGTAAGGGTTCCACCGTTGCCAAGAGACGACCCATTCTGCCCCTCTCTGTACCCCTTCCGACAGATTGGCCCCAAGTGGAAGGACGTTGTGTCCCGTTGCATAAAGAGCCACTACCAGCCCCTGCTGCTGCTGTATGCCGACCCGCGGGGCACGCCGGTGTCGGCGCAGGATGTCCCTCCGCAGCTGGACCTGCATCGCTGCAGCAAGGCTGGATATGACAGTGAAGACTCCGGTAAAGGCTGCTCCCCAGGGCAGGACAGGCCACCAGCTGGCACCGTCACACGCTGATTAACAGTGGGCCGGTCCTACCCCAGAGCGAGACATTTTGCTAGTTAATGGATTTCAATTATCAGTCATTTAAAATTTGTGAATAGTTACAGACAGACCTGAGCTGAGAGAAGCACCAGGAATACTAGATGGGTTTCAGCTGTGAGGGCATGTCATGTGACCTGCCATGTGATTGATCACATGACAGGGATCTGTTACGCTATCATTACTTGTTGTGATGTGAGTCAATTTTGAAATATGGTTTCCTGATTCATTTCTGTGAGTGACACAGTGAATTTATGAATGAATGCATTTTTCTAGAACCATTGATATACGGTGAACCTGTAGCTAATGTTGTGAAGCACAGACCATCACACACAAGTGCATAGACACTAGTTCTCCCAAACCACAATGTCACTGAAATCTGAGAGGAAGCCCAGGCAGAACATCGCAGCTCCACACATGAAGCGGACCCACAACTAAAGAGGCACACAGACACGTTGCTGCCGAGTGTGAACTGGATGCCTAACACGTTTTGCAGCATGTTACAGTATGGATTTGTTCCTTGAAGAACGATTTGAAAAATAATTGAAAATAAAATACATTCTCATAGTTTTCTCATTTGTGAACCCAAATCACTGGTTTGAATTAAATTTTTCAGTACATTAGCTAGTTGTTCGAAGCCTATTAACACACAATACGTGATTAATTTAAATAATGGCTTTATGCATTTCTGGGTAAAACCAAAAACGTCTGGAATCATCAAGTCATTTTTCATTATTCCAGTTAATCCATTATTCGGCTGTTCAGTTATTTATCCCATCTTTGGGTTAAAATGGTTTTAATTGCGTGACTTGTTCAGTCAGCAGCTTAACGATGCCTAATTAATAACGGACTCAGTTCAGTAATCCACGTGTTTGAGGCACCTGTTTGTGATGCCGTCTCTCTGGTTTGCTCCCAGGTCGTGAGCCGTCGATCTCCAGTGACACTCGCACAGACTCCTCGACGGAGAGCTCCTCTCATCGGCGCCCCCACAGGCACCACGAGTCCATGGCCAGCCGCTTCTCCTCTGACTCTCAGGGCACGGTCGTCTGCAACCTGGACGGCGACCCTATCTGCCACGGCGGCACGGATCCTGCAGGTCTTGCCACGGTCCCCTCTCGAAGTTCGGTTCAGAAATCGTCATCTATGTTTTTTGACCAGTGCAGATGTAATGTAGAGCAAAATGAAAATTCAGCACATAATACAAACAGTTTCAGTTTAACAAGCATTTGGTTTCATTTCAGTTTCAGTTCGGTTTAATTTCGGTTTCACTTCGGTTTCAGCATAGAGGTGTGCGCTGTCTGTCCTTATGCTTCTCTTTCTCTCCATTCATTTTTAATGTCTCCTTCCCCTTAGTATTTTGGATTCAGAGTGTTTCCTCCGTCCTGTGCAGGGGAGATCCTGAAGGAGCCCCTGATCCCACGGACGCTGCCCAGGCCTTCCTCCAGCCGGCTGAAGGACTTCAAAGAGGCTATGGGTGGCAGCATGGTCCACAGCCGGCCCCTGTCATTGTCCTCCAGTTCGGGGGTGGGTAGCTTGGAGCCAGGAGCGCGGGCTCGCGATTGGGAGAACGAGAGCACCAGCAGCGAGTCCAAGTCCAGTTCCTCCGGCGGGCGCTACCGACCAGCCTGGCGGCCCAGGCGCGAGGCCCTAAACATCGACAGCATCTTTAGCCGGGAGCGATGGCGGCAGGCAGGGTTCGGCTCGCTGGGGCCCTCGCCGCTGCTGGAGGAAAGCGGGGCCCGGGGTGAGGTGTTGCCCGGGACTTCGGCAGCCGCCGGGCAGAGGGCAGGAGGTCCGGAGATGCTTGTCAGAACCAGCGGGTTCCTGGCCCCACCTCTGCCTCAGTCACTGCACAGCCTGGAGCACCAGCCGCGTTTGATCCAGAGGATGGAAAGTGGCTATGAAAGCAGTGAGAGGAACAGCAACAGCCCTGTGAGCATGGACATGCCCCTTAGCGAGGGGCCCAGTGCCGGCTCACACAGGTACACACACAGCTGGAGAAAGGCAGGGTCCACCGCAGCTCATGCAGGTACCCAATGAAACCGCTGGAGAGAGAGACAGAGTCCCACACAGGTCACACACACGTCCAGACACACTGGGAGGTGGAGGTCACATCCAACACATCTCACACGGGTGGAAAACCCCCAGAGAAAAGGTCCACCAGAGCTCACGCACGTTCAGGCCCACCGGGGAGAGCAGGTCACATCCCACACAGCTCACATGGGCGTGAGGCTCAGACTAACTCACCTCCACGAGGTTCCCACACACCCAACACAGCTCAAACAGGAACACAGATTCTCTCTCGCTCAGCTGTTCGACCGCGAGAATGTAGGTGGCTGTCCTTCTCCATGACAGGGACGTGGGAACGAAGAAACATTTAATCTCAGGCCCGTCCTGGCGCAGCGTACCCAAGTCCAAGAGCAGCGGGGCCATCCTGCAGGACGCCCGAACGCCGTCCTGGGCCAGCAGTCACTTGAGCCTGGGTGGGTGAATGAGCACAACCGCCATGGTGGCAAACATGCCGGGCCGCCGTGGCCGTCCCACAATCCTCCAGGATAACACGTGTGTGTGTGTGTGTCTGATGTCTGCATGTGTATGCTTGTGTGTGTGTGTGTGTGTGCGTGTGTGTGTGTGTGCTTCTGCAGGGGAGGGCCGCAGCGAGCTGGACGAGCTCCAGGAGGAGGTGGCACGCCGGGCACGACAGCAGGAGCTGCAGCGGAAGCGGGAGCGGGAGCGGGAGGCCGCCATGGGCTTCAATCCCCGGCCCAGCAAGTTCATGGACTTGGACGAGCTGCAGCACCAGGGTAACCACGAGGAGCGGGGCGGGAGGCGCGTGCGGTGGCGGGGTGCGGGGGGGCTCGCCCACTTTGGGGGACGGGGAACGGTCCTTTTCCTCGGCGTCTCGGGACAGGGCGCGGATGTGGTGAAGGCGGGAGTGTCCATTTAAGCTCGGTAGGGGAATACATCTCGCCGGTGGGTGCTCAGGTCTAGCTGGAAGGGCCGTCGGGCCAGTTTGTTTGTTTGCCGCTCTTTTAAAATGAGAGGAGAATCGGTCTGAAAGCGTGTAGCATGTGGTCCCGGGCTCGGCCTTCACCGTAAAGACGGGTCCTGCTGTTTACACGCCGCGTTTGCCGGGGGACACACACAGACAGGCCACCTGCCGGGACCCCCTGGGAGTCAGCCCCGAGTGCGTGGCGGCGGGGGCGGCGGGTGGGAGGGGGCTGTCAGCACAGACGCTCGCCCCCCCTCGACCTGGCCGCCCCCTGCTTCGTCGCCCTCCGCTCATAGCTCCCTCGCCTCGCTGTGTTATCCGCAGGGATGGGGGCCGGGCTCGAGCGCTCGCTTGTCGAGGCCGACTCTCTGTTAGAGCGGTCGCTGCGGCTCGAGCAGGGGGGCGACGTGGTGGCGGCACTCTCCGTCTGCCACCAGGCTGTGTGTAAGTAACCCTAACCTGCCACTGCCTGCCGCTACTACCCCATAACCACCCCCACGCTCTCTGTCCGTCCCTCTGTCTGCTCCTCCCTCCCTCTGTCTCTCCACCCCTCTCTCCTCCTGTCATTCCACGTTCTGCTCAGATTACCGGGTGCTTATGCACCACAACACAGACCTCAGTGCTGTCGAGGTGGAACATGTGATAATGAGCTCCTGCGCAGTGTAACTGGCCCTCACACTGTATTCCAGAATAAAGTTAGAAATGGAGGTCTGCATCTTAGGAGCAGGGGTGTGGAAAAAAAGGAATTTGTTTTTTTTCTCCACAGAACTGGAAAACCAATTTAAATAACTAATAAACTGGAACAATGTAGTCTGTGTAGACTTGCCCACCCTCAATATTTTTAAATGTCTCTCAAGCTATAATCCAGGTCAGTTTTCTGCTTCCGAGCTGCTTATACAGCCGGAAAGGAAGTGAGGCACTTCGTCAGTTGTCCACTTCTTATGTTTACTTGCCAGCAGGACTACAAGTGAAAAACAGGGCCAGTTCCAGCACTGTAGAATAGTGCCCCCCCCCCCCATGTATCCTTGCTTTTCACCAAAAGTTTGTCCTGTTTTTCTCAGGAGTGATTCTAGGGGGGGCTTAAATGGAGCCATAATTCATACAGAGGGGCCAAACTTAGCATTAGCCAATGATATGTTTTGAATGGGTGAGTGACAAGGGAGGGGACCCTCCGGTAGCCAATCAGCTACCAGCTGGGCGCAGTGCCCCTATGGCCCCAACCCTGTATATGACTGTATGCTGCTTCCTCCATAGATAAACCAGTTGCCCCAGTATTATAGACGAGGGGTGAAGCAGGATCCTCCCCCAAATGATCTCTTAATGAGTTGTTTCCAAATCCGGTCCTCGGGTTCCGGCAGACAGTCCACATTTTTGAGGGAGCAAAAATGTGGACTGTCTGGCAGGGAGCTTGGAGGGAGCAAAAACATGGACTGACTGTGGGTCCCTGAGGAGCGGATTGGAAATATTGTCTTAATGCTTCATGTATTTGTCTGTCTGTCTGAACGTCAGTCTGTTGGTCTGTCTTGCTCTGTCTCTTTATTTACATCCTGAGGAGTTTCTTACCTTGGATCTTTTTTTTGTGTAGTTTAATGTTGAAAATTTTTCTATTTACCATTTAATTTAAAAACGTCTTCAGCACGAGTCCCTTCACTCTCATGGTGTGCCGAAGACATTTTTAATGCTTTTTAACACCCATCCAGAAACAACTTAACAGAGATTTCCCGCCCTCACAATTTAAATGAGCATCTCAACTTCTGTGTGCTGCGTTTTGAGAAAACGTCAAACAGTTAACTTCCCAGTTTGATAGTTTTCAGCTGCTCCAGATTTATTCTTAAATGGAATGAACTAGGCCCAAACCAGTCCCTCCTGATTTTTGTGTGGTGATCATAAATGTATGTATTTTTACTAAGGAGGATGCAGGCATATATTGCTGACAAAAATAACATCAAATCTACCTTGGCTTGTGAGCCATGAGATGCAGCCCTATCTAGTCCTCAGTCCCGCCCCACTCCCATGACGTTGTCTCAACCTTTTGTTTTTTTTTTGGGTAACAAGCAAACAGTATGCATGCCCCTCATAACCTGGCTCTTTTGTTTCCTGCATTTTTTTTTTGTGCTTCCCTTTCTTTGCATTGTTTTCTTTTGTTTTGTTGTTTTTTTTCCCGTTGTTTTCCTTTAGCTAAACTAAGACTTACCATGCATGAGGGCAGTGCTAACACTCATAGCAGGACAATGGCTGCCGATAAGAAGCTGCAAAAGTGCATGAGGAGAGCGCGGGGCCTACAGCAGCGCATGCAGCCGCTGGAGCAGGAGCAGCCGCAGCCGCAGGGGCCTCCCAGGTACCAGAACTGTCTCCTGTGTGTGTCCCGCGCAGTGCCTGTCACAAATTCACTATTGACCTTTTTCGATTTTTTTTTGGTTGGAATTTGATCCCCATTTCATTACTCTGAGTTCTTCACTTTTTGAGGGGGTGGGGGGGTCCTAGTGGCATTTTACTGTTTTTTGAGGTTCTCTCGCAAACACATCGAGTAGGACATCATCCTGGAATTTGGACTCAATGTCACCCGAACTCTGCTCTTGTCTCGCTTTGTTTTTCAGCTAAATCGAATGCATAAATTGGTCTATGTGCCTGTGGGTAGTTGGTCAAAGTGTGTGTCCATTTCTGTCCCATGTGAGGTAGATCTTACCATTTCTTTGATCTGACCCTGTGCCATAGGCACGGGTAAGCTCAAAGCTCCATGAGCCGTCCGTCATACACTCAGTCTTCTGTCAAGGAGTAAGGCAGGCTCTGGAACATCACTAAATAAAACCACCGCCAGCAAACACTCAGAAATTGTTTTTATTTTCTGTCATTTCAAAGCTGAGGTGTATC
Source organism: Cyphomyrus plagiostoma (assembly GCA_019775915.2). Taxonomy (NCBI): domain Eukaryota; kingdom Metazoa; phylum Chordata; class Actinopteri; order Osteoglossiformes; family Mormyridae; genus Cyphomyrus; species Cyphomyrus plagiostoma. Next base: position 2,028,266 of record JABFEA020000044.1, read on the forward strand.
TTCACGGTCAGAGCTGTGTTTGTTTTATGCTGGTTTCACTCATGTAGATGCTGTGCAGTTTGTGTATGTTGCGTCACACCAGTTGCCTTTAACTAAACTCCACTTTCTGTTCTATTGATGGAATAAACTCTAAGTCAGGTGTTTGCCTGACAAATATGTAAGGTACCCTTTAAAAGTGAGTGAACACAGCTTTCGACGATGTTTTTAGATGGCGAAATCACCTTTCCCGTCTAGTTGTTCATTATGGCTGCCTTGGGGACTCCTGCTCTAGCTTCCAGTGATGTTTCCACAGCAAACTGCAGACGTGAGGCTGCAGCCTTAAAGAGCAAACAGCAGCAGTTACAGTGGAACTCCGGGAGAGCCACACTAACCCATCTCTGCGCTGTTGCTTTTCAGCATCCATTTATGCGCTGGTATGATTTATTGCCCGGGCTGCTCTGAAACCTACGCAATTACTGAACAATGTAGTACAGGGGCGGAGCGGAAGACACGGATAGGGATTCATTAATCAGGTCTCCGACATCAGTAAACTTCCAAATGAACCCCCCTAAACAGGAACTAATTAATGTAGGCAATGGTCTCTGAAATGTCTTCAGTCATATTTCAAGGTATCTTAGTGGGCCCTTGTTTAGAGAATTCAAAATTCTGAATAACCCCAGCCAAAAGTTGAAGCACGACTTTGAGACGAGCTTAGATAAGGGGGAACAGAATCCTCATGAAAGGTGTCTTGGAATAATTTTGAGTGGTGAGTAGTCTTTGAATTTCACCCAAGTCAGCACTATGACTAATCTCGCCGGGGGGCAGTTTTTGCCCTTCCACACTAAACTGAGCATTAGGCTAAATACTCCAAGCCTCCTTAGGTGGTCTATCTCAGTCCCGGACTCTGTCTCCAGAGGTCTTATTAGGGATGGTGAAGTAGTAGGGATGGTGAAGTAGTAGCAATGGTGAAATAAGGTGTAGAACCAACTGTTCACTGGAGGCCCACGGGACATTTCTTACTATTCAACCCCAGACTGAAATCTCCTTATCTTTGCTCTTTGACAGCAAAATCCCCAAAAGGCTGTTTTGCTGAAGACCTTCACCTGTAGATCAATGCCCAGATACCCATGGGCCTTAAATGGGTGTGTGTCACCGCGCTTAGGGTCTGTAGTATCTTCAGCTATAAGATATCTGGCAGCCATAGATCTGATGTCTTAGTACAATATCTCATCTAGGGTGAAGGAGATCTTTAATAAAAATGCATGCAGTGAGATTTATTGGAGGATATATCAAATGTTTCCCTGTGCTGGACTGACTCAGAAGAGAAGAGTGAGCACAGATAGTCAACAGAACCCTTTTGGATTGAGTGGACATACTTTGACGGGTCCTACATCATCCTCTTTTACAAAAGGAGCACATGTGTGGTTTTATATGTATTTCCATGCGCCAAGAGTGTTTTCTGAAGATACTTCCTCCACCGTCCAGCTTTGCCTCCTTGACTTTCAGCACGATGAACAGCACAGCAGCTACAAAGGTACAAAAGAGGCGCTTCGTGTTAGGCGATGCCATGCCCTTGCACAGAGTCGGAAATTCTTAGACATGTAGTTCAGAACATCATAGCAAGAGACTTTGACCAGAGTCCTCATTTATACTTGATGATGACCTTTGTTTACTCATCAGATGAGATTCTTTGACCTACCTTCTTCGTTTTCCTGAACCCTGTTCCCGTTTCCAAATCCCCATCCCAACCCTATCCTAACCCTTTCAGTGAACAGCCTGGCGAGATCAAAATACTGCTGACAACCCATCAGGAAGAGGACTGGGATGCAGACCAGGATGCACTTCTGGCCCCGCCCTCTCCTCTCCCTAGTCAACCCTTCTCCCTTTCTAGAAACTTACACCCTGGACCCTTGAGCCACCCATCTCCCTGCTCCCCCCAACTTGTGGGGCAGAGCAAGGGCCCCAGCGGGGAGCACTCAGAGAATCTGCCTGCTTTTTCACCGCTGGGAGAGCAGGAGATGAGAAGGGAAGGGCAGGACCATGTAAACCGCCGGGACGGGTCTGAGGCCTCCAGCATAAATCCCTCTTCAGGTCAACAAGTAGAGTCTGTCCATCAATGCCGCAACTTAACCCTGCTGCCCCTAGACTTCTGGAGGGCCCCAGGAAGTGAGAGGGAGGGCTGTACCCAAAGCTCCCAGCCGCAGCCTCAGCCTCTCCCTGCCACTGTGGCTTTGCCGTACACGAGCTCCATGAAAATCCCTGACCAAAACTCAACTAATAGGCCGGGGCCTCCACAGACTCTAGCAGCATCACCGGTAGAGCCCTCTGCAGAGAGGAAGGGCTGTAATTATCCAAGGTCTCCCACTCAACATCCAGTGCAGACCCCTCCTCAAATTCACTCCCCGGCACCCCCCTGCACCATCCCGCAGCTGCAGCCGCCTCCCACTGCTGTTCAGTACTGGTCATCGTGGAGTCTGGACAGTCCGGACAGTGTTGTTATGGCGTTTTGCACTTCACCCAGCCGCCAGTTTTACTCCAGTTCAAGCATGCCTAGGTGCCCTTCTTCCTCTCAGCTAGTGGTTGATCCACCAGATCCCTCCATAGAGGGAAAGTCCCAGGCCGAAAACTCCAAGGCTTCCGATAATATTCAGCCTGCCACCAACTTATGGCTTGATGTCACTGACTCACCGGATACGGAGCTGGAAGTCCTCCACCAGGCGAGTAGAGAGAACACTACGTACCCTCTGGAGCCCATGCAGAGCATCTTTTCACCATCTGGAGCAACATCAGGTAACCAACTCTGACACAAATGAAACACGCAACAGTGTCGGAATTCTCGTCTTGTGCATTTGTTCTTCCTGCATCATCGACCATCAAGGATACTAAGAATATTAAAGTCATGGTTTGTTGATGAAAGGAAGTCCCCAGAATTTGTGTGAACTCTGCTTCCTCTGGTATTATTATTATTTATTATTGTTTTGTCTTTCAGTTCCTGCAGCTAGTGAGATGCAGTTGTCTGGGAAGCTCATTGGTGGGCGCTCCAAAACCCCTACCGCCGAGATAGAGAAGAGTGTGTATCAGGCCCCTGGTTGTGGATCCTCTCTGGTCTCCTCTCACAGGGTATGAACCTCAATCTGCCCATACTCAGAAGAAGGCCATCAAGATGGCAGATAATTCTTTGTGTATTTTGCAACCCAAGGGGAGATGTGTGAAACTAATGTACAAGTCATTGGAAGAGTAATGGAGGTGGCTTGACATGTGGGGGGCATTTTCTGAAAGCTGAACTCAGATGTGTGGTTGACCTGGGTTGGTCATGCTGAGTGTCTCTGGTCTTCTTGCCAGTTTACTCCTGCTTCTAACCATGAGCTACAGCCAATGGAGTCGTGTGGTATGGACGACCTGGGAGAGGAGCGTGCTACTGCTGTGGAGGATGAAGGACGAGGCGTAACGCAGCTGTACAGCGTGGAGAACATGCGTCGCGTTGCCCGAAGCTTGAGCAGTACGGTCATCGGAAGACGCCAGGAGGACCTCAGGGTGTCCCGCAGCATGGTGCGTGTTCCATGCTTACGGCATAACTACGTCCTAATGCTTACAGCTATGTATGTGTGCTTCACTGCAAAAGGGCTCTTAACTTAGCTTCCAGTGTAGAACCAAGGCAACGAAGTGGCCAATACATCAATCAGCATAATGCAGTATGTATAACCACAGTGTGGGGAACAGATTTAACACGTGAGGCTTGGAGTATGTTCCCCCATATGACCGCCATTGGTTCTGTACCATAACTGCTGCTCTGATCCATTCAGACTCAGTACCAAGTACCATCACTCACTGCCAACATGTTTGCGCATTCACTGGAACTAGGCCAGGCTGCTGCCATCTAGTGGATATATAAAGTGTTGCACTGTTCAGAAAAGGATGTCCATGAATTGCATGTAACTTTAATTTACAGTGACCCTTACCTCTCTTTAGCCTTTTTAAGATCTGTTTCTCCATTTGTGATTCATAGATGATCCCAACTTTTTATTTTTGTCATGATTAAAAGACAATTCTTTGTTACCAGAACAAAATGGTTCCTCTGGTTTAAGCTCTGGTTTTTCCTTTGTGAATAATATGATGCCGTTTCCGTGTCGGCTTCTGATCTCTCTCATGTTCTCTTGTAGGAGATTCCCCGGAGGTCCAAGAGTTTCTGGCTCTGCCTGACCGGCGTGAAGCTCTCTCCGGTGAAGTCCACCACCGTGCCGCACTGAACAGCGAGACCCGGTAGATGGCCAGCGGCATGCCGGCTCGTCCATCCCGTCGGGGGCCTGCAGCTCTCCTGCCGTGACCCAGCTGCCTGGACCTGCTGCAGGCAGCGGCTTGACGGGATTAGCATGCTGTGGCCTGTGTGGTCAACCTGTCCATCTGCTCGGCACTATGACCAGTACCCCCCCCGCCCCACCCCATCTATTTCACATGCAGCACCGGACGATGCGCCCCAC
>JABFEA020000044.1:2057745-2070015 GCA_019775915.2 Cyphomyrus plagiostoma
TAGGAGAGGATTGCTGAGAATATTATTTTCCATCAGGCCTCGTAACTATGACAAATCTGGGAGATTTTAAATGAGAGGCATATAGACAATATGATTGAAAAGATAACTTGAATTTGATTTAACAATGAATGACACTTTACAGCAATGCCTTTTTTCTCTACATTTGATCTGAGTAATGTGAATTCTATCCCTAGTCTGTTTTCGGTCTTGGTCTTGGTCTCACCTTAGTGTGTCTTGGCCTTGGTCTTGGTCTTGGTACCCTCAAGTCTCGGCAGTGTCTTGGTCTTGATACCCTCAGTTCTCGGCAATGTCTTGGTCTCGGCTTAGGCGGTCTTGACTACAACACTAGATTTCAGATACATTAATGGAGGGATTTCAAATACATTAAAGGGGGGATTTCACTACTTCTGCATGACTTTAGCTGTTTCTGCATGCATTTACAGGAGCAGGAGTCTCAGGACACCAGCCAACATGTTCATCATCAACCTGGCCATCGCTGACTTCCTCATGTGTGTCACCCAGACGCCCATCTTCTTCATCACCAGCATGCATAAGAGGTGGATCTTCGGGGAGACGGGTAAGGATTGGCAGCATGCCCCCTGTTAAGCCTGGGCCACGGTTAGGACTCCCATGAACACAGTGCATTGTAGATACTGTGTAGACGATGATATGGAGTCACTTTTGTGCTACAAACATTATCAGTCTTTGTTCTTCACTCATAGTGTCCACCTTTGAGAAGGTGACAGCTGAGGTGAATAATAAAATCAGGAAAAACCAGGTATCTGATCAGAAAGTCAAGATTTGGTGCCATTTTTGTTTGCTTCTATTGTCTCGATGGAGAAGCTGAGGCGTTTAGCATGTATTATGTGAGCATCGTGATGAATCACAAATTTTTAAAAATCGGAATGTGACTTATTTATTTATTTATTTATTTATTCTAAAACCATTGGGCGTCCCCTGCCTCGTGCCCTGTGATGCACTGGCATCCCGTCCAGGGCGTCCCCTGCCTTGTGCCCTGTGGTGGACTGGCATACCGTCCAGGGTGTCCCCTTCCTTGTTCCCTGTGATGGACTGGCACCCCCTCCAGAGAGTCCCCTACCTGGTGTCATGGCCTGCCTACGGTTGATTTCAGGCCCCCCTATGACCCTGACCAGGATAATAAGTTATGGGACAGATTAAGATTTTGCCTGATATTTATCTTGTTTCTTTTGGTTTGAGTGACTAATGCAATTAACATATTTCCTTTGGGATCAGTTCTTCAGCATTCTTCTACATATACAGCCTTTGTCTTTGATGTGTATTTTCTTGAAGGAGACAACTTGGCAGTATTTTTTGACATTTATTTGTTTCCTTAATATTCTTTTGTGGGATGTGCTGTTTATGTACTGTGTACCTTTTAACCTCAGTCTGCACTATGTGCACTGACTTTGCACTTTGTCTTGTTTCGTGCTGCATGTTTTGCTTGTCTTCACTCTGTGCACTGCAGTATGCACCAGTATTTCCCCCTGGCGTCAATGCTGTTCATCTTATTTTATCTCTTTTTAAGAGCAGCTATTATTCCTGCTTATTTGTACTTTTAACATATGGCAGTGTGAACTCTGAAGGTAGGCCTGCCTAAGTGGATTACCGTATTTCAGTGCCGGCATTGGTGATCTAAGGTGTCACAGCATTACCTCCATTGTGTGCTGAGCCTGCGGCCTGCTTCCCTGGCAGCGTGTGAGCTCTACGCCTTCTGCGGGGCCCTGTTCGGGATCTGCTCCATGATCACGCTCACGGTGATCGCCGTGGACCGCTATGTCGTGATCACGCGTCCACTGGCCTCCATCGGGGTGCTATCTCACCGCCGCGCGCTCCTCATCCTCGCCGCCACCTGGGGCTACTCCCTGAGCTGGAGTCTGCCGCCCTTTTTCGGCTGGAGTGAGTGTGCCTGACTTGGGGGGTCAACAAGAAGTACAACAGGAAGTCTAGCCTCACCCATGATGATGTCACGCTCTCCCAACCCACCCCCCCCCGTTAGGTGCCTACGTCCCAGAGGGCCTGCTGACCTCTTGCACCTGGAATTACATGACTTTCACCCCCTCGGTGCGGGCCTACACCATGCTGCTCTTCATCTTTGTCTTCTTCATCCCGCTCTTCATCATCGTGTACTGCTATGCCTTCATCTTCCGCTCCATCCGGGAGACAAACAAGTATGTGAGTCGCAATGATGTTCAAAAACCGCCCGTCGGGTACATGAGATGAGATCAGATGAGATAAGTCAGAACTTCAGTGATACCTGTGCAGTCTTTGTGCAGCATCACAGAAGAAATAACTGCAACCAACCACTGGCTGATGGAGCAGCTCCGTCTGCTTTCACACATATATATCAAACACGAGTGACTGAGGTGATTTATAGTCAATTATTTTCACTGGACATGTTCCCTGTCTCCCGGACTCTGCAGTATTAGCTACAGTAGCCTACATGATCATGAGGCAAGGTCAGACCAAAGCACAAGCATTGAAGCGCGTCATGTCTGTCCACCGAACCGAGATGTGGCAGCCTGTGGCCCCCAGGATGAGAGATGCGCCGAGGACGAGCTCTCAGCTGGACAGGAGATCGATTGGCGACCCCCAGTGTGGTTAATTTAACTACCAGTTTGATGCTTGCGTTGTGTCACGTAAGAAATGGCCTCAGAAAACTGTCAAGACAGTGCAGGGTTTCATCTTGTGAGTCTGTGAGCTCAGCAAATGTGCGTTTGATGAAGTTAAATACTGTTATATATGCAGCCCTGTCCACTGCGATACAACATGCGACACAACATGTTTCCATATAAATATGTAAACTTTGTTTGGTGTGTGCATGTCTGTGTGCGTCTGCGTGTGCATGTCTGCGTGTCTGCTTGTCTGCATGTGTGTTCTTGTGCACGTCTGTGTGTGCTTCTCACAGGGCCGTGAACGAAATCAACAAGGAGAGCAAAAAAGACTCCATGAAGATGTTCCAGCGCATGAAGAGCGACTGGAAGATGGCCAAGATTGCACTCATCCTCATCCTGCTCTATGTGGTCTCCTGGTCTCCGTACTCCTGCGTGGCCTTAACAGCATTTGCGGGGTGAGGCTGCGTCACGGGGATCAGGCTGCATTGCATCTCTCTCACTCTGCAGCTGCTTTCTCATCATTATTTATAGCTCTACATGTTTGTTTATTTATTGCACATTTTTATTGCATTTTCTATCTCTGTTTTTACTTTTATTCTATTTGATGGTCTTTTGCTTTGATTGGCTGTTGAATTTTGCAACTCATGGTACCATCTGCACCAAATCAAATTCCTTGTGACTGGCAATAAAAAGGATTCTGGACATATTACACACAAAAAAACACCTCATTAATTTCACAGTAACACTGTTCATTTGCTCAGCAAACTGTGATCAGTATCCCCTAAGAGCCAGACCATCTATTAGGTGGCTGGATGTTGATTGGTAACTGGGACAGATGGGATACTGATAGCTAGTGTTAGTGTGGCAAGATTTTTATGGATGTTGGAAGTGTAGCCAGTCCTGGGGTCCTGGGGAAGCTTCACCTCCCCCCCTCCCTCCCTGCCGTGGATGGTTGTGGGGGGGTGGCAATATGCCGAGTCATTCTTTCCGCCCAGAAGAGGGTGCTCTGGGTGGTCGCCCAGTGGGCTGATGGGCCTGAGTGGCACCATGGATTGCATGAAGTTAGCTGTTCTGGGTGTGATAAATAATGGCATGTGGGGCGGGCCACCCTCTCTGCCCCCGCAGGTACGCCGACATGTTGACGCCGTACATGAACTCGGTGCCCGCCGTCATCGCCAAAGCTTCGGCCATCCACAACCCCATCATCTACGCCATCACGCACCCCAAGTACAGGTGGGGTCCGAGGAGGCGGATCTCTGTCAACGGGGCCTTTGAACCAAACACATGCAAAATGCCTCGATGTTTCCTCCCGTTATTCTCAGGCTTGTAACTTTGGATAGACGTGAATGTCTATGGAATCTAGAGAAATCACACGACCCGGTCGTCCAACATTGTGCGCTAAGTTATTCCAGAGTAATCCTGGGCACAATGAAGCATGTATTTTATGGCCTGGAGTTCTGCTAGAAATAACCACAAAACACAGAATTCTATTTATTAGGGAGACAATTACTTGATATTTATTCACAAATGTTGGTATATGTATGTTTGGTGTCAAAACAGTTTTAGAAGGTGCCCATCGTGTTAATTTACGGTCACTGCACAAGGTCAGAATCTAGATATCTAAATCAATCAGTTGGTTGTGGCTTGCAGATTTCCTGATGCCAAGCCATACCATTGAATTCTGGGAAACAATCTGGTCAGCTGTCATTACTGATCACAGTGGGGACAGGTACAGTGATGATCCTAGGCATGGTGTGGATCACTTTGAACCATGATCTGTGGTCCAGAGTATGACAGGTGGTCATACTCAATCAGATGCATTGACCTGTTTCACTTATGCTGAAAGCATCTATTTTGTGTTCCCTGTTACATGTGTTGAATTTAGAGCAGCTGCTTTATATCTATGTAGTGCTATTCTCCCTCCATTCATTGCAACTCTCCACACTAGATCTACGCTGAAGGTATGAATATCTCTGTATATCCTGCCAGGTCCGCCCTTGCCAGATACATCCCCTGCCTGGGCGTCCTGCTCTGTGTCCCAGCCCAGCAGCGCCTCGTCAGCAGTAGCTTCATGTCCGCCCGTCGATCCACGGTCATCAGCCAGTCGTCGGTGCTCAACAACCCCCTGCACCGCAGCATCAAGTCCCATCTCTCCTCAACGTCCGACAACAAGTCCGTACGTGCCGCGCCCCATCCATTGGGCCGCTCTCTTCACAGCTGAGTCCATCTATCATATATATATGGATGGACTTAATGTAGTTTTGTAGGTCTATTGAATGTTTTCGCTAGAGGTGTTGCCTCCATGCCGCCAACTAGCGATAGACAAAATGACACTGATAGTGCTCTTGGTTTGCTTTGGGGCCATGCTTTGTTTCCTTTTTTTTGAACAGACAAAGCCATCTACTGGGGCCAAAAAATACAGCGAATGGTTCAAGAAGCATCATTTTGTCCATTAGTGCTTCCAACCATCTCTGTCGTGCCAAATCCTGACGAGGATTGAATCAAAGCGGCACCAAAGAACAGAAAATCCAGATCTCATTTAGTCCATATAAAAAGAAACAAAATGATAGATTTGGAATTTATGAACATCCTGGAAATTTGTAGGAAGTTCTGGGGGTTTTATTCCTGTAGATAGTTATAGTCAAAGCTTCATGAACCATTTGCTGTATTTTATTACCCCACTGAGGTAGTGCTCTCCATGCTAAAAAGGGCTCAAACCATGCCCCTAAGTCAACCAAGAACAAAGTGGTCATGAGGCTTCATTTGGTCAACACTATATGTAGATACTTGTAGGGTATCATGTTTATGATGCAAGGACTAGTAGGACATTATGGTTCCAGAGGGTAGTGGATATGTCTGGGGCAAACCCAGTTCTTCAGACTGTGACGCTTGCCTTGGCTAATTGATGACAGTGAGGAATCAGCCGATGATGGCTTTGATTCCGCTCTCTCGCTTGTCCCCTGTGTCGGCATGCCCCAGACCCCGATAGACACAGATGCCAAAAGCGACCTCAGCAGCCCGGGCTCGCGGCCCACCAGTCTCCAGGTGTCCAGTGCGATCACCATGGACACCCCTGAGTTGCTGCCCATCTACTACTCCAGCTCCATCAAGGCCAAGAAGAGCCACGACTCAACTGTTTTTGAGAAGGTAGGAGACCCTCCCACAATGATGTCGACAACTAATTCTGTACCGCTTCGAACATCTTATGGCATTCCAAAACTTCAGAACAAGTTTAGACATCTCTAGAACAATATCACCTGACTAGAGCCCTCCCCACTGCTGTGTTTGAAGCTTGAATGAAAGGACAGTCCTTGGGTACAGTGTGACACTGTCGCTGGCCCCGGACTCCCTGTGACAGCTGGATTACCTTCAGAGCAGTTGCACTCAGAGATCCTCTCCCCAACTTCCTGTCCATCTCCCCCCCCAAGAGATTTCCAGGGGTTACGAGTTTACATCATGTCATTGTGTTGCAGTGGAGCAATGTACTCTGCTCTTTCTCCTCAGTAATTGGATATAGATTAACTCTTACCACAGTTTCCCACAGGGACACCTGAGTGATTAAATCTTTCCTTTAAATGAATCTGTCCTGTTACGCATCAGGGAAAGTCCAGGTAAAATTATAAGTCACTACTAGATCATGATGTCAGCATTTGGGGCCCGTAAGTCAGCCATAGCACACTAGTGGTACTTCAGCATCATCCCGGGGTTCATTCTAGCCTTTCTAACCATTCTTCAGAGCACTGCTGCATTTCATGGGCGACCAGTTGGAATTGGATTGTTTCATTTATCTGAGGATTTGCAGGGGTAGCTGTGTGCCAGCGGATTACTAAAGATTATTTCGAGTTGTTAGCATACGGCTGACATGCCCCCAGAGAGAGTGCCTCGGGGAGAGATTCACTTTTGCATGCCTCACTAGCCGAGGTCATTATCAGACTGTCACTCTTCATTTTCACGGCACATTCTCAGTGGCGTGAAAAAGTGACACTTCTGGACCTTCACAGACGGTAACATAGTAACTGCTGAACCAAGGGTGGTTATGAAGGTCAGAGTACAGGAAGCCCAAGGTCCGCTGAGATATATACGACTATTGTAATGATAATGCTGCCTGTTTGTCCTCTCGCGCATATATTCTGGCTGCTGTAGGAGGTAATTGGTTTTTGACAGTGTGACTGTAACCTTCACATTGACCCTAAATCCTACCCCATTTGAAGTCTAATCAATGCCAGTTTGACTTCAAGTAGCTCCCAGACTCCGGAATGATGACACCAAATTGATTATGAATGATCTACTAATTGGATTCTGGCCTATATTTGGTGTTTATGAATCCTGATTGAGTGAGATTTTTGTAGCTGCGTTTGCGTTGACATCTCTCCAAATGACACTCTAATTTTAATTGCTATAATGAGCCCCAAGTGTAATTCCTAACTATAAATGTTAATTTATAAATCATAGCCAATTAACAAATATGCAACAAAATGATTTAATTAGATTACACGTTAACTACTATATTGTTTCCCATGCACTAACTGTGCCCAATCAACCAAACACCTTTCATTAATTTATTTTTAAATTTGTACAAAGGACAAATGTACAAATAACATCATCTGAGAATATAGCATATCTAGACCATGATTTTGTAGCAAACAAAACGTTTTCAAACGGATGATCACCTGGCACAAAAACCACCAGTCTGCATGGAGCAGTTAGTGTAAAAGTGTTATTAAAGTTTTTATTTCTATATTATTTTCAGTTTTTATTTGAAATTTTAGCTAATGTTCAGCAGGGTTGGGGCCATTCCAGAATGCATTGATCAATTCCAGTCCAAATCAGGAAATGGAACTGGAGTTGGAACTTAAATCTCCCTGAAATTCAAATTCAGTTCTGTTCCCCGTAGTTTTTTTTCCAATCCCAGCTCCAGCTCCTGATCAGCCTGCTTGTCAGCATTGTGCTGCTATGACAGCATCTGCTGAAAGACGCCTTGATAGATGACCCTCCTTCTGTGCCAGTTATGTCTGTGAATGAGCCTCCTCTTTCTTTCCTGTTGTTGACGTCAATAGGCCGGTGTTGTACAGGAAGGGGCGGGATTTAATGCAGCCGTCGATCGGATCCCTAGCATCTTCGTCACATCAGAGTCCAGCCACGCCCTGCCCGGGTCAGGTGGTCCGGCCGTTTCCAGGTCCAGCCCTCACCGAGGGCCAGCCCCCCTCTCCCCGGGTCAAGTCTCCAGGTCCAGCCCTCACCAGGGCCCAGCCCCACCCTCCCAGCCAAAGAACAGCATCTAACTTTGTGACTCTTTCACCATTTCTCCATGTTTATTTATGCATTTTTCCCATAAAAGTGTTTTTTAAGGGCTGTTAACAGTGTACACCTTTTTCTATGAAATGAGATCACAGGTCTGAAAAAGTGCTCACCCTATTCATTCCTGCAGAGGCCTCTCAATAAATGTCCCTCCCTCAACCTCGGGTAACCAGTGATGATGAAAACTTAAACACAGCTATGTTATCCCTCCCCATCTGAGCAGCAGTTTTTATGTCCTGTCTATTTTTTACACTCATGGATGCCATTGCTGCTGACACTGTTGGAATGGTCCACTTTCCCCCCTTAATGGCACCGTGTTGGAATGGTCCACTTTCCACCCTTAATGGCACAGTGTTGGAATGGTCCACTTTCCCCCCTTAATGACACACTGTTGGAATGGTTCACTTTCCCCCCTTAATGACACGGTGTTGGAATGGTCCACTTTCCCCCCTTAATGACATGGTGTTGGTATGGCCCACTTTCCCCATTAAAACATCATGCAACACACGCAGATCATTATTTGAAATATCTAGCTTTATTTATTTGAAATATTTTACTCTTTGCTGTCCCTTTAGGAATATGTGATCTTCTGGAATTATTTCAGCAGTGTTAATATGTTCCGTATATTAACTGAAATGTGTAGGCATGCAGTAGTTTTGTAACCCATGTTGGAATGTTCCGTATATAACGGGAGACAGCAGCCATAACTATCTGACGTGTTCTTAGTTATAAAGTCTGCATTTGCCCCAGTCAGTGTTGTCAACTTACTCAAAGAGTTTTGTCTGCAGCCTGCTCTTTGACAAATAGATGTGTTAGTTGCCTTTTATTGTGTTACATGGTTAACATGTCGTGATTGTGACAAATAGTTTTCTTTGTTGTCCTGTGCGAATCGAAATGGGCAGATGTTGCTCTTTTCAGACATGGACCCAAAGTCAGAGGGGGACCTGGGGTGTGACAGCAGTGGCCCCCCCAGGAACGGCGGCTGTTTGGAGGACATCGTCTGTCTTCAGGTCCTATAAGCAAAATTTGAAAACTCAAATTACAAGAATTTCTATTTAATATTATGTAAATAAATAAATAAATAAATAAACAAACAAACAAACAGCTTGGCTGTTCATTAACTACCCCATGAAACCAAGAGACACCTCAATATACACCATCCCAGCCATGCCGAGGTCTCGATCTGCCCAGCCCAATTCAGGGTCCTCCCTGGAGCAGGGACTGCTCATATTCTCAAGGGTCATGACACCGGTGGTTACCCACAATCCTTTGTGCAGAAATCACACATTGGTGCCACAAGGCCAGCCAATAAGTATCGCCTCTGACCATCGTCATTTGTATTTGCCTCCATATTTGCCAAAGAAATTAAGAAGATAAAGTCGAATAGTTACAAATCACAGTATCTCATTGGCTTCTCCCATTTTTATGGCTACCTCTTATTGGTGAATTTGTGGCCAATCAGATCCCAGAAAAAAACCCACAACAATCTACCAGCCGTGCTGTCCTTCTCAGCTGGGATGAGCTAGTGCTTTTGCAGAGTGGCAGCTGCTTATAAGCCTGCCATGCGATTCACTCAGCCAGAGTGTCTCTGAAGATTGTAATGGCGTTTTCTTAGTGGGCGAGTGAAGCGTGAAGCTTCAAAGCTGGTAGGCTTTTTCCATTTCCACGTGATGGGGGCGCGGGTCACATTTTTTAATACAGTGACATTCTCTCAATTGCAGCTATACTTATTCATGCTATTTACTGAATTTCCAATTTAATGCAGTCTGCTGTCGTAACTTTAAAATGTATAATATAATGGATATGGTTATCAATAAAGGACGTTTGTGATGGGGAAGGCCACAAGCAGTGTGTATACAGAGGTTCCTCTACTCACGAACTTTCAAATTACGAACTTTCAGACATAGGAACGAAGAGGATTTTAAGTCCAACTTGTTTTCATTGGGCTCCCGTTTCCTGTCCACAAACTGACGTAATATCTCCTATAATCTGTTCTTAAAAATATTTATAAAAAAACTTAACAATTGATAATGTAAAACTTCTCATTCCGCCCACTTTAATCTGTTACTAAAAATAAATTTTAAGGTCAGTCCCATTAGGAATAATTGAATCTGAATATAAAACTCACATATACCACCCTGGCCATGTAGGAGGCGCTATGAATAACTTTTAATTAGCTAAACCTTGGGTTAACAAACCCCCATCAATTGGGACAGACCCTGTCTCCCAAGGGTCAGATTTTTATGAGGGTCCGATAAAACCTGAGATTAAGTTTCCAAATAATCACCTCGACCGAGCGACTGGTAGCTGGGTTTTTTTCCCTCGTCCCTAAGGGGGGCGGCATTTGGGACGTGTGGCCGGAAGGGGGCAAGAAGGGGCCTTTGCTGGGTTTCTGCTACACGCCTGACCTGGAAATGGTCAACATGGCTGAGCAACTGAACCGTGCAGTAGAAACACCCACCGTAGTATCAGCCGTTTGTGAGAGAGTCTCACACATCGACCCATAAGACCCTCTAAGACCCTTAAGCTCCATGCTGACTCATTACCAAGAAGTGACACTGTTTATTTTTCTTGCTAATGCTCCCTACTTAGGAGCCTTAAGGGAAAAAGGCGATGGCAGTGTGTAGGTCAGAGGGGAAGTGGACAGAGGTCAAAGTTCATTTCAATACAGCTGAAAACTGCTATACATGCCCGTGGGCAAATGTGGGCCTATTTCTGAAATGAAACTGAAAGGTCCTGCATGCTGTATATAATAATAAAGTCAGCACTTGGCTGCTGTAAATTCTACATCTCCACCCATCCTCTCTGGAACCTTCCATCTTTCTCTGTCTGTCCTTATCCCGTATCATTTTGATTCAGCTCTCTGCAGGCACTGATGTGTTACCCTGGTAAATGAGGTCCCCGCCATGTCCGACTCTCACTGCACCAACTCTATACCCAAAGGCAGTTCTGTAAAAAAAAAAAAGCCTGTGACTGCAGTAACAACTGTCCAACAACCTGCCATGTTTCTATTAAACATAGGAACACTCCTAGCTCCCGAGATGTGCAAACGCTAAATCAGGTATTTATCCTCTCTGTCTGGGCTGAGGTCTTGAGATGTGCTAAATCAGGTATTTCTTATCTAAGATGTGGTGTCGGTGTACAGTTTAGCTGCCTGGTCTTTAGCTCCTGCTCCAATACTAACTAGCACTTGTTACTGGTCATTCACTAGAAGCTCAGGCTAGCTGCATTTATTCCTAGCCAACAGCTGTATGCTTGCTATCAGTCTCGCCTGTACGTCACTTTGGACTCAGTATCTGCTAAATGTAAATGTGAATGCTTTAAATTGGCTGTGCACGCCACAAGTGATGACGAATGTGCAGGCTAACAGCTCCTGAAAGCCTGCCTGCTTTTCTGTGTGTTTCTGTATCATTGCATCTTGTATCTGCTGTGATGTGCCCCTCGCTCTGCCGATTGCCGATAAGTGGTGTCACCTCTCATCCCAGTTTATCTCTTTTGAGGTGGGGGGGGGGGGGGGTGAGACACAATAGATACCCCCTGCATATTTTCCACTTGAGTGTTGGGTGCATGGAGGCAGCTTGCCTGCTGCATGTCCTGGCATTTTTATTTTTGATGCCTCCCCATTTCCATGTATTTATGACCTCAGCCATTGGAGCATGGCTGGAACGTACCATTTGATGGGGGAGGGCAACGTGGCAGCTCAGAATGAATCTCATTATCGAATGTTCGGCAAGTGCTTTGAGTTCAGTTGACATACGCACAATGGTGAGTGCGCAAGAGGGCTGGAGTGAATTTCCATAGACTGTTCCGGAAGGTTTCAAATGTTCTCACCCGCATTGATAATCAGCCATTGCTGTTGAGACATCTTGTAATATCTAAACTACAATGGAGAATGTGGCCTGAATTAAGATTCTATAAATTTACCTGGTATGTCACATGGTAAGCAGCCACAAGCAACACAAGGAAAAGCAGTGGGAAAAGAACGATGATGATGATGAAGATGATGACGACGAAATTGTACATGGCCACTGTAAGAAAACAGATAAACAATTTTCATAAAAGAAAATCCAGACATTTACACCAGGAAGTACAGTTGGGCGCCAAATCTGGGCAATCCTGCTCTGGGGGATGGTGTGAGGAGGCATTGAGCTATCCCGCTCCTGGAGAAGAGCCCCAGCCCCAGGAAGGCCTCTTGGGGGTGCAGAGGGTGGTGTCGTCATGAAGCCATGCCAGATACTCTGTGATCAAAATATCTCCTGTGTGTTTATTTCTGAGCTGTCCCCCCCCCCCCCCCCCCCGGCACAACGCGGCTGGGGGGACAGGCAGACGACACAAACAA
>JABFEA020000044.1:2070380-2098824 GCA_019775915.2 Cyphomyrus plagiostoma
CTCCTGGCCAGCAGGTCTAAACGTCACGATTCAGTTCACAGGTGTGTGGGGGTGGGGGGTGGTTTTCCCGATGGCGCAATTGCGCAATGCATTTCAGCACCTAGGAGCAAGTCAGGCTTTATACCTGGAACGGTATAAAGACACATAACTTATTGCGTGTGAACTGCTGCAACATTACATGACAAATATGCAGAATGTAGGCTCTTTAGAAAAGAAGTTCAGATTTATTGCGTAGGTCGGAAAATTCATTTACTTACTAATTACTTAAAATTTAAATTAATTATTGGGTGGATGAGGACTGATATAATCCCAACACATATAGAACTGCGCAAAGAATAGTAGCATTAGCTCGCCTGTGAAGTCTGCATATGGAATACGATTAGCTTGTGTTATCAGAGGCAATTAATTTTGTCAGAGCACTTGCAGCCTGACAGAATTGTGTTGGGTGCGCGGAGGATTACCGGAGGTCTGAGAGCTCGATTGGAAAGGCTACACAGCCGTCTCCTCACTTACCCTTCGACCTCTGCCTAATTCTGACAGAGTGGCTCCTCTCTCAGTGCATTGTTGGAAGTTTGTCCAGTTTAACAAAGGGAGGTAGACTTTCATTTGAACCCCATTTGTAACTGCTGCTTGCACAATTGGTTTACGTAATTAGGCTGCATAAGAGAAAAAAGTGATGATTATAATGTGATGTGTTACATTGTTTTCCTTAGTAAAAAATGCTCGGAAATCAGTTTACCAACCATGCCGCGTGACTGAACTCCTCTTTGTAGTTGAATTTGTTTTGCAGCATGGTAATTTTAACGTTATTTTATTCAATTTGACATTTCCTAATATAGCAGGGTTGGCACCGAATACCTCTCCCCCATTATCCTTTGTAAATAAACTTTTAAATGAAGGTTGTCAATCTCTATGTGCATATCGGTCGGTGCTATATGCAAAAAAACAAACAAACGGAAATTGCAGAACAACTTACAATTTTAACACAATGGTGTGAGACAAAACAGATATACAGGCTGCATAAACAATATATGATAAGTTCTGTCACTGTGGAATTTGTTACTGGAAGATACATTGTAGTTTGTCAACAGCCACTCTGGACACGTAACCACTGGGGTTCTTGTTTAAAATGGCTTCCTTTGTGCTGAAATGTAAGTTTATATGGATGCAAGAATGCCAGGAAATAACAAAAATTCTTTCTGTCAAATTTGAAAACAAACTGGAATCCAACTGCCTGATTAGGCTTGGTTTCTGAGGAAATGAATCTGCCACAATTAGCAAACCTCCCCCTCATATTTACCCATTTCTGTGCTTAGCCCTCATGTTAGACAATGGAACTCATGGGAATTTTATCATTTTGTTGGACTGTTGCATTTGGGGTTCAAATGTGCAAACATAGGATCCCTACACAGGCTTATCTTTTTAATTTGAAGTTCTCTATTCTATCTGCTAACCCCTCACAAAATTAAAATAGCTTTGTATGGAAGAGTGAGCGATGACTAGCGTTAACCTGCGCAGTTGGCATTTAACTGTATTATAGGTTCCCTTTGTGTTAATTATTCAGGTTACTTATCCTTCATAATTTGTAATTCCTTCATGCAGTGCAATAACTGCTAATCCTATTAAATAACCCCAAGAATGCCAGATACAATAAATCATGTAAATTTTGACAATTGCATGAACCTAAATGATGAATATCAAGTTGTCTTTGAAGGTGGACGTAATGCTTTTATCAATTTAATAATAAAATATTATGTTAAAATCAAAATGCATTAGACATCTATAATTGTCAAAATCTTATTTGGTATGGATCTTTTTCCCAAATATCCAGATGGAATCTCTCCCCCCCCCCATACATTTATTACATATATTGTGCTCTTAAGACAAATTAAAAATTATATATTATCATGATAGTTTGTGTTGGTGAAAATGCTCAAACATTTAAATAATTACTAGTGCAAAACAGTTTTCCGTTTTTTGGAATTTCATATTACCAGAAGAACAGTTATAGTCTTTCTTGAAGTGTTTCATGCTATTCTGAGATTCTGTGAACAGTTCTTTGGTTTTCATGCTTTTTGTAGTAATTGTACTAAATGTACTATAGTATTTTTCTCACACTCAGTTCACAAAGCTCCAGCATTGGGAGTCTTTATTTGGGATCATTAAACATTTAATGTGGATAAATGTAAAACCTTCACCTGTGTTGTATATTTGGCTAAATTGCAGTTTCTGTTCCTAGGATTCTCACATCTGTAAATCAGAAATATCTGTAAATAATCTCTTATTTTACATGACAACACACATCATTAAATCCTTACATTTTGGGCATACATATTCAAATTGTTAACAGATGGTCAGAAAGACAGCTTATGTTATTACCTAGCTGATTTAACCAGAACTAGTCAAACAGCACTGGACTGTATAAAATAGCACTTTGGCTTTCTTAAGTTTTATTTGAGAGTGTGCTATAATTTCTCTGTGTTGATTAAGTTTAATGTCCTTTAAGGCTCATTTTTGTATGATTATGTACATTGCATTAGCCATATATTTCAGAAGTGGTTTGTTGTGCCTTATGATAGTCCCAGTTGTTATTTAAAGTCACGGTGTGTTTTACTGTGCATATTTTACATTTGACCCCAAGGCGAATGAGTTACGCTGAAGGCTGTGTTCTGCCTTGGAATTCAGTGTAGAATGTCTAATTATAATATGCAGCTATCACAAAATGCACAGCAGTTAAAAAAAAAAAATTGAAAATGTGTTACCCTCTTCATCTGACTACGCGCAAGAGATATTTTATTACTAGCTATGAAGCATATAGAAGTGTGTAAATTTGCTGGGTTGAAATGTAGCCGGTTTTAGCAAGCAGAGGCGATGTGTGGTGAGGATTCCAGGAAAAAAGCTGGAATCCTCTCTGTGTGGTAGACCTACGCTCTAAGGTTTAAGCCAAACTAAATCTACACCCTGCAGTATCTAACATAAGCCCGGTCTCCAGATTTTAGGAGAAGTGTGAATCCATATCACACTTTGGTGGGTCAGATGTGCCAGGTTCTCCACTGACGTGTCTCTGTGTGATCAGATACCTCACCGGTTTGCCTGCGAAGGTCTGCGTCAGTTGGTATCCTGTTTGATGGGAGCTGAAGCAGAGCCTTGCTTGGGTAAGGTGAATGAAGTTCTTGTGACCTCAGACGTTTTAACTTACTGTCAGGAATGACATTACAGTATGTGACTTCTGTGAGAAAGTTCATTGTTTTTTAATTGGGGGGGGAGGGGATTTCTGAACACCGAAACAGGAAAGCCTAAGCCTTTGCTGATTTATGGTAATTATTTATGTTTTGACTTCTTCATGTGGTTGGTTCATTTGTTTCTGTACTTTTGCTTCGTATTTTTGTATATTATATATGTATATATCGGTAGCGAAAAAGCCATATTTAGAAAGTTACTGTTGAGATGGGAGTTTCTGCCACACCCTGTAACAAACCCTTTCTGCTGAGTAGACAGAAAAGTACAGAAATGGGGGGCGGTGGGGGGGGGGGGAGGACTGAAAAACGACTAGCTGACCCCCTCCTCCCCAGACTGGTCGAGAAATGCCTCACTGTCAAAAGAAAGGAGGAGATGGGGAAACAAAGAAACAGTCATAAGTCTAGCGGGGATTTTTTTCTTTTTGGTGGTGCGGAGAGGGGGACGCGGCCTTAGACCAGGGTGTAGATTAAACATGGCCGGCCGGCTATTGGAAGCAGCTCGGAGGGCAGCTCTGCCTGTCCGCACGCAGGCCTCCTTGTGTTGACTACAGCGAGTGGATGGCAGCTCGGGTGTTTACCGTTCCATCTGCAGTCCTGGCGTAGGGCGCGGGGGCCGGCCCCGCGCCCGGGCGCGCGCCCCCCCCCCCCCCCCAGATGCGGGCAAAGTGTTCTGATCCATCACATAGTATTTAATGTGTATTTTTATTTTGGTCTGCTCAGTATAACCCACTCACTTCTGCTTGTAGATGAACTTGATGCCCTTCAGTCTTGCAGTGTGAGACCAACATACCTTCTTTTTGCATAACCGTGAGTGTAAGGGAAAGAATATCCTGATCCAAGTGGAGTGCCGGGCCAGGCATAGCTATGCACACTTTCAGGAGGCTTTTCCAGGCTGAACGAGCTAAGAGTTACACCCCTCTGTTACCCATAAATGTTATTTCATTCGTAGTATGTACGGTATTACTTTTGAATCATCAAAAACAGTAACAGTGTCGCAGTTTCACACTTGATTTATTTAGCCACATCTGCGCACTCCTGACTCTGTGTACGACGTTTCATCAGACACATGCAGAGTAACTAAGCCTACTCTGTTCATTCCCGTGTGAACACAGGTGATTGTTACATTATTCAAACTGACGTAACGTAACATCAGATAAGGTAACGTGACCATTAGATTACTGCTGTGTAAACGCATGTGGAGCCATCTGATCCCCGGGATTGTTATGTGACTAACAATAGTATAATGTGATCCTCAGGTGACGCGCTGGTGCTCCTGCCCCTGAATGGGGGGGGGGGCATTCCACCTCGAGTGAATCAACTTTCCCGTGACACTCACCATTTACGCTGCTTTCACCGGCACAGACATCCAGAAACAGCAATTAATGGAAGGTACCACAAGGGCCCAGGGTCAACCACCCCACTGGGCGACACAGCGTGAACCTTTGAACCTGTGCTCTTTGTGCTGCTGGCACAGGATGGCTATGTGATGTTTGGCCCAACTCCGAACTGGTCAGCCCATTTCACTTTGTCTTCCATGTTGAGCATTGACCTGCAGGGCACTGGTGGTGAAGCTCATCTAGGGCACCAAACAAGCTTCACCTGGTCCTGGGGGGGACCACCTGGATGACCCCCACCCCCCTGGTCATTTTCTCAGACCTGCTCTGTGTGGCGAGGGGCTCGCTGGTACCTCGGGGAGTTAGAATAGAAAAATCTGTTAGCCTAAGAAGAGGCTATATTAGCTATGTGAATCATGGAGGCTTGGCATACTGGATATCCTCTTACAGGCCATATAAGGAGCACCAGGTCTCCAGTGCTATCGCTTTCTGAACAGGAGGGCTATTCTTAGACTGTCCCTCCAGCCCGGCGATCAGGCAAGATCTCTCTTCTTTTGGCTTTTAATGCATTTCTGTCTTACCTGTCTGATTTCGTGTGATTATGTAGAGGATTCGGGGACGGGCTCACGAGGGGTCAGGGCATTGTTTTCATTTACTTTTGGTCTGTAACCTCAGCTAATCTGCATTTTCGAGGTTGCTGGCGTTTACTCTCTCGCCTTGTACCTCTCACTGTGTGACCCATGGTATCCTGTCTCGTCTTCCTGTGACTCCTCCATTCCCCTGTCTCTTTTCCCCCCTCATCAGGGTCGGAAAGAAACCTGGATCAGGGAGCCGAACCTTACGAAGAGTCAAGGTTTTTTTTTTTTTTTTTGAAAGAACATGAGCAATTACAGCGTGACCCTCCCCGGGCCAGCCCCATGGGGCTTCCGCCTGCAGGGGGGCAAGGACTTCAACATGCCCCTCACCATCTCCCGGGTAAGAGCCCCAAACACATCCGAACACCTGCCTCTCGGTGGGTCGTCGGGTTGCTGCTGCGTGAAATACTGCGATAATAGCGGCCATTTGGTCGAGACCTGCTCCAGTGATTTTAAAAATATGAGCACCCTAAGCTTGTGTGACTGCAGCAGGACTGTGGGTTTTCTAGAAGTGCATAACTGCCTGGTTTTAATGACCTGGACCCTTTCCATAAAAAAATCAGAAATTAGCCTGAAGCCTAAGGAGAGCTGGCTGGGTTTATATGAGTCGCTGTTCATGCTTTGATTAAAAAAGCTTATCCAATTCATTTAATTGAATCACATAGTTCTCATAGTTCATTTGAAAATACCAAAACAAGCAGATCTGAAACATTAAAGACAGTAGCAACAATCTGTCGTCTGAATATTTCAAACGACAGATTGTCGTCTGAATATTTTCAAATTGGCCACTGTGAAAAATATATCTATATTGTGTATATATATATATATATACACACAATATAGATATATTTTTCACAATGGCCAATTTGAAAATATTCAGACGACAGATCAGTGATGTTGCACCAATCAAATCAGGCCAGATTGTTAAACTATTTATCAATGGTTGCAATGTCTGAAAAGACTCATTTCTTGGGGGATCAGACTTCATGAAATGATTTCATAAAATGTTTCTCCTCTGCAACACTCATTCTAACTGAATGACAGCAAGGGCTAAAAAGACTTAAGACACTTTTTCAAGCCAATGTTTTGTATAACTCCCAAAGTGAAACTAAATAAGATATGAGATTGTGGTATATTCCAAATTAAATGAAGTGGCACATACCACTAAGACATAGTGGTACGGTCCAAATGAGGGAACCTGTTAGAGTTAGGGTTAGGCCAAAAAGAAAACTGTTATGTAAGATGATGGTAACACTATGAGTGACGTTTAATTAAGGGCCTAGTCCTTTCAACGTGTTAAAAGCTCAGAGACCTCATGTGTGGGTGTGGTTAGTGGCTTGATGGCTTCGTGTGATTTGTGCACTAGAGTTACAATTTAAAGATCAATTACTGAAATTTACAGAGATAAATTGAATAAGCGTGTAGCAACATCGGCCAGGCAGGACAGAGCTTAATGTCGGTGGTCACTGCTGAAAAGAAGTGTCTTGGTGTTCACTATTGCATTTTCCTGCAAATAGGCCCTAGCAAGCAGCAGCAAACCTAGTGGGAACGTCTGCAATTTATGCGTTTGGTGGAATCATCACACAAAGAATCATCACCTGCTGGATTCAGAGGCTGAAACAATAATATAAAATCCAATTTGCAAACAGATTATTGCAAGAAAATTCCCTTCAACTGATACGAAGATGTATTATATGGAGGATTAAGTACATAGAGTTCATATTAAGTATTTAATGGTATTTTTCATAGTTTGAACAGGGCCCTCTGCAGGACTCCTGAGAGAACAGACACATTTCCAATGAACTGTGTCTAACAAATCCTTTCAAACCTCACTCAATCATTTTTAAATATTAAGCTGAATCATTGCAACCACACAGGAAAAAATACACGGGACAATGCAGTTAATTAAAATATGAATTAGAAATCAAATAGAAAAATTAGTAGCGGCTCAAAAAATATTAACCTTTATGTTTTATTGTTTCTGACTTCAGGAATAATACACCACTGATTGTCCAAGCAGGAAACGTGTGTACCCCTAATAGAGTCCAGTCCTTGTTAACCCTCAGCAGTCCCTGTAATGTCTGCCAGTTTCCATAGATACCAGAAGTGATTTGGGTTTATTTTTTAAAAAAGAACAAGTAGGTTGTGAGTGTTTAAGTTGGAGATTCTCAGCAGCCTCAGAAATGTGGTATCCCTGAAAACAGCACGGGCATGAATATCAAACGTATTTCTGCTATGCTGGGGTAGGACCTTTGCAGGTGACCCATTTCATGTTTACTTCATCACGGATTACCTCATCATGTGCTAGCATCCAGATGAAAATGGAGCCAAGAGAAAATAACTAGGGGTCGTGTTCTGGTGTTTATGGTGAGATGAAAGGCGATCCTGGGCCGGTCGTGTGGATGTTCGCCGTGTGACGTCACCACCATATCCCAACGAGGGAGTGGACCACCAATGGTGGCATTTGCTTGTCGGTTATGGTGGCCCCCACCCCCCAGCTTGGTAGTTTTGACGTCCGCTGGGGGTGGGGCCGATGCATTTACCCCATGGCTCAACCAGAAAAGGACATACAATCTCCTGATCAGATGTTGGAACATAGCATTACTACTCCTCTGCCTGGCAGAATTAGAGACCCGTTTATATGCCTGAATACCTGCCTGCTAAAGACATCAAAGGCACATTAGAAATGTCTCTTAACACCTGACATCGTTATTTCAGTGTCCCTGCTCTCCACTGAGCCCTTCACCCAAGATTGTTCTATCAAGTCTAGTACCCTGACCAGTACGCCACCTGCTGAATGATTTGTGTAATTTATGTAATAAAAAGACCAGCACCGTGATCTTGATACTGTTACCTGGAGCTTTTTGGCAGCAGGGAACCATGATTGACTATAGCAACGCTTCTCCTTATTGAGGCCAACTACTGAGCCCCAGTGGCCAGTGGTGGTATTGCGGGTTGGGCCCAGGCTCCATACAAGCTGACAAATGCATCAGAAGGTCTGGGCGCTGTCACACTGGGCCCAGGCGCCCAGCCTCGTTTTCACAGTGCGGCTCGGTTGCACGTCCAGATCGTAAAGATGGCCAGTGAGCCTTGCAATATTAGCTTTAGGTATGCGGAGGATGCATTGCATAAGGCGCTAGTTTTTATTTTTCTGCCAAACTAAACTGGTTATATCCACCACCTGCTTCATGGTTGATTAAGATTAAGATAAAATACTATAGTGTAATGGCCTCTGTCCCAGCCTCCTCTTACAAACAATGAGTTGCTTTTCAGTTATTCTTTTTAATTAGTTATTAGCCAGTGTCGCTAATATTAGCGCTGGTCTTTTAGCTATAAAATTGGTGTGCATGAGCCAGTCGGCATCACTATTTTGAGTCATATTCTTTCCAAGAAAATAACACAGGTCCAGTGGATTAGCTGCTAGTATACATTGCTAATGTTAAACTTGCTCTCGCCTTTAAATAAAGGGTTTTTAATGAATGGACTGCTAACATATACGGCTAATATTAGCCCCGTTCCTGCAGGCTTTGGCATTTGAGCCCGGTGTTCCCAAGCCGGCTGCATGTTAGCGGCCGCCAGGTGCGCAGTGAGCTGTTTTTAGCTGGCTGCTGAAGGACAGTGCAGCCATGGGAGATGGCCATTTTGAGCCAATCAGCAGCTGTAGTTTGGTGTCAAAGTTCCACCCAAGCTAAAGCTTTTCCCATGTGCAGTTATAATTATAATGATCAAATATGCTTATTTACTGAAAAACTCACTCAACTGACAGGTGTATCTAGACCAGGGGAGGCCAATCTTATCTGCAAAGGGCCGGTGTGTATGCAGGTTTTTGGGATAATCTGTAGGTCAGCTGTTCAAACCCAGGTGTGAGGACTCTTCAGCCAATCCGTCCTCTAATTATTAATCTAATTAGGGAGTTGCAGCAAAAACCTGCATACACACCGGCCCTTTGCGGATAAGATTGGCCTCCCCCTGACCTAGACAGTCTCTACTAGATCAGCTGATAGCCAAACTCCCATCATCCGTACAAAGTATAACAGAGAATATTTGACTTTAAACCAGGCAGAAACCATCAGCAGGTTTTCTGCTCCAGTAAATAACGATATATGTGCAAAGCAGAATGTCTGTTAGACGACAAGCTGGGGGTGTCCACATATCACAGCAGAAGGTTAATGACCACTGACAGAGCTGGGAACAAAGGCATCAGTGTTTGCCTTCTGCAGATGAAGGTTTTGATTACATAGCACTGAAGTCTTAAGATGGGTATCTAAGGCTGAATTTGAAATTACCCAAGGGGGGGGGGGGCAGTCTTAAACCATTCATTCATTTAATTGGGCAATTACAGCATGGCCAGCTTAATCTCCCTGTTTGGCTTTCGGTGTTATTGAGTTTTTATCTTAAATGAACACCAGTTGCAGTGTTAACTGGAGGTTAATCTCTACAGATTTGGTGGTAGTGAGTCCAAGAAGGCATCTGGTCCAACCATCTATTCTGTTATAAAGTGGTTATCCACAGGTGAATCACTCATTTCTATGCTACTGATGGTTATGACTATAACACCATAAACAGGCCATTAGCTATGGGCACAGGAGGGAGGCCTATGTACCTTTGCCTTGCGCTATTTGGGATGGGTTCCAGCTACCCCCACCCTCCACAGCTTGGCCCGATCTCAGAAGATTTCTGGATGATCCATCCCCTCATAGGTCATTCTCGACCCCATGAATTTCTCATTCAGTGCACTTTTATTCAAAAAATATTTTATTGTTTTACCCACTGCTTGGTCTCAATCCGCGTTTGGCGTTTCATATTTTTCAACACCTGCCACCTTCAGTGAACCCATGACGAATTCTGGATGACTCAGTGGGTCGCTAACTGGTCAGAAAACTTTGCTCTACAATTAGAATCTATAACTGATATATTTTTGTCTAATATCACCATTTCTGGCAGTGAACAACTTGCCAGCTTATTGGTTAAAAACGTTGCATCATTTCTTTAAGTATTCTGTGGAAAAGATCAATTTGCTGGCTAGATTTAATAATAAATTATAAAAATGTCACAGGTCGAATAAATAAAATATTGTGGCATCTAAGGGACGTAGAGATCATGAGGCAGACACCAATTTTTTAGCAGACTTCACTGTGCAGTGTTTAAAAGGACAGCATTAAAACAGTAAGCGAATAAATTCACATACACACACAGACTGAGGAGCCTTAAAAGTGGATACAGGCAATAGAGGAAGGATGCAATGAGTCAATCTCTGAAAACTTTTTTTTCAGTACAGCAACTTATAAAAACAAAATCCGAAACATCAAATTAAATCCAGAAAACAGAATACAAATGAACTTTTACTTTGCTCTCACTTCCACATACATTACATTTCCATTCCGTTCTTTTTTGAAACTAGTGGAAAGGCGGGCAGGTTCTAAAAAGGCACCAAGCGAGAACCAGCCGGGCAATGGCACCAGTATTGGTGGAAACAAGGCAGCAGTGTGACAAGAAGTAGAGGCTGACTCAGCGTTCATCCATTACTCTGGACATAAGCTTTACAGGAAATACATCTCGGGGCACTAATATTATCTTCACTGTTCCAGCTTAGCTGTTTATTTTATGTGTGGAAAAAACGAAACAAACTAAAGATTCTGATCCTGGAAAGTCCTTAAAAATTAAACAAATGGGCAAACTAGGGGCTGTATTTTTGGTACAAGCCACTGAAATATCTGCATGACAGTAAATGTAATGAATGCTGAGATTTCAGCAGTTGTACCCTGAAGATGCGTATTTATTATGATACCCCTCCCTGTTTGCAGGTCACCTTTCATTCCATTCCAGCTCCCACTGGGCTGTTGGCAACAAGCCGTACCTTTAGCTCTGCAAACAGGCATTAACGGTTTATTTTTTTACTACTTTCTCAGTATACAGGTGGCTTTACTTCCAGCATTGCTCTATAAACCCCAAGGCATTTGTTACTGCAATTTTTTTCATTACGCAAAAATTTTTAAGAAAAAAAAACCTTCACAGAGGACAGAAAATCATGAAAATGATTGAAAGATACTTAGGTGCTGTGTCATAGATGGATAAACATCTGAAAATCTGCTTAGGGACTGCCCTGGGACGCATGATTGGCTGGCTGCTCTGGGCTGATGATTGGCTGTGAAAATCATTAACAGGAAATCAAAGAATGTCTGAAGCCTGAGAACTAGATTGGGCCTCCTGTCCTCTAGGTGTCCCCAGTTTGAGCAGACTTGCTTAGAAGCTCAGTAAGCGCTCTGGTTGTTTCAGATTATTTTCAGTTGCTTCTTTTTAAGAAATAACAAGCCTGTAGCCAAACAGAATAACAAGAAAATTGAAGTTAAGAAGAATCGTGTCTGTTTACTTTGGGAAAAATAACACGTATGTGTGTCTGGTGATGGAAGGAATTTAAGTTTGATGTGGTGGGCAAGGGGGAATGGGCATGGGAGACTCAGGCACAGGTGAAACTACCTGATTTAGAAAATATGGAGGGATTACAAAGGGTCTGTGATCACCAGTTGAGCGAGAAGCAAGGGTGAGGCAGTGCCAGCTCCAGCTGGAGGTGGCGGGACCCTCGAGGCAGCCATCTGCCAGGCAGAGAGAGCAGAAGCAATATGCAGACTCTTCATTTTGCTGGATGACTTTCTCCCAGACGTAGATCTCCAATTTAAGCAGTCCTGTCCCTCGTTTGGGCCTATTGATGGCTGCCAGACACAATCTGTTGGCATTCATCACGGGAGGCTTTGGAGCGGGACTACGAGGCAGCCACAGTTATTGACCTCCTGTACCTATTCCTGGGGCATCGAGTCACGGTGGATATGTCATTGAAAATGTACTGGAAATTAAGAAACCCTGGGGGCATTAAGTCTGTAATATGTGCCTGCCTTTGAAAACAAAGACTGGAGAACATCAGCTTGTATAATTCAAGGAGTTCTACCAAAAGGCCAGATCTTGCAAAGGGCTGTACTGTTACACCTCCATCTTCAAAAAAACATAGCTACATAAATGAACTAAGACAGTGTGCAACAATATATTTTTTAATGATAGTTGGGTGTACTGCATAATTACATCATCATAATTGTGACCCCTGTGCTATTCAATCTGATTCAATCTGAGATGGGTTCAGTTATGGGACTTTGAAATGCCGCCGGGAGGCGCAAAGCCTATTATCTGGAAGCGAGAATATTTATGCATAAACTGAAGATTTACAGCATGTGTATCAAATTTACGTAAAGAGTTGCCAGATTGGATTTGTGTTGTATGTGAGTCAGATTAATGCTGTTTTCCTCCAGACCAATTGCAGTTTCCCATTTCTAACATAAAACGAACATATCTGTGTATAAACACTGAGCGCCGCCCCCAGCTGGTACCCTAAGCAGACAATAACTAAAGAATGTGGACTCACACCTCCAAGATTGTGGGTTCACATCCCCCTTTCCTCTGTGTGCGGGGGGGGGTCATGTTCAGCCTTTATCGTGAGGGTTTCATCTGGGATCTCTGGTTTCCTCCCACCAAATACAATGAACATGATCAGAAGATTGCTGTTAGAATCCTGTGCTTGACAAGTGTAACTGCATCGCTGCTGGATCCTTCAGCCAACCACTTAGCCCCAAAAACTGCTCCAGGGTCACCATCAAAATGATTGACCCTTTGCTCTCACCTGTGTGTGTCTCAGAAGAACAAGATGGGATGCCTGAAGACTGAAAATCGTGGTACAATATAAAGGCAATCTATTTGGAGGAAACTGACCATTATTTTGGATATATGATGGATTTCCTGAGGGACTAAAGTTTGACTAACGAGAACAGGTGGGTTTGAGGAGGGTCTGAGGTCACCTAAGGGTCAATCGCTGTTGCAGGCGCATGTCGACATTGACTTTTATTTTTAACACCTCAAGAGGTCACCAGCTATCTCATCTGCAGGACGGTGTTTCAGCTGCTGGCCAATAAGCCTTTTTTTCACAACAGCTGCTATATTTTCTGAAAATGGCACAAAAGAAGCCAATTGGGTTTGTAGGAGGATCGTCAGATTATGTAGATGTGATGATTTCCAAGGAGCTGCAGTTTCAGGAGGACCTGCAGTACAGTGGGACGTTCCATGCGTTTGATCAGCAACCTCAAAGGCGTGGACCCGCAGCTATTAATTAGCAGCTGTAGGAAATTATCTCCAGGTCACCTGGCTGTCTGATGTGGCAGAGCAGGAACGTCAAGGAAGACCTCACAGATTCAGGTCGGGAGCAATGTCCAAAAGCATATTGGGGCTGAAGATCAGAGAGGCACAGACAGACCGCTGGAGAATCACACAAACCTGCTCCAGGCTGTGGTTTTCAGCTTTGCAGAAGATCTTGACACATTTGCCTTGGGTTGACGGCAAACACGCTGGGCAGAGAGAATTTTGTTTGGGGGGTGAGGCGCAAGAGTCTGACTGGAACCTGCTGAGTGAGTGGATTTCGGGATATTGACATGAAAGAGCCCCATGGGGCAGAACCTCTGCACTACAGTTGCATAGTGGTTGTGAAACAGTTGTATAACAGTTCCGTGCCCATCCTCTGCCCACAGATTACACCAGGGAGCAAGGCAGCATCGGGTAACCTGACCCAGGGAGACATCATCATGGCGATCGATGGCATGAGCACTGAGGGCCTGACCCACCTGGAGGCGCAGAACAAAATCAAATGTGCCTCCAAGAACCTGTCACTCACCATGCAGAGGTAGCCACACCCACACATGTGCACCCTAAGCATGCAACGATCTATTACCTCTTTATATTTCTGCTTTATGTCACAATAGCGTACATTTGTGTACATTTCACGCATATTTTCATATCCCCTTTGCATTTCCGGTTTGCATTTTGTGGCTGCATTTTTCTACACATCTCAGATTGTAGTGGCGAGATACTGCAGATAATAATAAGAGGCGCTACGAGAAAGCTTACCTCTTCCTGCAGTTACCCAGGCCTTGTCTGCTTGTTCATGATAATGTGGAGAAAAATGAACAGCTGTGAGCATTAGCCTGTGCTTATAGCAGTCAGTCTACGGCAGCATCACGGCTTGTGACCATGTGACCAGAAGTGTTCGAAAAGGAGTAGGTGCTGATATTATACCTGATATGATAATATAGCTAGAGAAACGGACATGAAGAAGTCCATGGACACATCATAGTGTACACTCGCTAAGCGTTGGTGATACCTTGAACATCTCTGTAACAAATGGAAAGTGATTAACATCAAGTATTTCATCATATATTCCCTCTGGGAAATTGTATTGTGTCACGCTGCATAGGGAAGAACCAAAGCAAGCAGGGGGAATCCGAACAAAACGAGGTTTGTTCAGGGCAGACAGTGACGCACATCAGTACACAACACTAACTTCAATGCTGGATCTGCCGTACTGACCTAAGACATAGACTAAAATACAGGGGAAACGCAGGTCAGAACAAGACACGGGTGAGGACAATCAGGTAAAAACATGGGGTAACGAGGTGGGCGTGGCACACACGAGGATCGTTCGATGCGGGACATGACATATTGGCTAACTCATCTTACTTAAGCAGGGCTGACAGAATTCTACTTAACTATGGAAAATATGCACATCAGGGTGGGAAGGTGAATTGTCCAGCTATCTACAGAAAGGATTTTCTTCTTGATGGAAAGATCTTGTGCAGTCCTTGACCTGAGCCTGCAGGAGCCAACCTCCCTGGTCATTCATTCTCTTCATAACCCAACTCTCTCACATCAGAGCCACCGACTGACAGATTTTCAAGAAAACTGCTGTTCCATACTCAACCCAATTCCTCTTAAAAATGTGATCTCAAAACAACTCATTACAGCCATGAACTCATGCAGAATTTAGGACTCCAGTTTGAACTGAAGGATGTTGCCCTACAGATGGGTTCAGGGTTACTGATCATTTGAAGACAATGTCACTTCAATCAGTCACTCCCTTAAAATTAAAATAACTACGAATAGCCGATGTTGTTCTTCATGCCATGCTTTTTGCCCTTTGTTTTGTCCAGGAGTCTCCAGTTCTAATTCAGCTTGACATTCACTATCATTCACCAGCCCAGCACTGATTCTGTGACTTTTACATTATTTACAGTTACGTTAGCATTTTATTTAACAGACACTTTTGTCAAAAAATGACATAGACACATACAACATTGCAAGCATATACAGTCATCAAGGATGCTGCTAGGCCAAGCTTGCAGAGAATCACCAGGAACAAGAGCAGGAGTTATAACTCACAAGAAATAACAGCTATAACTCACAGCTGCTGAAAGTCCCAGCTTGTCTAACTTCTTTGTTTTATTTTATAGCAAAACTTCCACCTGCATAAGGCTATAATGAAAAATAAATGTATTTTTTTACACTGTTAACAATGTTGGTCAATTTGGAAAAACGAATCACCTACAGTTGGTGTGGTTTATGGGAACAGCCCCCCGAACACTGGGGTTTATGGGAACAGCCCCCCGAACACTGAAGATTATGGGAACAGCCCCCCAAACACTGGCTCATTGCTCTTTGTTATGCTGCTGTGATTTAAGGGCCTTTGCTGTTTATGGTTCAAAGCTGCCTGTCTTCCTGTTTCCCAGCCTTTAAGATAATTGTTTTTGTGTGATAAAGTCCACTAAAGACACTCCCCTAAACCAAAATATTATTCACATTTTGATAGCTGGGGATACATACATGAGGATTGGATCCAAACTTTATATGTCCTATAATCTGTCCCAAGGGATCCTTACACGTGTCCAATAGCTCCCATAATCCAGCGGCAGCTACAAATCATGCTTGAATTCTCCCCCTTGGCAGCCATTTTCAATCATCAGGAAAGATTCTGTTAAATGTTCCCTAAGAGAACAGGAAGAAGGGAGCCGTAAATGGACTGTCTTCCCTGCTCGCATTCATACCGGAGGGGATTATGGGAAGTCGATGTTCACGCTTCCCTTCTGGGTCAGCAGAAAGCGGCTATCCCATGATTCCGTTTTTGTTTTTCTATGGGTTTTTTTTGCTGTTTCTCTTTGCCTTTGAAGTTTTCTGTACTGCCGGGCCCTTTCGACCCGGCACCTTAGCGCTGTGCCCTGAAACGACCTCAAGCAGCGCTGAAGCTTCCATTCCCATTCATGGCT
Source organism: Cyphomyrus plagiostoma (assembly GCA_019775915.2). Taxonomy (NCBI): domain Eukaryota; kingdom Metazoa; phylum Chordata; class Actinopteri; order Osteoglossiformes; family Mormyridae; genus Cyphomyrus; species Cyphomyrus plagiostoma. The sequence continues at coordinate 2,086,718 of JABFEA020000044.1, forward strand.
GTGCTAATCAGTTACTTGCAATAATCACACCTTTTCAGTACTGAGTACCTCAATTAATTAGGAGAAATATAAAAAATGTTGAAGTATAAAATGTGTAATATAAAAAAAACCTGCCGACTGCAGAGTTTCATTAGCTCCTTTTCATCTGCTTACATCCTGGAGCAGAACTTGAAGATCTGATGTCACAATAAAGACTTTCTAAGGACTTCGCTTTTAAGTCTTTTTTAAGCCTTTGCTTTGCAGGCACATGTCCAGCCATCACAGTTACTACCGTGATTGTATTGAATGAAGCCTAATTAAAAAGTCCTTCCAGCTAAGACTGACGTACACGTCCGCTTATCACCTCTCAGCTTTCCGTCCTCGATGATGCCGTCTGAATCTCACCAGTGTATTAAAGTATTTTAATTTGCTTTTTTCTTTTCTTACCCGGCTGTTAATGGAATGCAGCCATCTGTCAATAAAGGGAATATTGTGTTGTTTTTAACTCATCTGCAGTGCTGACACAGGTCTACATATGTCGCCAGTTAGTTTCTCAGACGCCACGATGTAAACAGCAGCTGAAACGAAATACGGCAGAAAAACACATCCAGACACACATGAGCTTTCATGTCTGGTCTAGTGAAGTGGAAGAAGATCTTTTAGATCTTTTTTTTTAGTTCTAATACAGCCAGCTTCTTCAAATTACAACTGAACTCATTCGCCATTAAAAGGTGACCGTTTAGCCTCCTTAGAGATAAAAACCAGCAGAGCTGTGGTAAAACTTACTAACCAGCTATATGTCTCCCTGACCTGCTTAGCAGATATAACCTGATTCCAAAACTTTCCATAGCCATGCTATGGAAGACTGTGATGGACGTGTTTCCTGTCATATTGCAGATCAAGACGCCCTGCTCCAGTTCCTACTGCCACCCCGAGAATGGATTCCCCCATGCCAGTCATACCCCACCAGAAGGTAAGAGCACTCCCTGCTGGGCTCCAGCTGCACCTGCAGTGTCCTACACACAGAGCTATCACAGAATATGAAAGAACAGAAATGTTTATTTCGGTGTGTTAATACAGGTCAGCATGGAGCTGACAATGGTCACATATAACTGTCACTATTCCATTAAAATGCACTGTAGGATTTTGACATTGCTTATCATATGGTTATTAAGTATCAGCAATGTGGCTGGAATCCCTCTTTTTGTGGCCGTGTTACTAAAACAGAGACCATCGATACCAAGGCCAGGGGCTCCAAGAATCAGCTGACCCATCTAGGCTGAGACTTGCCAAAACTTCTTTAGGTATTTGATGTGAACACATGGTTGACAGGAACTGAATGGATCTTCCATAACAACTTATCCAATAGTAAGTTTGGAGGCTGTTTGAGGAAAAGCAGACACACAGGGAGACCCTGGATGGCATGAGGGGTGACTGTGTTTCATGATCGTCATTGTAACACGGTGCTGATGACCAAGAGAGACATGGAGACATGGTACAAAATCAAAGAAGTTTTTTTCCGCATTAAACTCTGGGTCTGACTATTTTTCCAGTCCAGTGTAAGACTCTTTATAATAGTAGTTCTTTTGTGTGATGGGCTGAATTGCAAAGGCCTCAGGCGTTTGCTGCATTAAGGCCAGTGATTCTCATCCTCTCTGACTGCAGCTGGACATACCTTTGGCTCCCTCTAGTGGTGTTCAGAACTGACGGCACATCAGAGGATATTTAAAATAGCCATTCACTGGCGTACCGGCTAGACATGGAGAGGCTCTATCTGCACAATGGGAGCATGCTGAGCCTGTGATGCATTCGGTCTCCACCTTTCCGTGTCCCGGTGAAACGTCCGAAACACCAAGTCAGAGGCCTTGACATCCCTGCTGACCTGCTCCCGATCATTTAGGAGCTTTCCAGTGGGGGGGGGGAACCACTCACCTTTCTCCAAGATAAGAGTGTTACCAGCATTACCTGCCACATAAGCATTTTAAGCCTACCTGCTGTGAACACTGGGCAGATCCAGTTTCAGTAAGACAACCAGCCCTGGCTGTCACTGCAGAAAGACATTCTGGGGTAACGCTAACTGCATTTATGAAAAGGTGGCAGGATTCAGAGAGAATCGAGTGGCTACTTATACTTAAGTTTTATAGATAGTTGGATTTAGAGCTAAATGCTGATTCTTAATGTTTGGCGCAATGGGGTAAAGTTGCTTTATTTTAAGTTAGGGGGGCAGAGCCGACTCCTCTCGGAGCTGGGGTCAGAGACACTCCCCCCTCACGTAAATGCGGTAGCACCTGCTTCTTCTGCTTCTCTAAAAGGCCAAGGAATGTGGAGGATCGAGTTCCCATCGTCCAAGAACTCTAGCTGCCCCTAAACACCTTGGCTGTAAACTTTCTCCATTCCATCCATCCACGCTCATTGCCTCCCTGATTTGATCACATAATCTGTCAGCTAAAATGAATCTTCTGATCTGTTCATCTGTTTCTTGTGTTTGTACTGGGGAATTGTGTCGTATATGAAAAAATGAACTCAATTGTTATGGTTCCTCCTGATAGATTTCTAGCATTAACCACCTCTCTCTCTCTCTCTCTCTCTCTCCCTCTCTCTCAGGTCATTGCCAACACTGCTGCCAAGTTAGTCTCAGCCGAGTGCCTGCGGTTGAGCATGCTGTCCCACAGTGCGAGATTTTGGGTCCCATTTAATAACACTTGTGTGTTACCTGTCGTGTTTCTTTTTGCCATTTTGACATTTTTGCCTACTTTTTACAAACAAAAATAATCCTTAATGGAATATTATGGGTTTCTGGTAATGAATATTCCTATAAACTTTGAATAACGTATTACATATGAGGATGAACTAAATCAGCTATACTTCAGTGCAGTCCACACAGGGTCTGCATCTTTTGTGCTTGTTCGACTGCTAACAAAATCTGGCATTGTTGGCATGTCAGCCCCAGATTGGCAATGTGCTGCAGACAGGTCACGGCTTTGCAATACTTCTCTGTATTTCTCAATTCATCCAACTTCCCCAGTAGCAAATGGGTCCCCCAGTGACTGCTGTCATTAACTGAAATGATTAATTCATGTCCAGGATAAGTGCTAATTTAACTATTGATTGTTATTGTCCCTCAAAGAGCTAATTTTACTCATATTTTTGAGGTACTTGAAGGCCTATATAATGGCATTTTTACAGTAAGACTGACGTGTAGGCAGTAGAGGTTAGGGTTTCAAACACATATTTTTTCTTCCTCAGGCCTGAGGAGAAAACTCTGATATCTTACCATGAATTCATGTCAAAATTTACACTGCAGTCTTACAATGTATGCGATGAATGCGATCAATGAGTGTGAGCAAGAAAGCACAGCGAAAACAGACCAACAGTGTCCTCTTGCAGCTGACAGTTCCTGTCCTCTCTCCCCTACAAAACCCCACCCTCTAATAGCACGGAGTACGTCCCTAGCTTCAACCCCAGCGTGTTGAAGGATTCAGCCCTGTCCACCCACAAGCCCATTGAAGTCAAGGGTCCCGGTGGCAAAGCCACCATCATCCATGCCCAGTACAACACCCCAATCAGCATGTACTCTCAGGATGCCATCATGGATGCCATCGCCGGCCAAGCCCAAGCTCGAGGCAATGAAATGAGGTGAGGTGGCTCGTGACCTGCCCCACTGACGCACCCACCGCCCCCCGCCCGCCAGCCCCTCCACCTTGGTTCGCATGACCTCGCTGGCCTACAGCAGGCTAATAGTGTGCCAGGCTTCTGCATGTCGAACAAAGCTCACGGACCTTGTGCTGCTGCGGTTTTTGTTTCACTTTGATTTTTATACTGTTTTATACTTTACCTTGGTTGATTTTTACAGTCGATATGTCAATGTTTTAACGTGTTGAGCTCAATGATGTGACGGACTTCACGTGCGTGACTAGTGCCAATCTGTGTACCCTGCAAACGGGTCATGTTTCAGGAAGAGAGAACATTCCAGCTAACTGGGGGTGTAATATGTCTGCTGAGGAAGGACAAGCTTTATAGCAGGTGACCAGTGGCTTGGACCTTTGACAAATGCTGCGGACAAACTAATCAGCACCTTTTTCTCTAAGACCCCTCACAACCAGCACCTACAATCACTGGTCCCCATTATCATGAAGCTGTGACCCTCTGGATGCTCCTCATGGATCACCACTCCCTAGTTGGTCGCGGCACTGCGGGGCGTGCGGGTTGGGAGCTGGGAACACGCCATGGCATTCTTACGCATTCCTGACACGTTCCTGTCTCCGACCTGTGCAATCACGTGTTGTGATGTGAGATAATGAAGAAGGTACCTCAGGTTTACTCCACTATGTCCTGGCGAGATTCTCTGTTGCTACTTGACCTCCTTCTACTAGCATTTCCTAAACCCATGAGCCACATCACCTCAGTGTCATTAAGTAGAAATATACATGAGTGTGCCGCCAGACTGCTTGCATTCATGTATGAATGTATACATATAGATACACATACAATAAACGACGATCAGAAGAAGATCATGCTGGAACCAGCAGCGCCCTGTTTGGGGGGTGAAATTCTCGAGCCAAACAGGTGAGAAATCGTTAGTACAGGTCCCAGCATTCTTGTCTGTTTCAAGCTCATATCTCTACTTTTCCTTCTCCTCCCCCCACCCTTTTCTCACACCATCACCAACCATCATTGTATCATCCATCTCACCCTGCCCTGCTGCTTGCCCCCTCCCCATCCGTGTCATGGCCCCGCCCTGGTTGGTCACGTGACAGTGGAGATTCCTCAGCTGTTGCCTCTCCTTTGGCGTAAGTAGACCGTAGGCCTGCTTTAGGCCAGGACCAGTCCTTGACTCTCTCTCTCAATCTCTCTCTCTCCCTCTCTCTCTCAGTACTTCCTCCTGTACTCCTTTAAGATGCTTCCTCCACCACTCAGGTTCAACCATAAACTGATGTTGGCCCAAACTGAGATCTTTCCAATTCCTCTTGGTGCTGTGTAATGTTATATGTTAGGTCCGTGTCTGTCAGCTCATAGTCTCAGCACATGCCAGCTCTCTGAATGCTCTCTCATTTTCTTGTTTTTTTGTTCATACTATTTCCCTCCTGAGCTGCAGTCTTGAACCTTGACTCCTAACTAGTCATGCTCAGTGCCTGTCTGATTGCTGTGAGGATCATCGTTAATATTTCCATCTCCAGTTCATCATAGATCAAATACTGGAGCTGTGTTCCTATGATATGATGATAATGTCACAGAGTGGTTAAGGAGCTTCTCTCACTCAAACAGGCAAACAACCGTTTCAACTCATCCTTGAAAGACAGTTTCCAAGTAAATATTTTGAATACGGATAGCAAAATAAAGGTGTCGACATTTTATGAGCATCCACAATTTAAAAAACTTGTTGTACATCTAAGGTGTTTCTTTAATCCCTAGGAGCGGAGCCATATCATGTATAAAGCTGTCTGTTTGCACCAAGCCGCCGATTCATATTCCATCCATAATCCACCTAGCCACAGTTTCACACATTAATGTGCAAACCTGCAGGTTTCTGGCAAACCTGCTGGTGGAATTGTCTGGGCTTTGCAAATGGACCCTCTCAGCTGCCAGAGGATGCTAGGAGCATACAGGCATCCTCCAAAACTTGGGAGACCGATCTCAGTTGCAGGGATGCTGTCATTGCCGAGTAATGGGTGGAGGGACAGTGCACTTTATTGTGTGTGTAAGTTGCACGTGCATTTTAGCCACTCTTCTCCATGTAAACAGCTTCCGGGACGTCCAGGCGATTGTTTTGTACGCGAGAGGTTGATATGTCTTCTGAAGGCTGGAGAGAAACACCATGAAGTAGGAGGATTATAAATATACCAAAGCACTGATGGCTCTGCTGAACTATGGCCGCACGAGTGACATAATCGGCTGACTGGAGGACAGCTGCTGAGTAACTGCCTGCTGATTTATGGGACGGAGGGCGAGCAGGACCGAGCCGCGCAGCCCGGCCGCTTTCCCAGCAAGCTTGAACAGAACCCAGCTTAGCTTTCGGGTTGAGCTGGCTTGTGCGCCTTCAGACTGCTTTCGTGCGGCAACTCTGTTGGTTGTTGTGTTTGTGTTTTTTTTTTCTTTTTGACGCATTGCACATGCCATGGCTGAAGCAAAGAGAGAGAGAGCCCCCCCCTCTCTGGCTGTGCGGGGGACCAGCACACCACTGTGCTGCCGTGGGACCAACATGAACGTAACAGGAGTGTAAAAGCTACTGTACCTGCAAAAACCCCCCACCACACCTCAGTGCCCTGATCGGAATAAGCACACAGATATAGACATTAGCCTTACCTGCTTAGCAGGATATTACTGGTTCCCTTGCATCTTCCAGGTGTCCTTCCAATATCCGGGAAGCCACCAATATCAGCCACTGGGGGGCGGGGGGGGGGTGAAGCCAGGGGCCACTAAGATGATGTCACTGTCTTTGTGATTGCAGCGCGCTCCCAGTCAAAGACCCTCTCGTAGACAGTGCGTCCCCCGTCTACCAGGCCGTGATCAAGAATGAGGAGAAGGAGTCCGAGTTGTCGGACTGGGCCCGTCGCGCAGCTAACCTGCAGTCCAAGTCCTTCCGTATCCTGGCCCACATCACCGGCACCGAGTACAGTAAGTCCCACCATCACCTTCTGGGGAATGTTTGTGAAAAGCAGCCAAGTTCCACATGGGTTTTTATCTATCTATCTATCTAAACTGTTCATCATCCTTCGTAGATGATGTATTGTTTCAGTGAATGTCACTCTCTTGTCCTCGAGACCATAGCCTGTTGCCCGACTTCCTTAATATCACAAAAGACATTCCCTGGAAATCGCCTGCCGGAGGGCCGAGGTGCTTTTCCACAGTGATGTTTTTTTCTCTCTCTCATTGACTCTCATTCAGTGCAAGACCCAGATGAGGAAGCTCTGCGGAAATCGAGGTAGGTCACACACCTGCGGTACATGCTGACTGCCCCTAAGGTGTGTGCATGGGCAGATGCTTACGCTGTACTCACACAAACAGAGCTGCCTTCTCCTGTCCTACAGACTTCCAGCACTCACAACAGAGACACATTAAACATTTGGTGACACGGTAGTAATACTTTCACCAGGAGATGCTCTGTAGGTCTTGCCAGCTCATTTTTAGACGGTGAAACTTAGATACTTTAATGGAGATCATTCTCATACAGCTGTTTGAATGCTAACTGGAATATTTTTACTTAAGTCGTTCAGGTGAAGGGCAATATCCTGCAGCCGTCTGTTCACGTGTTCACGTCCCTCAACATCCATGCTGCTGCTGTATCTTCAGTTCCGTGTCTCACATCTCTCCCCCATCCCCCCCCCCCCCCCCCCGTCTCTCACCACAGGGAAAAGTTCGAGTCAGAGGTTAAAGGCCCACGATTCGCAAAACTGAAAAACTGGCACCACGGCCTTTCTGCACAAATCCTGAACGTACAGGAGTAGCTGTGGTCTGCGAGCGGCGCGGAGTCGTGGAACCCTTGCCAATGAACTGAAAGGCAGAGGGCAAGAGAAGGGGCAAGAGTGGAGGAGAGAGGAGTCTCTGAGAAATGGAAAAGTGACTGAAGAGGGGTGGAATAGCACAGTAAAATGATTAAAAGCTTCCCGAGTGCTTTCTGTTCATCTGTTAAATGTTTGTAGTCATCCTTCTGCAGGTGTCATTTTTGCCATACTGATGTAGTTCTCGCTCTTTGTTTCCTTTATTATTTTTTGCCTGTTCTGCCTATGCAAGCTCCAGAGTAATTTGTTGTACACAAGACAGCGTGACACTCTGAAGACCACTGTACATCCCCTCATTGCTTCAATGTGAATAAAAGGAGCACCACGTTAAACAAACCGATTGGTACTGCTTGGTTTTCTGTATCTTTTTCCATAGGGGTGATTCATTTGTTTCACTTTTGCACTGGAGTGCAGGGGAAGTACTGTACTCTGGAAAAATACCCTTCATTTCTTGTGCCAGACTCAAATTCCATAGGCTGATATGTTTCTTAATTTTATATTAATAAATTTCATAATTTCAAATAATATATAAATATTATGTAAATCCATACATTAATCTGATTTAAATTTACTTTGAGTTATTATGATTTCATTTCCTGTACCTTTCGTGTTTTTAGAAGTATCTTAATGTGGCAGGTAACAAACTGCTTATCTACTGATTACATTGCACATCCATCATCTACCCGCAGTATAACAAAGAAAATTCAAGAAATTGCAGCATTTTACTTACCTCCACGTTTAATTTTAAGGAAGACCGGTGAGGATACGTCATTGTTTTTTCTTCCCTGGCATCTTTTGGTTCATCCATTTGAAATCGTGGTCTTGCTTTTGTCGCAGTTTCAGTTACACTGTTTGTTTTGTTTAAACTGTTTGTTTCACACTGTGCGCGCCTAACAGCGTCCTTGACCGCCTCAGAATTTGGCGCCACACATCGCGTGCTCAGCGAGGCACCACAGACGGCGCGAGTTCTCCAAGCGGTGAGAGAATTGACTTTAGTCTCGGAGGGTGTGTAAGTGAAAAGGGCGCTCGCTCAGTCGGCGGGCTTCAGGAGTCAATGCCCTAGGAAGGCGCAAATTCAGTGGAAACTGCTTATAGTAATTGCGGTTATATCGATCAACCGCTAATACGGCATGTATCAAAAAGCTTGGGACATAATCCTTCCTGTTCAAATACTGTTTGATCATTCGCTTATAGTAATCACATAGTCCGCTTACAGTGTTAATTTTTGGGTCATTTTAAGCATGACAACTTAAGAAAATTAAAACTGTAGTAATTGCTGTTTATTTATTTATTTTTTTGATGGCCTTACTTTGCCTTGCAGTAACCTGTCTGCTTCTGGCTCGTGCATAGAAAATGTGACGGGGAAAAGGAAGAAATTTTCTCTCAATTACAGTACTGTAGTTTGTAAAGTGTTCGAAACAGCCGTACTGTAATTTGAAATCGCTATTTTAAATAATAGCGACGCTTGTCGTTTTATTACCTTATACTCATGTAATAAATATTAGAGCTGTAGTTCTCGAGACCGGTCTTGGTTTACGACGAATGACACTTTACAGCAATGCCTTTATCTCTACATTTGATCTGAGTAATGTCATGTCAATTCTATCCCTAGTCTGTTTTCGGTCTTGGTCTTGGTCTCAACTATTCTTGGTCTTGGTCTCGCCTTAGTGTGTCTTGGCCTTGGTCTTGGACTTGGTCTTGGTTTTGGTACCCTCAAGTCTCGGCAGTGTCTTGGTCATGATACCCTCCGGTCTCGGCAATGTCTTGGTCTAGGTTTAGGCGGTCTTGACTACAAAACTAATAAATATACAAACGTCAATTAGATATTAATCTGCCTGAGACATAAAGAAGAAGAAAACTCTGCTATAATGATCCACTTTTAGTGATCAATTTCACCGAGACAGACATGATTACTACAAGCGGTTTTCACTGTATGGTTTTGGGCAATGGTGGAATCATGAAACCAGATTGCTTCAATCCACAGTGTGAACTCTATTGATTTTATTATATCGTATACTATTTAAAGTCAGTAATGTTTTTAATTCAAATCTATTTGTCATAGTTGCATTTTAGTTATAATTTAATCTAAACGGGCCAGGTGACGAGTGCGCTTTTTTGGTTTAAATGTACATGGTTCCTAACACTATCAGATGTAAATGAGATTGAATACACCAGCAAGGTTAAAGTACAGATCTCCGTCTGAAAGTTATAATTCACAGTGCAATTACACCATTTTGCGTGACAAACAGGATCGATCCGAAACAGGAAAATACCACATCTCGCCACTAGGGTGTGCAAATAGACGGTGTCTAAAAATGTATTAACCTGCATCAGCATTGTCGTGTCGCGGCCTTGGCGGGGCTCTCTTCTGCTCCCTCAGTGAGTGCAGCAAATAAGGGCACCTACAGGGAGACACAATGGCCTGTGGTATCACCACATGTACGTTCTTGTCACATGTTTCCCCGTAATGCAGTGACCCAAACCACATTATCAGTAAGCCAATATGTTCTTTAAGATCACTACAATACGTGAGACACATTACAGAAGCAGTGAGTGTTTTTTTTTGCAGTCACATCACTTGAAAATCAGATTTGAGCATATTGGGGTTTTGGTAAGTATTGCTGCTGTGAATACTGTTTGTTTTAGGGCTGACAGAACAACAGTGATTCCGTGACATGTTTGGGGGGTTAAATCCAGCTGCCTGTCCTCTTGCCTGCCATTTGCACGTTTCCTTTCACAGCGTAAACACATTCATTTCAGAGGACCGAACTGCTTCTAGGGAATCAGAGATTGTGCAGGTCTATATTCCTGTGGCGATGAGTACTATCATGAAAGTTACCAGCTTTCTCGTCATGCACCACTATCCATCTCTGCTTTTAAAATGTGTGTGGAGAGCATCAAAACCCTACCTCAATATAATATAGCGTAACATCCATTTGTTTTGTGTAACCGTGTGTCCCATTCAGGGTTGTGGGGTGGTCCGGAGACTATGGACGGAGGGCAGGGAACAACCCAGAATTAAGTATATTGTCGTGTGCATGGTAAACAGTCAGTTGCACCATGCAATGAAAATTTTATTCTGCATGTTCAGTCACACACATCAAACAAAAGACACAATATCAAAGACAGACAGAGTGCAATGTAAACATATAAACATATCGTACAGGAGACAAATATGCATGAGGTATGTCAATGTGATAAGATAGAGAGAAAGAGAGAGAAATTCTTCAAGGTGGAAGCGTCCCAGCCTGATGCGGCCGCCAGGTGGCGCCGCCGGGTGGCGGGGACGCGCAGGTCTCCACCCAGCCCCCGCCAGCAGCGCTCTCGGGTAACACGGAGCGCCGAGCTGCACTGATTGGAGAGTTTGATCGGGAAAGATCTCGTTTGGCGCAGGAATGTCTCGCAGCTAGAGGCGCAGGCTCGGAGCGAGGTGGGCGAGCTGATGAAAGCGACGAAAAAGCAGTAACTCCACCGTCGCCGATCCAAGAAAAATAATCGATATTTTTAGCGGCGACTGCGTGTGGGCAGCTTGGGGAAACGCGGCGTAGACGCGCCCGGTGGATCCCGGACGGCTGCCTGTCGCACCACGTAGGTAAGCAGCGCATTTCCCCTTCGCTCGGGGGTGGGGGGGGGTAAAGTTTGCTCTTCTCAAATTTGAGATTTTTTTTCCCCGAGACGTGGATATTTTCTCGGCTGGCGTTAAACACTTCCCCTCACCAGTGCTTATTTATAGCAGTAATGGTATTTTTAATTGATATGCATACGTGTACATAACGTAAACGTTCCAGATGGTTGAGTTTGTTAGAAAATACGCCTAACTTCTCCCTATTTGTTTACCCTATTTCCGACGAATAATGTGTTTTTCCACTATTGTGGTGTAATAGTAGGTTAAGGAACACCACAGAAGTTATGGTGGATTCTCACAACAGTGGAACTGTTTTGTGTGTGTTTTTGTGAAATGGATCATTACTGACATTACTCGGTAGAAAAGTTTATATTCGTGGTACTTTCAGGGCAAACACTTCTTTTGTAGCTTGTTCATCGATGACCAAATCTATTTTAAAGCGAAACTACCTGGAAGCCTCGGTTGCTTAACTCGTAAGTCACGTTCACCTTAATCGCGATTTATGGTAATACTCCTAGACATGGCCGGTTAAGGTCGATGATCCCCCCCCCTCCCCCTTAACATGGAGGAAGCGGAGGCAAGGAGCTAAGCTCCCCTCCCACGAAGAGCCGCACTGACAAATCAGAGATACCGGCCCGCAGACACGGCCTCTAAGCCCTCACTCTTAGGACCAGCCAGAGACACCCCTGCACAAACACCACCTCTGAGCCCTCACTGTTTAGGACCAGCTAGAGACACACCCCGTACAAACACTGCCTCAGCCCTTGCTCTAAGGACCAGCCAGAGACACACCCCCCGCACAAACACCACCTCTGAGGAACAGCCAGAGACACCCCTGCACAAACACCACCTCTGAAGAGCAGCCAGAGACACCCCTGCACAAACACCACCTCTGAGGAGCAGCCAGAGACACCCCCCGCACAAACACCACCTCTGAGGTGCAGCCAGAGACACCCCCCGCACAAACACCACCTCTGAGGAGCAGCCAGCGACACCCCCCGCAC
>JABFEA020000044.1:2106458-2116485 GCA_019775915.2 Cyphomyrus plagiostoma
CCTTCTCTGTCCGGCCTTGTTTCTTCATAGCCCTTCACACCTTGAAAGGAAATGACAATAAAAAATATACAGTGATCGGCTGGGTGCGTGTTTTGGTTTACTAAGTCACTTTCATCTGGACTGTGGGTCAGTTCTGAAGCTGGGGCCACTTATGCAGGCGGGGGTGGCTTTCGAATAAGCCTGGGTTCTGGTTTTGATGACAGTGGATGTCATAGAGTCTTCCGTCTCTTACGGGCTGCGGCGGGACGCCACCAGCGCTGCGGAGTTCACTTTTCTCTCAAGTTATTTGACTGGCAGTGAAATACTATTATTGCCTCTTGTCGTTATTTCTTTTGGAAAGCTGGGTATGGCTCACAGCCGCTTTCCGTGAAGTATTTTGACAAAGGAGCCACTCTTCTTGCCAGAATCCCGGCCACGTTCCTGTCCCCACAGTCGCAGTACTCTGCCATGAGTCACCGTTCTGCCCTGAGCCCTTGCCTGCTTGCTCGCTGTGCCCCTGCTCCTTTTTTTCTTTTTGCCTGCTTAAGGCCTCTGGCTTGCGACCGTTTCCGTAGATCGTGTAGCTCTCTTCCAAAATCTCTTGCGATATTTAGAGCTATTCTTCCAATTATCTGCGGTCTTGGAGCCTTCGAACGATTGATTCCACTTCCTGACGCTGGCCGTCTCCTGTCCCAGTCTCTGCTAACACCGCTGATTATTTACACAGTAACTGAGCACGGCTCTCCTCCCTTCCCATCAGGAACGTTGCCGTGTAAGGGGACACCGCTTGCGCAATCCTGACCTTCACAACACTGTACATTTATGTTCGGAGCCTGTGATAGATGGGTTTTGACAGCTTTGAATGTCAGCCGAATTAGCTGATTCAGTGACGGGAAAAGTTCACCAATATGTCAAGTGTCCAGTCTATTGCCGAAATACAACAAACCAACAATCACGGTGTTATGGAGTGAGAGTGTGTTTCTGCTTTTTGTTTGTTTGGCATTGATTTATAAGAATATTGTTTATTTTGACTATTTGAAACAGCAGCTAAATAGGAAGTCAGCTGCTCGTTTATAGTTTGTCCCTCTCAAGCTGTCGCAAAAATTTGACTCAGACGTCTGAGATACCTGGTTACTGTGAGTCATGTGGCTCAATCTGATAAGGCATCACTTGGCAACCATTCCAGCATTCCTAAACACCCTGAAGTAAGCAGTCCATGGAATTCCAGCCTATAAACAAGCGCTGTGTCTGTGTGCATGCCTGTCTCTGCCGTTTTGTGTGTGTACATGCATGTCTGTGTGCATTAGGGCTATGCAATTAATCGGATTTCGATTTCGGGTCTCAACGATCACAAAAAATGGTGTAATTGAAAAAAACGATTATTCACTTTTTTAAGTTATTTTGACCTGCGTTCTGACGCGCGCGCACACCCGCACTTTCACCCATCCAGAAGCCCGAACTCTGTCACTCTATACTGTCAGCGAAGAAGCTGCATTTGTGGTATCTGATCGCATTTAAAAATCAGCGTGAGTGAAGATGGCAGAAAAAGACCAGCCACAGAAGTCTTTGGTCAACAAAAGAAGTAGAAGTAATTCTGTTGTTTGGGAACAGTTTGGATTCGAAGAAGCGGACGTGGATCAAAAACATATTAGGTGCAAGATTTGCTACGCAGGTGTCAGCACCAGTTGGTAACACCACACATCTTTTTAACCCATTTAAAATTTAAACACAGACCGACATATGACCAACTAATAAAGAAACAGAACGACGAACAACCCCCACAACATCCTCCGCGGTAGTATATAGTGTGCGATAGTGTCCCAGCCTTAAAATATTCTTGGACTGAGTTACTGACCGGAATTTTATTGTTAATTGTTTAAAATGTAAAATGTTGTTTTGAATTTTTCAGTTTAAGGCACATACGTGAGCAAATTTATTTTGGACTAATTTATTTTATTTAATATTTATATTTTATTACTTGTTTTCAAAAGATTGTGGAAGTGCACTACATTGTTGATCTTGTTTGCCTTTATTTGTTTTATCTGTCTTAATCTGTTTTAAGGAGAATTCACTGTTCTGTTCAATAAATGCAACATATTTCCAAAGTCAATGAGTAATCGTTTAAAATAATCATGACCAAAATAATCGTGATTATGATTTTTTCCATAATCGAGCAGCCCTAGTGTGTATGCCTGTCTGCCTCTCTGTATGTCTGTGAGCCTGCTTGTCTGTATGTGAGTGAGCGTTGTCTTGACTTTAGGTTTTGTTTTTCCTCACAAAGCATTTTTAGTAAGTAAAATCATTGGGATGTCAAGGTAACCATATTACTATTCTTTAGAGGATGGATCCCAACAAAGATTTCTCAGTAGATTAAATGTTGGCTCTAGCATAATACTGTGGGTACTGGTCTCTGTGGACTGGCGTCATTCTGAGCAGGATACTGGGAATTAACTTGACATGATTAAGGGACCCTGTCTTCTGATGGCCTCAATCGCTTTCTCATAATGCTAAAATACATGCATGAACTGCATAAGGCAGAAAGGTGTTCACATTGAACTGTGATATAGCCAAGCGGATGGAGAATGTGTGCTTCTCTGTCACGCGGCGTTCCTCCGAAGGCGAGTGGCATCTGATTGTAGCTCTTTCGCATGCGTCGTATCTCTCTCTGTCTGCTCAAATGGCTTCTCACGTTGAGCATCTGCAGTGAACCATGTGTAATGTAATTTACAGCCCCCCCATTTTTCTTGGGATACAGTCTAGCTGTGCCTTCCTCCCCTCCCCTCCCCTCTCCCTTGGGTGCCTGAGCGCGGCGTGCTGCCCTCTGTCCTCTCCTTAGCTCACCGGCAGAGTCTGCCTGACTCTCCAGCCCTGCATTTCCCGAAAGGTAGAGCGTGAATTAAAGAACCCACTGAAGTCCCTCTCCGTACCCAAAATTCATCAGCAAACGCTGTGTTTCTCATTTGGTGTCGTTTGGTCTGCTGATAGCGCAATGGGCGGCTAGCTGTACCTGGGTGTGGGTTGTGTGTGATTGAACCCGTGTCTCTATTGAGTGGTGTCATTTTGATTGATCATTGCTATGAGAAATGTACCCTCACACACTACTTTTTGAGGGGTTGTGTCTTTCCCTGAATTAGGATTATTGCCTTAAATTCCCCTCAAGGATTAACCAGGTTTATCTGTCTGAAATGCGCTTTATTTGAGAACAGATGATTAGATGCTGATAATGACTGTTTATACTTGAGTCCTACTCTGATTGCATTTTCACGATAAGTTGATTCAAGCTGACTGTTTGGAGAATAAACTCATTGTCTTAGACAGGGTTCTTCAAATCTGGACCTCGATTCCAAATCCAGGCATTGTTTTCAGTTCTCCCAGGTAGTTTAATCAATCAGAGGCTTCACACCTGACTGACAAGTAAAGGAAGACCGGAAACCCAGCCATGCTCGGACCTCGAGGACCGTGATTTAAATAACCTTGGTCTAAGGAGAGTTGTAGCCAAGATTTTGAACATCTTCCCCAAAGACAGCTTTTATCTAAAAAAAAAAAAAAACCCTTCAAATGAACATCAGAAACTGACTACAAAAGTTTCTGCTCCATAATATTTGTCATACTTTGATTAGAATGAAAGAAATTAGACAATAATCAAATATGAGATATTGAAAGACCTGCACCACAGGTTAATCAATGTAGGTGACTGCAGAAGCTGGTCTTTGAAAATCGCTGGAAGGTGAAATGGCAGGTCCACGAATGAAAGTGTCCACGAGGAGCGTTGGGGGTCTTGGGTCTGGGGGAGGGGGGATCTTGGGCAGAATTTTCAAGAGCTGAAACTTTACCCGTGTTTGATGCGGCATCTCGAGGGCTGATCCATGCTGTCCTCCTTTATGCTGCTCAGCGTCACTCTGTCTGATGTAATAAAGTGATTTGGAGCTGCGGTTGAACGCCTCCCCCACAGCTGATACAGTAACGCCAGAAAATTGAGAGCTTTTTATTAATTTTTTGATGCCTTTAGCTGCTGCTGTCATCGCCTTGTCTGCACTGTTTTCAGAGGTCACCCAAGGTCAGCTCCCCAGGGAGTTGGGTGTGCAGAGAGGCAGGGCACCACTGGGCGTGTGCAGCACTGAGCTATAAATGACATCTTAGAACCCGCCCCATTTTCCTGTCCGGGGGAGGCATTGGAGTGTCATTGGAGTGCGAGTTCTCCGCTAGGTGCACAGAAAACGTGACCTGGCCATTTCTCTGCCGTTTTTTTGTTTTCCTACCCTTCTTCATTTTCCATGGCGTTTCCAAAGCCGCCGGAGAGTTATCCCGGCGTCCTGCTTCGGTGAGTTCGGCCGCTACTCCTTGGCCCCCCCCACCTCGGCGCCCTTCCGCGTTGTGCTGCTTTTGGCCTCTGATGTCGTCAGTTTCCGTCGTTGTTCATCTAGAGTTTCATCATGTCACCTCATATTAGAAAGACAGCTAAGATGCTAAGGGCTGCTCTGCGCCGTCCTGGAGCAATTGGTGCCGTTTTCAGTGTAAAAGTGCCATGTCTCTCTACCCCTCTCTCTCCCCCTCTCTCTTCCTTTCTCTCCCTTTCTCTTTAGCCTATGATCTGTGTGAGGGTTGTTACTCTAAAAGTTTGCCTGAGTGTAGAGTTTGAGATTTTGTTTGTTTTGATTTTGTTTTACTTGATTGTCTGCATGGGTCTCTTGAGAGTAGAAGGAAAACCAAAAAGTGGGATTGCGACAATCCGCAGCAGAGCGGGACTTCCAATCCGCTCCCCCCCCTCGGGACTGTCCCCCTGAAGATGGTTAAAAGCAGGAAAACACGCAGTTTGGTTTCAAATGTGGGGTGAAGGAGATGTGATTGGCGTGGTAGGGCAGTGTAGACCTCCACAGTAGGGTACTAGGTCATGCCAGGTGTGCAGCCGCTCTGCACGGGCTGGTGAGACCCCAGGCTTCCTTCTCCAAAGGTGGCCCCAAGCTCACCAGGAATAGACCGTCTGTGCCGTGCCTGTTTTCTCCTGCATGGCACGTCAACAGGCCCCCATCTGTGTGTCGTCCCCCAAAATCATCTAGCTGATGGGGCTTGGTGCTGCTGAATGTGCCTGCATCGGCCGGCTGAGGCTGGCAGGCATCTCGCGCTTGTGGCATTCGGCCCCAGAGCACCATGGGATGTGTAGTAAACAAAAACAAATGGGAGTCCCAGGAGGGGAGATGTTTCTGGGCATGTGCTGAGCTATAAATGTCTGACTCCGCCCACCACTGCTCTTCGCCGGGATGGAAAACTTGATATGCCTGAGTGTGTGTGTGTGTGTGTGTGTGTGTGCGTGTGCCCCCCCTCCTCCAGTGCTTTTTGCCAAATGCTCAGTAAAATTCTCCAGTACGGTGGAAAACTTTCACACCCTAATACTGTTTAAACGTACGTTAAGGCTCTTTTAAACAACATTCCAGTTGTCCAACAGGCTCTTTAAAACAAAAGATGCGATTGCATTCCAGGAATGGACCTCACGTATGGCTGCACTTATGAGCTCGCGGGCTGCCGTCGCCGCTGGGTTTTATACTGGCTGGGCCGCCCGGGCGTGTCTTCGGCGCTGGGGGGTTCTGGCCCTCCCCAGATGTGAAACGTGAGCTGGTCTGTATGAAGTGCAGCAGGGAGGCCTGGCGTGCAGCAGGGGAAAGCCCACCCCCATCCGCTGCTGAGATTACCGCCCGAGCCGTAAATTACTGATTACAGGGGTGAAAGAGGGATCCTTCTGGAAGCTTGTGTGTCTGGGGGGTGGGTGGGTAGCTGGGGGGCGAGTTGGCGTCTGCAGGGTCTGATAGACATGCAGCTGCTTGTGCCGGACGTCTGAGCTGCGAGAGCAATGACGACAGGAAGGCAAACGCCACCCCTCCACCCCCCCAGGAGGAAGAGAGCTGGTTTTCAGGTCACTTGGGTCAGCCCCCCCCATTTAACTGTCTTCATCCCCCTGAACAGCCTCGTCCCGCCCCAGACGTCTTATTGGTCGTCTTATAGTGCGGGTGTCTGTGTGGGAGCCGCTGTCAGAGCCGTCACCTGCTGTGATCCAGCGCGTGTCCTTCAGTGACATCATCCTCACCGGGTACCAGACGGACGCGAGCAGCAAACCGGGCCCATGCAGTCCGGCATCCGCGATGGCTGCAGACGTGTGACAGCGCACATGCAGGATGATGTGCTGTAGTGTGTCGGGCAGATTGTTTTCCCGAGTGAAGCCTGCCCGCACCTCTCCCCCCTCCGAAGGCCTTTTTCTTCTGTGCTTATCAGCCCCCGGTCGGCTGGGAAGGTGCTCTAAATGTATCCTGGTATGTTTTTTTCCCCTTCATCCTTGAGTCTGACAGGTAGCAGAGCGTGGCCGAGATCCAGGCGCGATGGCAGCCAGGCGTGCGGGGTGGGGGGGGCAGGCAGGCCTCTAGTGCGGCACAGTGAGGCGAGAGCCAGAAAGTCTGAGAGGGATGTCGAACGGGCGGGGAGGGGGGCAAGGAGGGGGCCCCAGAGGGGCTCAGGATCTGTGCCAGGAGCAGGGGGGGGGGGCGGAAGGGAGGCTGTGCTGGGCTCAGGTTACAGGCCAAGGAGCAGAGAGCAAAGCAGAGGAGGAGTGAGAGGACGACGGTAGGAGCAGGGGCCTCCATGCAAGGGTTTCTGTGTGTCTGTCTGTCGCTTGTGTGAATTTCTTTATCATATCAGCAGGGGCAAAACCAAACTTTTGCATAATATCCGTTCATATGTAAGGTCACACGAAATTAGGCTATTTAATATCCTGTCAGTGAAGTTATTTGGCGTGTTTTACGTCGGACATTCCGGCTGATGATATTTTTCCCTAACAGGTGAATGCACATGAAGCAGGCTGACACAAACTGCGCTCTGAGGGCGTGGGTGGGACATGTCTGGTTTCTGCAGACCTGCTGGCCAGCAGATTTCCATCAGGTCCGGCGTTGTAAACGTGCTGATCCTGAGAGGTGGGGCTTCGCTTCCGGGTGGGGTTCCTGGTTATGTCAGCCTCGCCCCAGCCTGTCCCTCTGGGGCGTCTTCCGTGTGATTCAGGATTTGCATTAGAGGCCCTAACTACGCGTGCATGGGCCCCCGTAGCACTTCCATAAATGCTCAGTGTTGCAAACAGGTTTGCATGCTTCTCTGGGTGCGAGCTGTGCATGGTAAACATCCCTCAGACTTCCAGAGGAAATGAGGACAACGAGCTTGTTACAAGCACAGACAAATTCTCTCTGGATAGTAATGTTCAGGCACATTCTTCTACTGGTACATGTGTGGATTCCCCTTTGGTCTGAGTTCTGGAGCGCGCACAGATTCACTGTTGAAGGGTGATAACCACCCCCCAGCCCAACCGGGTCTTCAGGAGAATGCCATTGTTCCCCCAAAACCCAGATGGTAATGGTGCATGAAAAGTAGGGCTGGGGTCAGACTCTGCCCTCCCTGAAGGAAATCAGATGTGACAGACTCCATCCGGCTATTGCATTACCCACCCCCGGCAATCCCCCAACCCCAGAGAGACGTGCTAAGAGTGTATTGGGATTGGGGGTAGGTTTGGGGTTCAGAGTTGCAGAGTTGATGGATTAGAAGTCCGAGTGAGGGCTCATGGGAAACCGCGAGCGACTGTCAGAGCCACCAGGAGGCGCCCTGTCCTCTAATCACACCCACGTCTGTCTTTGATCTACTTCATTGTTTATGTTTAATAATAATACAAGAAATCTTTCATTAAGCCAGGGGCTGATTGTTTTGTTGGGTTTATTGGGGGGGGGCGGTGGTTGGTTGCCGAAGAACAAGCCGCTTAATGTTTGAGGGCTCATGCCCAAAGATGTCTGGCTGTGACCCCTGACCTCTCGCTTCTCACATGTGACCCCTGGCACCATTGGATTCTGTTACGGGTTCCACGCTAGCCGTGCTGTGTGGGCCAGTCTCATTAAGCTTCTCCGTCTCTGTTCCAGACTTGTGGACAAGGGGATCAAGTGAAAAGGACCGTCGAGGCCTACCATCCCCCCCGCACCGGCTCTCTGTGGCCTTTGGGGGTCTCCTTACCCTCACTCCCTGCCGCTGAATCCTCTGGCCGACTGGGTTCTTCGCTCAGGCGGGATTCCAGGTGTCTGACAAGAATGACGAGAGTCTTGCTCTGGATCTGTGTTCTTGGGGCCTGCTATTCCCTCGCGTCCACAGTGGATGGTGAGTCTGTCTGTCTGCCTGCCTGCCTGTGTACACCTGTCTCTCTCTGCCCGTGTATCTATGGTTACGTCCAATTTTTTCAATTTGTTGATTCAAGTTAAGATCCTCTCCTGCAAGATCCTGCTTGTCCCACGGTTACTAAGAGTCACTGCGTGGATCATCTGTTATTTCTTCGTCATTTGATTTAATCTGTTGTTTTTGAGTTTTATGGGGGATGGAGTGTAGCACAGTGGATTAGTACGCTGTGCCTGTGATGAGAACATCACCGGTTGTAATCCCAAGGTCGACAGACTGATATTGATCTTGGACCCTTGAGCAAGGCCCTTTACCCCTAGTTGCTCCAGGGGTAAATGTGTGTCGTGCATCACAGGCTGCTCTGTGTGGCTGTGCCACTTCTCCTCTTCCTCCTCCTCCTCCTCAGAGCTCTGTTTTCTAGTGGCACATATTCCGTGGCCATGCTGGCCTATTTTTGGAAACGGGAAAGAGTTCACTTTAAGAGCCGGCGTCCCATCAGTCACGCTGAACGTGGCGCTTGGAAGGGATTATAGTAATTTGGGAACTGCACAAAGAATGCGGGAGTCAGGCTTTGCTCGCTGCGACTTCAAGGGGCGCGCCAGAGCCCATGGGACTTGGGCTTCTGCAGCCGGACTCGGTATGGGCAGATAGCAGAGCTTGCTGCTACGCTCGCACTGAAGGCTCGGGATCGCGCTCTTATTTTGAAGTAAAAGTTGGAGCAGACACTGGGACACCATCTGAAGGTCACCTTTCTGTCAGGCTTAGTCTTGAGAGATGGCTCAGTGGTACCTGGAGGGCTCTTAAGAGGGTGGCTGATATGCCCCCCCCCCAAATGCTGATATGCGCCCACCACTGGCACGCACTCTCATGATCATTTAAAGGTTGAGGCAAGTGTTCCAGAAACGTCCATTTCCCCCAGAGACCTGTCTGCTTTACATGCGTTTATTGAGCTCACCCTTTTATCCAAAGCAACATACATTTTTGTCAGAACAGGGTCAGCCAGTCCCTGAAGCAAATGAGGGTTAAGGACCTTGCTCAGAGACCACATGTCCCACAAACCAGCCAAAGTGACAGTCTCGAACCTGGGTCCTTAGGCACTACAATGATCACCAAGCAGCAGTGCGGTGTGAGGAGCGGAGCGGGGAGCAGAGCGATGCAGTGCCTGGAGCGCTCGGCCGGCTGCTGATGTCTCCCCCTTACCTCTTATTGTTTTCCTGAGCTTGGCCTTGTAGCGTCTCCTGATCTGTCACTGAAATCTGAGATTTTCCGGGCTTGATTTCCGACGAGCCTCGCCTCCTGTGCCCCTGCGGCTCGGCGCCCTCCTTCCTTCCTCCCTGCGCCAGCCTGCCCCCTGCAGGCCCCCCCCCCCCACTACTACAGGAAACTTGTTGGGCTGATTGGTGTTTCCTAACCTTCCTCTGCACATTAACCATTTCCTGTTTGGTGTCAAAGGCTTGTTAATAGCAGGGCAAAAGTGTTTAAACGCACACATACAGTGTGGGCGCACTTTAAACACTTCATTGTTTGTCTTGTTCACAGAAATTTCCGGAAAGGAAATTTCTTTTTTTTTTTCCTTCTATGGCCTGAAATTGGTGTGAGTTTTTATCTTCATTTTGAAACCTCTGCATAGGGGAGCTGTATCATAATGTCCTGTGAACCGCTGGCTTTAGACAGCTGTTTGTACATGTGTGAAGACAGACAGACAGACAGACACACACACACACACACACACACACACACACACACACACACACACAGGTAACCACTCACCCAAGCCCCGACCAGATGGAACATTCTGGAATTGTGGGCAAGGCACGGGGGGGGGGGGGGGGGCGTTTTAAGGTAACCCCATTTTTAAAAT
>JABFEA020000044.1:2135180-2145223 GCA_019775915.2 Cyphomyrus plagiostoma
TCTTGGGGGGGGGGGGGGGGGGGCTGCGCCCCCCCCCCCCTGGTGCGCGTTCCTTTCGGGTGGCCCGGCCGCGGCGCGGGGGGGGGGGGGGGGGGCCCCCGAAAGGTTGAGGAAAGGTGCTGATGTCTGCAGGACAGTGATGTGGTCACTTCAACAATAATCTTTCCATCAGGAAAAAAGCAGGTCCACCCTCACCCCCCCCCCCAAGTAACCCCCCCTCGCGTATTAATGAGTCTGGTATGTGGGTCTCCAGCAGGTGTGAGAAGTAGGGCTGAGGAAAAAGGAAGAAGAGGGGTGCTGGGTATTTTTGGAACGTGCAGTCACATGACCCAGGATGCAGTGTGTCAGGCTCCTGTGTTTAAACCAGTATCAGGTATACTATCATCCTGCAAAGCTCCCATCCCAAGCTTGGCTTTACAGTGCAGGAAGAACTGCTCTGGGATCAGAGCTCAGGGTTTAGGGATGTTGTGCAGGGCCAGGGCAGGATGGGCTGTGCTGCACTGCAGTGAGGGATCGAGGAACATCGCTAGCTGGGTGCTTCATGCTCCTGACTTGGCTCCTACATCGCATGCTGGTAACATCCTGTTTTCCGCCCCATTGCACCCCGCCGGGGGACACAGAGTCCGAGCTCAGAAACGCAGCACGACACACACACTTGAGCACACACCAGTGCGTCACTGCGGCAGGATCCCCTCATCAGAAGACTGACACTGCCCCCTGGTGGACACACCCATGAAGCTTTTGTGTTTTATCAGCTCATGGCTGCGACTGTGGCTTTACTGTGTTTCTGAAAGAGGGAGGGAGAGAGAGACACGAGGTTGAAGATGCGATAGATGGGGAAGGATACCGGCTCAGTTTTCCAGTGAGCCCAGCTGCAGCCTGTCCTCCAGAAATTCAATTAATACTGGGTAATACTTTTTTTTTGTTGTATTATAACATTTCATCCCAGAATCTACTGCTTCTACTTTAAAGGAGGTGACCCCCCGCTCATCACCCATGGGGAGACAAACCACACAAGTGATGGAGTCATGTGACTACCAGGGCTCAGGTTGTGTTATTTTCTGCAGCCTGGAATGGCAGCTGTATCTCTGCTGGGGGGGCGGGGGGGTCAGGTGCTGGGGGAGGCTAAGCAGCTGTCAATAGACTCTCGCGGCCCAGACATCCCTGTTCACCAGCACAGGTGAAACGGCATGAGAAATGCGAAGGATGCTGGGGAGTCAGAATTACAGCTAAACATATTACACTGAATGACAGCATGTCCTAAGGAGTCCATCATAAAACATAATGATACATTAAATTATTTAATCTTAATTAGTAATATGTCCTTGTTGGTGAATTTAATGTTAATGTAATAACTAGTGTGACTCCAGACCGGAGCCTCAAGGTGACGTCAGGGTCACCTCTGTAAGGGGGCGGGGCCTGGATGCCGCAAAGCACTGTGCCATGAGAATTGGGGGGGGGGGTCATGTTTTGCTCTTCGTCAGAATAACGTCACGCATGACACATGCGTGCATAGATGTAGCTCACTGGTTACGAGGAATGAGGTCAGTCATCACAAAACAGCCATTTTCGGAGGCAAAATGTCCATGGTCTCTCACTCTCCCTTACGGCTTTCTTCTCTCTCCCTTTTACAATTCCCTCTATCCCATTCTAGCCACTTGCATAAATTGATTGAATTTTGATTATTGTGGGTAGGGCAGACTCAGTAAAACCCAAGATAAGCAAAAAGGGAGCTACATTATGAGTCTGCATTCTCCCTCATGGAGACAGGGTCCGTCCTGCCTGCATCCCCTTCCAATCCCTCTGCTCTGAGTCCTCTTCTGCAGCTCCCACGGGAATGCTACTTGCCAGAGGTGTAAATGGAGATATAACCCTTCAGAAACACAGAAGTGCACTCGCTGAATGCAGCAAAGCTGGGTCAGGACCACACACAGTGTGCTTGGCTAGGTCTCTGCATATCCTGACGCTGGGACGGATGGACAGGTCCTGTCCTCCATTTTGCAATGCCACAACCAGTTCAGTTCCAGTCAGACCCACAGACAGTCCATGTTTGTGATTTTGGAAGGAAGCAAAAATGTGTACTGTTTGGTAGGATGCTGGGAAGGAGCAAAAACGAGGACTGTCGGTGAGTTCCCAAGGACTAGGTTGGGAAACACTGAACTAACCAGTCAAAACAACAGTTTGTTTAGCCGTGTGTGTAAAAGACAAACACATAATTAGACAGATTAAATGACACTTTCAGTCTCTGCTATTCAGAGTGAATGATGAACCTCACAAACATTGTTAGCCGAATGTTAATGTGTGTCTAAAACAAACTTAAGTGAAAGGTAATTATCCGCCCTTTGTCTGGTGACTTACTGGTGTTTCTGTAGGTACATTAACTGGCAGATACCACAAACGCGCACTCAGATGTCATATCAGGCCATTGATTATTCTTTACCACGTGATGGTGAATGAGGCCAGCAGCAGGAATATGAGATAATGATATAAGTACAGCGCTGGAGCTGGCAGGTGTGAGATGATCATTATGGGCCTGTTAGTTACTCCAGATGGACTTGGGTGTTTCCTGGGGCAGAAACGGAGGCCCATGTTACCCAGGCTGAGGTGGGGGTCCACCTCCCGTACAGTGGGACGTCACAAATCCAATGATGGCACAATGTAGAATTGTTATGTCTCTTTCTGATAACATTACAGAAAACAGCCCGTTTTAAAACATTGAACCATAAGTAAAATGACAGTAAATCTGTAAATTTAATTTTAGAAATCTGTCGTTCTCTCACACAGCTTCAAAGCTATTTCCACTGACCTTTTGCAGATGGAGAGAATGCAGAAATCTCTCCTGAAAGCTGCCTCCCTCACTCCCTGTCAGCTTGCATTGATACATGGATTCACAGATAACTAGCTGGTTAATGTCAGCTGACCTTTCCGTCACTTAACGAAAGACCTGCTCAAATATTCATGCTTATTACTGCATGGTGCTGAGGCAACACCATGCACACTCCTGGTAATCTTAAAGGTTTTATGGTACTTTCTGCATTTTTGACTGGCACAATGCACCTTGTGCTATGGTATGATGTCATTTCTCAGAGTCTTTACTTATGGAGCTTGATCTATGTGCCATCTAAGACTCTGGCCTTTGACTGAGTGAAGAAGTCCCCCCCCTACTTGATACTATACCAATATACCAAAAATTTAAATTCTATTTATGCCTTTTCTGTTTTTACTCTGTTATAGGAACGAAGACAAAGGAAGGAGTGGTATCAAGTGTAAATTCAAGTAAGCACATCTAGCACAATGTATTAAATGATGTACTAAGTCACTGTTAAGCTACCTTGACACAACTGTAAATACGGTAGCCAATAAACATTACTAAGCAAATAAACTAAACCAGCTTACAAGTGTTAGGATAAGTCTTTATCATTGTATATCTACAAAGAATTTTTTGTGGCAACTCACAGGCAGAAAATAGCAGTAACTATGAAGACAGATATACATAAAAAACTAAATTACCGATATACATGAGAAGCATTCAAGGACAAATAAGAAACATTATGGTTAGAAGACATTTTGCACAGTCAAGGTGAATTGGATTATAGTACTGTTGCTACATTGATATGACGCATGAGTTGTCTCTATAAGTGATGTAAGTAATATAAATGGATAAAAACGTCAAGAATTGAATTGTAAAAATCAACCCTGCCCTTTTGTCGCAGTGGCTAACAGGGCCACTGAGCAGGCTAACATAGTGGGAGACACGGCGGTCGCAGGAGTCAATGACGTATCCCAGAAATCAATGGAGGGAGTGGAGAACGTGGCAGCGTCCACTGGCCTGGTTAACCCGGTGAGTGTGGAAGCCAATTTACTCATTCAACCACCAGGTGGTGCAGTCTGACCATAAGATTTTAGAGTGAGATACACTATATATATATATATATATACACACACACACACACACACTGATATTCTATATTAGAATATTTACATTCATGTCCTTCCCATTTCAAGGCAACACAAATTGAGCCAGAGAAGATGTCAACTGAAAGGAATGGACATAGGCACAATTGTTAGGCTGAGCCTCCAATGAATGACCAGTAACAAGTGCAAGAGCATTGGAATAAGAGCTGTACAAAACACTTGTAGAGGTATATAAGAAGTATAGGATATAGTAGAAATATGTCTGTGAAGATTCTCAGTCAGCCAGGTGAAACTGTCTGGTGTTTCAGTCATGGCAACTGGACTTCTCTCTTGAAAGGCAGAAACATTTCACTGCTCATCCAAGCAGCTTCTTGAGTCTGAGGAAGGTTGTATCCACATATTTATCCTCCCGGGTAGCTGTACTTTACACCTGCTCTAAGTAGGCTAAGTAGCACTGCGCCTGACTGAATACCAGAGGCGCTGCTGAATTTTTAACCACTTGCTGTGGTTTCACAGCACATTCTGTCACCCATACTAGCAGGGGTACAGTTGGAGCATGGATGCCCTAGCAGATTCAGAGGGCCCTGCACTTCACAGGGACCCTTGAATAAGATTATCATTTTTATTGAGCCAGGGACCCAAAGTGACATTCTGGTAGAGGACCAGAATTACTAGCTATGCGCCTGTCATATAATAAAGTCATAAGATGACAAGTGCTTGGACAAGGAGTTGAGCTGCATATTCTGAGAGATAAGGTCTGATCTTCATGGTTTTATACAAAGTAAATCTGCAAGACTGAGAGGTAGCAAAGAATAGCCAGTTATCTATCATTACACCGGGGTACTAGCAAACCTCGAAAAGATGATCCAAGATCGACTGTGATGTCATGTTTAGTGGTAAGGTTGCCATGGAAGACACAGAGCTACAAGGTTCAGTTGGTGACAGTGATCCCTTTGCCAGGTTCCAAAGTCAGTGAGACACTTGAAGACACAGTATATAGGAAATCTAGCAAGTAACCATGTCCAATCTTGTGTTTTATGTGACCTTCTTGTTTTTAACCCAGTCTTTTTATCTTTCTGCCGAAACACTGTGTTGCTGGTGACAGGACGAAGCTGTTTATGAGGTGGCTATTCAAAGATGGAGGATGAGAGGGGGGGAGGATTGAATGCGCAGCATGTAGTTTGCAGCTTTTCTCAGCATGTGGTGGGGGGTTTGCAATTGTACAGTAAGAAATATTGACCTTTGGCTGGTCCCAGTCACTCTCATCAGGGTAGGACATTAATCACCATAGACTGGTATGAATCTCGGGTAAGCCTGTTCCAGATTGCTGTGAATCCCAGGTAAACTTGGCCGGATTGCCGCAAATCCCAAGTAAGCTTGTCCCAGATTGCTGTGAATCCCAGGTGAGTTTGTCTGGATTGCTGCAAATCCCAAGTAAGCATGTCCCCGATTGCTGCGAATCCCAAGTGAGCTTGTCCCAGATTGCTATGAATCCCGAGTAAACTTATCCTGGATTGCTGAGAATCTCAGGTGAGCTTGTCCTGGATTGCTATGAATCCCAAGTGAGCTTGTCCTGGATTGCTGTGAATCCTGAGTAAGCTTGTCCCGGATTGCTGCGAATCTCAAGTGATCTTGTCCTGGATTGCAGCGAATCCTGAGTAATCTTATCCCGGATTGCTGCCAATCCCGAGTGAGCTTGTCCCGGATTGCTGCGAATCTCAAGTGATCTTTTCCCGGATTGCTGCCAATCCTGAGTAATCTTATCCTGGATTGCTACGAATCTCAAGTGATCTTGTCCCGGATTGCTGCGAATCCTGAGTAATCTTATCCTGGATTGCTGCGAATCCTGAGTGAGCTTGTCCTGGATTGCTGCAAATCTCAAGTGATCTTGTCCCAGATTGCTGTGAACCCTGAGTAATTTTATACCAGATTGCTGCGAATCCGAAATGAGCTTGTCCCGGATTGTTACGAATCTCAAGTGATCTTGTCCCAGATTGCTGCAAATCCTGAGTAATTTTATCCTAGTTTGCTGCAAATCCCGAGTGAGCTTGTCCCGGATTGCTGCGAATCTCAAGTGATCTTGTCCCAGATTGCTGCGAATCCTGAGTAATCTTATCCTAGATTGCTTCGAATCTCAAGTGATCTTGTCCCAGATTGCTGCGAATCCTGAGTAATCTTATCCTAGATTGCTGCGAATCTGAAGTGATCTTGTCCTAGATTGCTGCGAATTCTGAGTAATCTTATCCTAGATTGCTGCGAATCTCGGGTGAGCTTGTCCCGGATTACTGTGAATCCCAAATATGCTTGACTATCCCAAATATCCTGAGTGAGCTTGTCCAGATTGCTGTGAATCCCAAGCAATCTTGTCCGGATTGCTGTGAATCCCAAGTATGCTTGTCCTGGATGGCTGAAAATCACAGGTGAGCTTGTCCCGGATTGTTGAGAATCCCAGGTGAACTTGTTCCGGATTATTGCAAATCCTGGGTGAGTTTGTCCCGGATTGGTACAAATCCCAGGTAAGCTTGTCCTAGATTGCTGCAATTGCCAGTTAAACCCATCCTGGATTTGTGCATGAGACTTTCTGCAAATGGCTGTAATTTGTAATATTTTGGAACATTATATTGACAGTATGCAAAGCACAAACTAACCTTGAAGGAGTGATCTAACTTTCAGTGCTTGTGGGGATTGCACTTATTTTTTCAAACTTATTAAAATAAATATCCTGCTCTGGCTGGTTCAGAATGTTCCAGCCATAATATTGTGTTACTAATTGTCTGAGGGACAAAAATTGCTTGTTATTTTTTCTGGAATGAAAGGTATATGACATTCTCAGTCCCCAATGGCTCAAACTCAACTTGAAAGCTATGACATCATGGATCTTAAAATGCAAAATACTTTGCACATACTCGTCTTGATATGAATGACATCTGAAAAGCAATTCAGAAACAATTTTCCTGTTCATCTTTAGACTCTGCTGGTATTTTTACCCCTTTGAATGGGGTAGACAGTCTCACTGAGGGAAATAACTGCAATAAGGCAAACTGTTTCAGAGTGGGGAGGAGGTTGAAGGTGACCTTGAAGGGGAGGAACCAGGGTGTACAGGATGAGTACGCTCACGGCCTGGGCAGGGATGTTCTTTTCGGAAGTGGAAGTGTGGGACTTTCGGAAGACTACCTCTGGCCACTTAGTCTACAGTGCAGTTTTGTCCTCTGATTACTGCCCACTGTCTCACTCTCTTTGTAAGCTAGGGACAGAACCACTTTATTATTGCATGTGCGTGGGGGGGGGGGGGGGCAGTCTGTATGATTTTGTGGGAGCAGAGGTGCAGTTTCCAGCGCTTCTGTATGCATCAACATACACCATATCTTTGGCCGCTGTGTGGGAAGAGTTCAGTTGGGGGGGGGGGTAAATCTGTTGGTAATTAATTTCTGCCTGTCATGTTTTCATTTCTGTCTGAGGGTTAAATAGTAATTACTTATTCCAAAAGAGAAGCGACATGGTGGAGGATGGTATGTGTGTGTGTGGATTACTTTTATATTACTTTGTGGGAACCAAATGCCCCTCACAATGTAATAAAAACTTGATTCTTTTATGTTGTGGGAACCATTTTTCAGGTCCCCATGAAGATCTTTGAATACAATCAAAAAAGTAAAAGTGCAAAAAGTCATGTATTTCATTTGGTTACTTATGGTTAAGGTCAGGCCTGGGCAGGGGCTAAGGTCGTCATGTTGTGATTAGAATTTTCCCCATAGAAATCAATGGAGAGTCTCCTCAAAGATATAATTAGAAACGTGTGTGCGTGTGTGTGGTAGAATTTATTGAATTGGGGGCGGGGTGCTCCCTCCACAGTTTTGGTCAACCAGGAGGCTGAAGAAAATTTCCACTAGGACTTGAAGTCTTAATTTTGCTACCTGAATATGTGCCTGATCGTTAACTAAAACATTTTGGGGTTCAAGCCGTTATTTTACTGTGTGGCTACGGGCCTTGTGTTGTGCGTGTGTGGCAGAGGGAATCACAGTGCTGCTGACCTGCCGCCGCAGTGACTCAGCATTGCCTGCACTGCAGCCCATCTCAGGTCCGTTGCGAATGGTTGTACCTTCTTTTCTGAGTAATCTTTCCATCCAGTACCTTCCTTGTTTTCCTTCGTTACCCACATCTTCAAAGCCGATCTTCAAACTCGACTTCAGCTGATGGTTTTCTGCATTTGTGCGACACCGGGATATTTATGGCTACTAATTAAGTTTAATCAGTGGCAGGGGATTTTTATCAGTGAAATATCATTAATTTATAAAAGTGTGCATTCATTAATCACATTTATATGTTACTGCATTATTGCAGTAACAAAATATTTTTTCTCTTTTTCTACTAATCGATTAAATGGAATAAACCAATATTAATTACTAATACTTTGCACTTACTAAACATGTTGCTTTACGGTATTGATATTAGACAACATCCAAGAAGCTCCAAGTAGCAAGATGAGTGTAACCCGGATCTGGCTCAAATGTTGTTCAGAAATTCAAATCCATGAACTGAATCTGGCCCAGTGTCTTTTTGCACAGCAGACCAAAACTGGTCCAAATTCATTTTATAGATTAGAAACAGATAAGGGCCATATATGGTTCAGAGTTACATTGAATGATAACCAATGTCTGCACCAGAGTCAAAAGTTAAATTCAGATCTGGTTTAAATGGAGGCAATGAGGGGCTCAGTCACTGTGCTTGTAATTCAATGGTTGCTGGTACAAACCCTAGCCTGCTCAGATAGAACTGTGCATTAGCTGACCTTGCCCTGGCACCACCAGCTCCAAAGCTATGGGAAGTACAAGACAGTCAGTGAAAAGAAGCCTTTCTTTTGTACTTGTGCCAAAAAACATGTTTGTTGCTTAAATGTGGATCACGCACTTTTGTTTTTCCCAGACAGACAGCTGACCAGTTCTGCTCCAGGATCCCTGAGTTGTGTGGCTGGTGGGTGGCTCAGTGAACTAAGTCCCTGTGCTTGTAAGCAGGAGGTTGCTGGTTTGAGCCCCCACCCTGGTGGATTGGCTACAGGGTGGTGGGCCCCTGATGAAGGCCTTTAACCCCCAGTGCAGGGGGGGGTGACTTCTGAGATAGAGGACATATCCTAGTGTAACTGTGCAAATAAAGTTTACATTCTGCTCCCAGGATGCTGGAGCAGACACCTTAATAAATGCTTTTATATGTACAGCTAAACATATCGCTAAGGTACAGGGTCAGTCAGCACCCCCAGAGCAGGGAGTTAAAGGCCTTGTTCAAGGGCCCACAGATGTGTAACCATTCCAGTGCGGCTGGGGCTCAAACCAGGGACTGCTGGCTCACAAGCATAGAGACTTAGACCACTGAGCCATTCACCAGCCACATATACTAAAGTAGGATTCTGGAGCTGAACTATTCTACAGTCAGTTTGGGGAAAAAAAGAGTCAGGCACATTTAACAAACAAACATGATTTATTTGCAGACATACATCAGAAGGCTTCTCTTCATTGACCCCATCTCCATAGCACAAGGATCACATAATACATAGCACCTGCTGTTGAGGCCAGGTCTCAAACCAGCAACATTCTACTCACAGATAAAGAGAGTTAACCTACAGAGCCACTCACTGAGCTGAATTTAACTTTTGACTCTGATGCAGATACAGGCCAGATTGGGTATCATCCAATGTAACACTGGCCCATATACGGCTCTCATCTGTTTCAAATCTAGAACGCAAATTCGTACCAGTATTGATCCATTGTGCAAAAAGACACCGGGCCAGGGCCAATTTATGGGTTTACTACAAAGGACCATTTTAACATTAAACAAACATTCGGCTATATAGAATTTGGTACCTGTGTTTATGACCACCAATTCGCCATTATTTAATTTGGTTTAATCTATTTAAGATGTTTTTTCTCCTTTACAACTAAGATTGAGTTACAGCTCATGTATTTCACTAAGCTGTGGAATACCTGCTTGTAGCAGAAATCTAGCCGCATGCTTAAAAATCCCTGAAACTAATGAAAGCTATGTATTGTAATTAATGTGGCTTGACCTTGCAGCATTTTGCAACGACTTCTACTAGTATGAAAGAGACACACCCTCCTGACACATGACAAATCCCGTTT
>JABFEA020000044.1:2169802-2189860 GCA_019775915.2 Cyphomyrus plagiostoma
ATTACGCATTGGAACTGCCTGGGATACAAACGTCATGCGTGTAACTAAACTCTTCAGCCAATAAGGGCAAAGGTGTGCTGTCACGGAGGCGGTCCCAGTTTGTGCAGCCAGGTGAGAGGTCGCAATGCATCTATAACTGTAATACAGTGCGTCAGGATCAGAATACGTTGCTTTAAACCAGCGCTGTAAGCAAGTCGAACGCACCCAATGACCAGACTGGGGAAACAGACTGAAACGCGGACTTAATACAGAGGACTAAGGACAACAACCAGAAACAGCTGATCACATGGGAATCCCACACGAGGTTAACGAGGGGGCGTGGCATACGGAAGGAGGAGACGATCGGGGGAAGGACAGAGGTAATGTTGGAATAAAATCTTTATCGTTTTGGAAGCCATTAAGAAAAAAAATGCTCTTCTTGTTTTATCCTGTTCATTTTTTGTTTAAATGCTAAAAAAAACCATATGTAGGTGTAATTTTGGGGGCCGGGAACCAATTAATTGAATTTTTCCCATAAGAAATAATTGAAAACCAATCAGAACTCGAACTTTTTAGGTTTTGATCTGGTGTCCGGAACGGATTAAGTTCAAGAACCGAGGTAGCACTGTATTCTGCTGTATCTATATTATGGACAAACCAAGAAATTGGATCAGTGTCTATAGATGCAAAGAGTGAACGGAGAAGAACAAAGCTGTAGGTTGAAATGGGACTGACTGCAGTACACCTGCCAGTTCCCTAGGGGGCACCCTAACTCCAGATTTCACATAAGTTGCCTATAATCATACTGAAGAAAATGAGATCTGAATGCTTAAAACTGTGCATGAGTCCATAGGACAGTAACATTACTGAAGCCATGCGGTTTCAGACATGTTAGAAGGATGCCCCCTAATAGTCCCAGCAAGCATACCCCCACACAGATCTCACCAGTTTGTAGTCCTCCAGCTCTTTGGGGTCGATGCCATTGGGGTTCCAGATGTTGCCATCCACCTCACCGACACCGACACACTTGGCACCATAGCGGTGCAAGTAGCGCATGGAATGCAGGCCCACGTTGCCGAATCCCTGCAGGGGGAGAGGTGTGGCTAAGTTTCTCAGTCCTTATATCAGGTGAAAAATAAGGCTGCAGTGCTCACTCTCTCTAGCACCTAGGATGCAGTGCTGCAGTGCTCACTCTCTCTAGCACCTAGGATGCAGTGCTGCAGTGCTCACTCTCTCTAGCACCTAGGCTGCAGACAATCATGGCCTTCTGTCTACTAAAGAATTTTATAGTCTCCCAATCGTTTGCCCCCCCCCCGGTTAAAAAGCAAGAACAGACCAGTCCAGAGTAGACCACCCGTTGAAACACTGAAAATATTTAGTGTTTATAAATGAAACACAAGACTCTGCTGTCACGTCACTCAAATTTCTGTGTGCACAGTGAACACCCCCATCTCAAAGCAGTGTAAATCCCATCAACACAGTGAATGCCTCGTTGGGAGACCATGAACTTATCGCCGTTATCCCCCAGCTGTGCGACCTCCAGGAGTGAGTGCGTTTGTGCACACGTGCAGGCTACCAGTAATCTAAACCAGCCGACGCACACTAATGTGACCCCTGAAAACCCGGTGATGACGTCAGGACATTGCAACACGCCCCCGCATATTTGACAGGCAGATAAATTTAGACAGGCATTCAGAGTGGGGGTGGGATGGAAGAGACCTCCCAGTCACATGAGTGCTCTGATGCAGTGCTTCACACAGTATGCGCATAATCAGACTGATCAGGTCCTGTTAGCAAGTGAAGCTGCCATTCCCTGGTACATGGCAGCGCTTCTGTTCCATTTAGTGTAAAGCTGTAATGTATCTCATTATAAAACCACAAGCCCTGCACTTTTATCGTAATGCAGTTAAAATGATGTCAATGGTTCTTGATGCTTGTTACTTGTCACAAAAACGCTCCATTTTGTTCCTTAACGACTCAGCGACTGATGTGGGTTTAAGTGCAATGGGGGGGGGGGGTTCCACAAACCTGAATGATAAACGTCTTGTCCGCAAAGCCAGGTGTCAGGCCCACCATGCTCATGTATGACGCCTCGTTGATGAAGTTCTCGACACCGTGGAAGACTCCTCGGCCAGTGGCCGAGATCCTGCCATGGATCCCTCCCTGACTGATGGGCTTGCCTGTGACGCAAGCGTGAGCGTTGATGTCCTGTGGAAAAGCACAGGGAACGGCGTAATGCACTTGGCATTGAATTAATGTTTAAAATACATTTCAGAGTTCTAAATTCAGACCATTTACAGTTGTTTGGGACAGAGGAAAAAAGGCGGTCGTTTTCAACAATGAAGAGGGTGGGCAACAAGTATGTTATAATCTTAAAAGCGAATTAAGTCTACTTGGGTTAAAGGGCCTATCACATGGTAGACAGGCGGTACTGCTATGGTATGACCAGCTGACATGGCGGAGTCAGATGGCCAAAACACTTGGGATTGGCTGGTTTAGAGTCTACACTTCTGGCTGCCTACTATGGACAGTCAGGAACCTTGATGATTATTCTCAAAAGCAGACACAGCCGTATGTACATCAGTTACAATATTATCACATCCAAGCCTCGCTTCCCCAAAGATCACTTTCTCTTTTGCTTAAATTTACCAGCAGTCAGGCATGGGGACTCCAGCACAAGCTCACACCTGGCCTGCTTTCCAAGCCTCACAAAGACACTTTGTGTGTCTGCCATGGCCCCTTCAGACTCCCCCGAGGAGCCGGGCAAAGGAGGCCGTCATCGAACACCAGTGGAGAAGGATGGTGCGTCTACTCTCACGCTCCGCGCCGGCAGAGTCACCTAGTTCCTCTTACAGAAAGCACTCCCATGCACATGATTCAAACCGTGAGACAGTCAAGCCCTTTCCTATCTAATCCGACCCCTTTAACGTCCTCTCAGAGGTCAGGCTCATGGCCAGGCTTGTAACACGAATGCGTGAAAGCCAATTGTAGCCATCACCCAGCCCCCAACAGCATGAAAAAACACTTTTTCCAAGTTAAACAGTAATTTATTACAGACAATTTGGGATTTTTATCACAATTTGGGAGCTTCTTTTGTGTAAAATAATTTAAAAAAACATTAGGGAAAATGCAATGTAATGCACTATATCATACAGTATGGCATACTCATGTTTTTATTGTTAGGTGGTTGAAAAGCATTAGCTACATAATTACTGAGAAAGGAGGAATTTTCTTCAAAAGAAAATCTGTCCTCTGTTCCCTTCCATCCCCCCTCCCCAGCCCCTGTGACTATGGGAACAATGTGGTCAACTTCAATTCCCCGCAATCCAGACCAAACTTCCTTGGCTGCCATGGTAACGTGACTGTGCAGAAATAAAGACAATTAAAGTCTCTCGATAAGCACTTTGAGAGAGAGCATGGCTTCCTTAAAAAAAAAGCCCCTTATGATCCAAACCACGGAACCCGTTACGGGCATTAAAGCGGCAAAGCAAGAAAGTGTGTTACGGTAACGTGAGCCCCTGCTGGCTTCTACCACCGCAGCTGGTGCCTGGCAAAGTGATTCCCAGAATAGGGATGATTCTGTTCACATACCCACCGCCACCCCCCCTCGCCCACTTCTCTGCTGTGCTTAAAAGCCAGCACTGTCACTAGTATTGCTCATAATGCACATTATCATTATTGTTTAATAGTTTGGCCTGCTCCTTCTTTAAGGTGGACTTACAAACTGACTGAGGTTTTGCTACTGGGAGGTGAGGAACCCAAAAGACTCCAGTGCCATCCTGACCTCCTTCTGTCTCTGCTGTACCTCTGATCCTAACTTGAGAGCCGGTATGGCAACTTTAAGGCGACTGGGGAGGGGGCAGTAACATGTCATGGCTGCCAGACTGCGGTATGCTGCTGTGTGACCCCAAATGGGCAGCAGCATGTCGGACGACATTCGGGGGGGGGGGGGGTCCAAAAAGGCCAGCAGGTATGGTAAGCAGTATCAGGCAGTGGCTGATGAAAACGTCAACACTCCAATCAGTCTAGGTTAGCCTGAGTCAGCGATAAAGACCTTTCCTCTCTCTGTGTTTTAATTTCACATTCTCTGGATAAATAAGGTTAAATAAACCACAGCATTCTAAAATTAAAACCCTTCCCTATGTTCCGTAATGCTCACCCTGCCAAAGCCTCCTGCAATTGGCTTTCTCCAGTATGGAAAACCTTCACTGCACTCCTCAGAAGAGCCCTGAATGCTGGGCAGTTCACAGAAGCAGACAGGGACCGCGGCACTGCCCCCCCCCTCGTCACTGCCCTGATTAGCATTCCTTTTCTCACATTTAGTCATTGTCTTTTTCAATGAGTGTTTCTCATACCCCAAGGAAGTCGAGCCCCGAGGGGAGTGTGCCAGCCCCAAACGTTACCATCTCATCTGCAGTGAGTATGTTCAGTGGTGGTGACTTACACCGTGGGCAATTGTGTTTGCATATGTGTCCGCGATCCAGGACATCTCCCTCTCGCCCGTGCTCATGTCGGGGGCGGGGACGTCGATGCCAGGCCCTGCATAAAAAAAAAAAAAACACACAGAACATCACAATGCAGGAAGTGGCATATTTGCTAACAGCCTAAGAGCCCAGACACTTCAGGATCCTTCCCCACGTTTTCTCCTCCAACCTCACCTGCCCATGACCACATGCCAGGCCCTTTATCTGGGCTGGAGGATGGTAGCATGAGGGTCTGAAAAGCCCAGAAGGTTTATTCCTGACGTGCCGAGGGAGGTCAGGGTGATTTTAGTTTGGGACTAATTATACATACAGGCTGACAGTTTGAGACGCTCCTTGCTTTGAGCGTAGGAAGGGGGAAATCATCTGAAAAGCCAGGCTAACTCACACAGAACACTGGCCCTTTGTGTCCATGTTGCATAAAAAGATCTGATAGCTATTCAACAGTAAACTTGAATGTATCGGCTGTAGTCAATGTGTTTCAACAAATAGGACTGGCTTGAAAAATTAGGTCAGGGGTCTTTTTTCAAAATGGACGCTGACATTCTGTCAGTCAGACTGAGGTGAGAGCACGTACCAATGAAGCCCTTCTTGGCCAGCTCGATGGTGAATCTCCTGGTGATTTTTTCCAGTTCATTGTCCTGTATGGGATGAATGGCAAACGTTCTTATTAGATGTCAAAGTAACAAGGCATTTTGCATTGAAAAACCATCGCGTGTTCAATGTCAACTCATTCTCTGCGACAGAGAGCTACAAAAATGCAGCAAAGTGGCGAGCCACCGCATGGCGCCAACTCGGAGAAGCCAGGCCAAAAGTGCCCCTGGACTGGGAGCCAACTGACAACTCAGCTGTTCTCTGTCTAAGGACGAGGAAAAAATCAGTACGTGATGGCGTGCCGGCCACAGGAAGCAGCAACAGCTGTGGAATTTAATTACTTCCTGTGCACTGTGGACACACAGCAATTAAGCAGAAAGCATACAAACTAAACAGCAAGAACATTATTTGCTGGCTTATGATACGTGCAAATGCGTCTCTCAATTTTCCATCCAGAAAGCTTACAACCGATTGAACAAAAAGAACATGCTGTCCAGTATTAAGAAAACACACACAAGTGAAATAAATAAAATCATTTCACCTAATCTCCCTTTCAATACTCAGGTGGTTTTCTGAATTATTTAATCTGCACGGGCATGCTGAAGGAACACAGTAAAAAGAATGCACCAGCACTCATCGCTTCAGTACACAAACGCCAGTATTGGTATATAATGATAGCAAAAAAAAAAGACAAAAATCCAGCTTGGAGATAGACGTCATACATTCAGCCAGCAGACATATCTCTACAGTGTGCACACGCAACATAAAACAGCATAGATTAATGGAGAGAAAATGTGGCAAATAGCTTAACTCCCACAAATGATTCTGAATGTCACACCCAAAACTTACAGAGTAATTCCTGGGGTTAATCTTTACTCCTGCCTTGGCCCCACCAAATGGCACATCTGAAATGGAAGACTCAGTGTGTAAAGCAAAACAGACTACAGAGCTACAGACTGCACAGCTACAGAGCACTACAGAGCTACAGAGCACTGCGGGGCTACAGAGCACTGCGGGGCTACAGAGCACTGCGGGGCTTTTTAAACAACACTGTGATTTCACAATGCCCAAGGGAAATAAAGAGGATCTTACCCACGACTGCACACTTGTATGTCATCAGAGAGGCCAGGGCTTTCACCTCATCCACAGATACATCCGTGCTGTATCGGATACCTGAGGAGGCAACGGTGAAGAAAGGAGTGATTGGTGATAATTTTCCCAGTATAAAGCTTCATAACATTAAGTAGCATCAAGTAAGAGAAGCAACAACTCAATAGACCAGGGAATTATGGGTTTTAATCCCAGGAGGGACAGTAAGCTATACGCTGCATTTCATACTCTACAAAGTCAGCCTATACATCTCCTGGGCTGAGGTCCACCATTTCCTCTTTTGAAATACAGGACCATCCCGCTACAAATCTTGGCCCCTGTTCTGCATGTGATACAGCAGGAGGTAATCAGGTCTCCAAGTGTAAAACAACTTCTTAAATATTTACTGTACATACATGTAAATCCTTTTTTCATTCACTAAACTCTCCTGATAAAAACATTTGCCATGGCCTCATTTTTACTGCTGAGGTGCCTTGTTGAAAATAGCATTAACACGTACCACTGAAAATGTGTGCATACAAATGCTATCGAGCTCAGATAAGCTTTAATAAGCGTTCAAACGACCCTGCGACCTTTGATGTTTACTACAACGTCGAGCCAGTCCCACTCACATCATTCCTTGAGCTACTAGGGTTTTGCTTAACATGTCCAGCAAAGTTGGCCTCTTCCAGATCACTGAACGGGTCAGAATGTCAAATTGGTAAAATGGGGAGGGAGCAATTCCAGTGAGCACTGAGCTAAAGCACACGTAAAGTACAGGTAGTCATTCACCTTGGCTGCATCAGGCAAACCTTAATGCAGGTAATGGGTGTGAACATACCCCAGGACGATTCATTTCCATTTTTAATATAACTTGATTTAATTATAAAAGGAAACAGACACAGGCTGCCCTGAGGTGCTCGATATAAACTTTCGCTTTGGACTCAGACGACCAAACGATTAGAAGATGGTTGGTTTGGTCGTCTCCTACTGGCCAACAGCTGCCCATTTTAATTAGTGTCTCCCGCTGCAGAGTGGAACCCTTGCACACAGGCCTGCCAAGAGAGCAAGGCTTATGAAACATGTCACAGGTGCTGCTGATGCTCAGAACGGGTTTATGGAAACACCCCACAAACATTGTAAGTATGGTGTGTTTATTTAGATTGCATGTACTTATTGCTTTACTGAAAACCATAAGAATTCCCACCAGAAGAGACAAGTGTTTAAAAAATAAAACAACTGTGTATGAGGAAAAGGATGTTATGAGCCTCCATCCCTTGGGCTGAGGGTAATCCCCATTCCTAAACTGTAGGGGGCGGTGTGTGGCTTTGCAGGTCAGGACTGTGGCTGACAGAGCAATGGTTCTATGGCACTCTTGAGCAAAACCCCACTTTTTCCAGGGACGCAGGTTGACCATGCTCTCTGATTCTCTCCCATACATCACTTTGGACTAATGTGTCCATTAAAGAAATAAATGTACATATTATCCAGGTATATCAAAGTCATACTGAAGACAATGAACCTCCGAGAAAACCAACTTCAACAGCAAGTGGCACAAGACGTAGAGGATGACCAAACGCTGCCCACTCAGTCAAATACACTGCCGTCTGGGCCTCAGGCAAGCAAGTGTTTACTATAAAACAGTACATATCGCTGTAGTTGTTAGTGGAATACATATCTGCGGCTCAGATAAGAGGAGGATTCTGGGATGTGACTAGCTACAAACTGCCTCCGTCCGGATGGCTTGGTGGGAATGGAAGAACGAAACTTCAGAGCACAGAGAATCTGTGTCTCACCCTGCACTGAGGCAAATTTAATTTCTTCATCAGAGGAGGAACAATGTTTTATCACTCAGTTGGAATTCATAAGGCAAGAAATGACACAAGGCAATAAAAAAGGAGTTTTATTACACCATGCCCCCTGACCATGACTGGTCTACTTGTACTCAAATTTTGTTCCACCAGGTATCTAGGCTAAGCCACCAATTTCTTTAGGCAAGAAGCACATGGCAGGCATGGAGCTGCACATGCCTGCTTACTGAGTGACATGAGCCCCAAGGAAGTGTCATGTAAGGACAAAGTCGCTACCCAGAGGTTCCTCCGTCACCAGAAAAGTACGAGGAAACTCTGCCCTTCCACTTTCTGGAGTAGGTGGGTACATAGACGGACAGCCTAACATCTGCAGAATGGGGCATTAATCGTCAATATATCTCTGTCTCAATCTCCATGGCAACGTGCCAAGTCAGTTCTTCTAACCTGTTTTGTAATCGATATCTTCAACACCACAAATCCCATCTCTTTGCAACTCAATAAGCCTGGAATGATGAGTTTTGTTTGACTTTTCTTTAAGCATGCAAGAACAAATTTATAGAATGATGGCTTTCGGATTTCAATTGCATGTGACTTATTTGAACCTTATTCAAAAACTGAAACTTGGATTAAAAGAATATGGGTGGTTTTGGGGCCTGTCAGATCTGGGGACAGGGAGGTACGGCGTGGGCCTTTTAAGAAACGTGAAACTCATACAGCCTGACACCAAATGGGGATTAAGCCGCATTAAACTTAAAACAATAAATGCGTCACTTTGTCTTTTCCTGCTTCTCTTGTTTGCAGATGCCCTTTTAAAAACTGTAGAAGTTGCTAAATAAAATAATATAAACGGAATGAACTAACAACAAACGTCAATTCATAATGTTGGGCAGAGGGCTATTTCCCCCCCCCGCTCAAAGGGCAGAAAAATTCAGCTGAAGCTGTCCCACCCTCAAGTGGCTGTGCAGGTCTGATGTATTAGAGGCATGTGGGGGCTCGTCCTCGCCACACAGGACACACCCCCATACCAACAGCCCACCTCACAGCTGGCCCTGTCTTGCTCAATGTTTCAAACATGCAACTACCCAGCCTCTTTCAGCCATTTCTGCCCAGTGTCCTGTCCTTAGACTCACTACTTACATAGACCCTCAATATAAAATTGGACTAATTCGAATAGATATAGCATGGATTCACCCAAACCAGTTCACCCATTGCCTCCAATAAAAAAAAGAACCCTCAGGTAACAGTTTAAGTTAGAGAGAAGTTTTTTTAAAGTTCATAAAGGCAGAAAGGCTATCATGGGTGGAAGTCAGACACATAATCAAGCATAAGCCTTGGGCTGAATTTGTCCCTTTTACACATGAATCAGGCATTATTTGTCACTGCTTGTGATTTTAAAAGTTCGTGTCCTTAACTAGGTTGCCTGTCTGCTACAGTTATCCACTCATCACACGGATCGTGATGCGTGTCAAAATGTTATTTCAGTGCATTTACGGAAAGCTGCCAGATCCAAGGCCCGGCTGTGTCGTGACCATAGCTAGGGCCACCTGTTACTTTACAGGTGAGAGACCCGCATGAATTCCCGTGACAGGTCACCCAGAAGGGCACTCAGGCCGGGTCAGCATAAAATTACGTGACACGTTATGCGTCGCTGAACAAAGCACCCACGAGCATTTCTATTTCGCACACCGCCTTTCCTAGAAAAGCAAACGATTATCAACAGCAGCCATCAATAGCGACTCAAGTAAAATAACCGGTTGACCCCAGTACCCGTGTTTGTGGTTGGTTAAAATGGGATTAAAGCCGCCGGGACAAGAGCGCATACTGTTACGAATAAACGAGCCGGTCGCCTACCTTATACTTGCAACCAGTAACCCAGCTATTTTTTGTTTTATTATTTTATGCTTGTTCATTCTCTGAGGGGAGGCTGGTTAGCGGGCACTGAGTCACGGCTAACGTCCTTATCGCTATTAACCGTTAACACTGTAGCAAAAACAGCCAAACAAGCCGTTACATTTCGTGCTCGCGACGCATGAAGCGCCTCCGCCAGAGGAGGCTTGCGTGACCCTCGCGTACGTATCGCTGCCCCTCCGCTGACAGGGACCGGCTCACCTCCTTTACACGGTGTCCGGTGCTGGCTGTGCTGGGCCCGGTACCCCTCGATCACCTCCCACTCGCCGTTGTCCCGTTTGATGGGGAACGACACGCTGAGGACGTGGTTACATGGCTTAATGATTCTCAGGATGCCCCGCACCCGATGCCTCTTCTGCTCCGGTGTCTCTCTGCTCTTCAGGTCCTCTACTAGCTTGTTTTCCACGATGGAGGCGCCACGGTCGAAGAAGCCCTCTACCATTTTAAAGAAGTTGGGGTCGTCTTCCTTCTCCCCTACGGCTTCGCTGTAGCAACGCACC
Source organism: Cyphomyrus plagiostoma (assembly GCA_019775915.2). Taxonomy (NCBI): domain Eukaryota; kingdom Metazoa; phylum Chordata; class Actinopteri; order Osteoglossiformes; family Mormyridae; genus Cyphomyrus; species Cyphomyrus plagiostoma. The sequence continues at coordinate 2,180,165 of JABFEA020000044.1, forward strand.
CGCATCAAAGACGCGGAAGCCGGCAGGATGGAGTCGGCGCATCCAGAGGCCAGCGTGCCGCTAGCTCCTCGAGTCAGCAGCTCTCCTAAATACCTGTACATTCTAAATGAGAGGAGATAACTAAATGATTTAAAAATAAAGAAATAAAACGCGAAGTGGGGTGACAGTAACGTGGACTGAAAGAGGGAATGAAGGGCAATGCGAAATTAAAAATATATATATATATATGAAAGGAGACAATGACAGCTCCCTACCGAATCCCACCCAGCATAAAACTGACAGCGTATATGCAGTCCGCTGCCTTTAAAACGCAGACGACGGACTGCAGTGGCGCCGGCGCGAGCGTGGGGGTGGGGGCGAGTCCACGCCGGGGCGCGCCACGAGGGGCGGAGTCTTACGAGGGCACGACCCCGCCGTACTCCACAGACCGATACACAGTATAAATAGGTACTGGCAGCCTAGAGGGGAAAAAAGCGTGAGTACTTAGGTCAGTCATGAATACTGTCAATGACAGGCGGCAGAGTGCGTCTTTATATAGCCGTATAAGTGATTATGAAGATTCTGCTCGTCTAAATTTTGTGGGAATATGTTACTTTGATGCAGAACCAAATCAAGTTTCAAGTTTTATTGTCACGTGTTTGGAGGAACACTGAAATTCTGTTGCCAGAGGTGCAGGGGGGAGGGGGAATAGGACAAACAGCAGTGCAATAAAAAGCAAGGCAGTGCAATATAAGAATAAGTGAACAATAAATGAGCAATAAATAGGTGAGTCAATCCTAACATTATCATAGCATCTGCTTCGGAGATCTTATATGCCAGGGGGTCATACACACTCACAAACATTTGAATTCATTTCTTTATGGGGACTCTCCACTCATTTCTATGGGCAAACCCTAACCCCAACCATGACAGCCTTAACCCCTACCCAGCCCTACCCTTAACCATAAGTAACCAAACAAAATACAAGTGTTTTGGCATTTTTAGTTTTTTGATAGCAGTCACAGATTTTTATAAAATTGAGGTTATTCTTTTTACAAGATAAAAAGTTACAAGTTTTCTCTACATTGTGGGGACATCTGTTCCTCCAGTGTTATATTTACAGAAACACACAAAGTGATGTGCACAGACTTTTTGAGGGGCAGGTGCTCAAACAGCTGGGCACGCTCCATGCACAGACAAAGAAGGTAGGAATTAAACCCATAACCTTGGGGAATGAAGCCACACTGCTAGCCACTGAGCTTCTCCTAATAACACTCAGCCCCATCCAAGTGCAGCTCATTAAAGAATCTTTTTTCCTTATCACTACAATTTTAATATCCTTAAAAAAATACAGCAATTGTCTTGTCAAGTTTGATTTCTGCAGTTGAAGGACGGCCAAGCTTATTTATTCCTGTCATACAGTCATGTTATTTACTACCATAGAAATGAAAGCATTTATGAACTTCTACCGAAAAACTATACAAAATAATGAACATTTACTCACAACGTGTCCTTGGGTTTTGTACAAGGTCCAGCCCCTGAGCTGTTCGCTCGTAGTCCATGCTTACATTCGGAGTTGTGTCAATTTTCTGTTTCGTGAACTTTTTCAATAAATCCAAATTCTTGTTAGTACCATGAGAAATTTGACCTTTTGATTAAATTAAAAAAAAAAAACAAGGACAGATCTGACGGGCGAGAATAGAAGCGAACTTCAGAATTTCATTTTACAATTTGCATAAGTAGTTGCAACCACAGATTTGAACTGAAAACGCAAACAAATGTTTTGAGACAAACATTTTCATTGCTAGGATTTTGTCAGCTGTTATATAATCTGTGGGTTGCACCTCTGGGTCACAGCTGAACATTTTAGCTTATTAAGACTAGGAATGATAGGATTGGACATAGATACCCCAAACAGATTTACAGACGGAGAGTAAATCGGGGAGGGGTGGCTCAGTGGGAAGCACTGTGGCATCAGATCTCCCAGGTTAGGGGGTTAATATATGTGTGAAGTTTGCATGTTCTTCCCTTATTGAGGGAATTTCTGATCCTCCCATGCAGGCCAAAGACATGCGTCTGCTGAACTGGTGGTGTGTATTTCATTTAATCTGTATTCCCACTTGTCATTTCTCTTTGGGGCAGCGTGAAAGCCAGCAGGTTAGGGCACTGTGCCCATGTGCCAGTGGATTGCAATCCTATGGCTGGCAGAGTAATGTCACCACTGGGCCCTTGAGCAAGGCCCCTAACCTCGCCTGCTCTAGGGTCACTGGCTGACCCTGCTCTCTGATCCTTACGTCTGTGCTGCTTTGGATAAGAGCATCTGCTAAATACATAAGAGTCAGTAACTGAATGTAGTCAGTGAAAGAGAGTTCAGCATATAGAGCATAAGGAGTGATGTACGTTCTCCAGTACAGTATGGAAAACATGATTTCAGGCCTTCACTTCAGTAGTGATCATGCAGCTAGTAAGGGAATGTCAGTGTATTATAGAAAAGGCACAAATAGGCACTAAAGGACGGATACTCATTATTGGTCAAAAGTACTGGAGGGCCTGGTGAGACAGTTTGGTCTGGCTGGGGCTGATCTCTGACTCGCTCACACCGACACACGCTGACACTCGCAGTAGACAGGCTGTAGCTCCAAGCACTTTGACTGACCCTTTCTTCCTGTGCTGTCGCTTGCAAGCATAAACCTCTTCTGTGTGCTGTGATCAGCATTACAATACGGAGGTGCGGAACCAGTGCAGCCTGGCAGGATGCATGTTTTATGATACACACTTTACCACCTGGATGTTATTTGTAGATGTCTTTCACGTTTTGTTACTCTTTTTCTTGTCTTTATTATGGGTTGGTGATAAACCTGAGATAAGAGATGTTAACTTAAAAATGTGAAAAATAATATATCAATCAAACTATATTATGCTTATGATCCACTGTGTGAAGAACAATCTCTACCGTGTTAGTAAGAATCGCATTTTGGGTATTTGCAATATGGCCATCAGTGGTAACGTTCCTCTAATTTGACTAGCCAGTTCATGGTAGATTTCTCAGCATGACCTTGCCCAGGCAGAGCAGATGATGTAATACTGTACACAGCATAGTATACTATACACACCATATTTGTATTAAGCTCATTTTGACGGTCTAACCTCATACTGAAGTTAAAGATACTTTAACGTGGATGTACAGTGTAGCACAGGTGTAATGTACCTTTTGAAATGAGTCAGGTTCATTCATAAGCATGATGAGCAGTGTTAAAGTCTGCAGTTGAAGGACTTCATCAACCAGTTCTGTCCTGCAGTCACCGGTTTTATTCACTCCCCATAGCACTTTGACCAGACTATCTCCTGCCCTTGCATTGCATTTCCTGCTGAGCCTGTCTGGAAATACACCTCTTTCCTACTTGCTGTGATCAGCATGAAGATGCACATCCAGTGTTGCAGTTGATTTGTGCAGCTGAATTTGTGTTTAGGGGTTTCTTGCCTTGGCACCATTCCATGGGCTGAGAGTCATGTGGACAGAAGACTGGGTGATAACCAAGGCTGAGTGAAAGGGGGCAGTGGGGGACAGAGAGAGAGGAGGTGGAGAATAGGGCAGCAGGCTGACCCCAGTGTACTGCAGTGTCTTGGACCTTCTGTCACCTAGTAACAGACCACTGGGTATCCTCTTCCCCACTTTCTTTACTCCCAGCTGCCCTTGTGGGCCCCTAATGCATGTGTTATTGCAGCAGCCCTCAGGTCAGACCACGCTGAGAGAGAATGTTACATATATGGTTCAATCAGCATGGTAGTTAGTTCATTCTGGTGTTTCAATGCATCGATGAAATAAAGAGCTTGAATATACCAGTGACTCAATAAAATCAGCTCTCTAAAACTCATCAACTAGCATGGCATGAAATTTAATTTTTCATGTGGTCCCCTATGGCTTAGGACTTACTGACTTATTATGGGATGGTGTGCAGGCTGGGAATCCCTTGTTTGGCAGAGTGATATCAACGTTAACCCCAACTGCTCCAGGGACACTGGCTAACCCTGATCATAACCACTACGTTGCCTTTGATAAAACTGTCGGCTCAATAAACATAGGTGATTTGGGCCAGCCTGATTTTAAACTAGGTTAAAGACATGAGTATACAAGTGCAAAGATTTATAATGAGACACGGCAGAACTGTGAGAAGACCAGACCAGAGACCGCAATGCCACATTCTGTCAGTATCCCAGGCTTCTTCAACCAGCGCCAAACTCAGATATGTCTGCTGTTACTACATGACAGGGTTCTGCTTCATGTCATTATGAACATCAGCTTAGCTTCCTGTGGGTCAGTGAGTCAGCCCTGACTGACTGCTATTAGGGCTTTTCGCACTTTATAAATTTATTTTTTATGCATACAGTCACTGTAGTTCTCCTCCACAGAACAAAGTGTGTGTATTCTGTAACTGTACTCGATTCCTCATTTTATTGCTTGACATACGCAATGGCAAAAGTGAAAGGTCATTGCAGGCACTCATAGCCTCCTAATAAGCCGGGTCTAGATGTACAATGTGAGGCTTGAAATCTGAGTTGTACTACAGTGTGTGCAGATTCTTATAGCTCTCTTTAGACCAATAAGGGCACGGGTATGGAAACAGATATATGCAATTATTAATTCAATTCATTATCAATTAAACAGATAATTACCCCCATTTCAAATGCAGGACGTGGCTGTGAGGACAGACCCCCCCTAGCAGGACCCACTGTGACGTCCCCATCCAAACGATCCCCTCTGCGACCCTCCTGAGCTCAGCCCTTTGACTGGACTCTGCACTGCGATAGGCAGATAAGGTATCTTCTGATACCCGTGGATCCTGGCACAAACAGTTCCCTTTACTTTGCTTAAAAATCCCACAATTATTAACTGTCCCCAGTTCAGTGAGGGGGAGTGGCAGAATGGCCAAATAAAACTCTGATAACCCCCCAGCCAGCACCCTCATCCCGCATGCACTGTCCTGCTGAACCCCAGTAACTGTATAATAAATGACTCCGACTTCTGACATTCTGCCTTAACAGGCCATTGGCTCTTTGTCCTTCCTATATTATTACATTACACTATCTGCTAAATGTACTTAACTGTAATGACCTACTTGGGTTAGAGTTTTAATGATGCTTTAATTATTCATTCAGCTTAATGCTTATGGAAGCAGTTCAAGTTTAATAAGCTTGAAGACAACGGAAAATCGCTAGGTGGCAGTTAGCAAAAGGCTACTCCTTACCAGTGTTTGGTAAATCCACAGATGAGCATTGAAATTGTTGCGATATGACTGACTGGTCAAATTCATAGGCAACAATTTCAAGAACATCCATCCATCTTCCTCCTGATCTCGGTCATGGCAACCTGAAGCCTATCCTTGGAAGTGCAGGGGATGATGTTGGGCTACACACTGGGCGAGATACCAGTCCACCAGTGGGGCCCGTGAGGTCATATGCTGTCAGTGATTTAGAGACATCAATTAGCATAACAATATGCCTTTGGACTGTAGCAGGAAAAGCACACATTATTAGGGGCTCCATAGCCACAACCCCCCAACACTGGAGGTGTGTTCCTCCTCCCTAAGGGCCACCACACTGTCCCTGTAAGAAGAACAGTGGTATTGTGTTAGCAGTGGCCGTGCTGCTTTACAGGCATCTGGTGGCCCATGGGCTTTAGGTGGGTAACATGTCTTGCTGAAACACAAATGACAATGGATTGATGCTACCTAACTAAAGACAGATCTGGAGTCTTTATTTCACTGTTACTCACAGTCCGTGTGGGAGGCCGGGGCTCTGCATGCCTCACAGAAGATGAAGACTATACTGTATGAGCTGGTGCTGGGGCTTTTCTTTGTCAGTCATGTGATCTTATCCTCAGTCCCCCTCCCTAACCCCAGGTTTCGCAGAAGGCATAGAAACTGGAGGGTTGGGTCTGTGCTGTGATTGGCTCATACAGACAACACCCATGGTACAGAGGGGTGAGGGTTGTGTCAAGGGGTTATAAATTAAGCTTGTTTTCCCACTTCCTCTCTCCTCCCTCTCCCCTATCATAGAAAAAAGACCAGAATATGCACAGAATATAGTGAAGATAGTCACTGACATATTTGTGTTGCAAAGAGTATAGATCAGGGCTGCCCTCTCTTGCTCCTGGAGAGCTTAGGTACTGAAGTGCCTGATTATCTGTATCAGGTGTGTTAAATTAGTGCTGTACCTAAGCTCTGCGGGATGGCAACTCTCCAGGAGCAGGACTGGGCAGCCCTGGTACAGTATAGACAGTCAGTGACATGTTTGTGTTGTTAGAGAACACTGGGCTGCTGCTGCATCTCCATTAATTATTTAACGGACACCTTTTCCCAAAGCAAGCAAATTACGATCATACAGGTGCAGTGACAGCTTTTTAATAAAATGCGATGACAGGCACGATATGTACCAACCCATGTTCAACTTTTAACTTCATGTTAAAAGACTTCAAATTCCAAATAAAGAGCCACAAAAGTTTTAAACAAATGTGGCTTCCTGATAAAGGAAGATGATTTACCGGATATTACAAAAGCTACTGTGTTAACCAGTATTTTGACAAACATAATCTGAAGTTTCTCTGCAAAATACCACATCCAACAGGGTCATTTTGGCTCAACCCAACACATGGTCCGTGCTCAACCATCTCAGAATTGAGCAATTTTGTGGCACTTTCTTTGCCCCTTGGCCAATATAAAAACCTAATTTCTCTGGCCAAGCTCATATAATTTAGGAGTTACACTGACGTTAATGAAATTTAGCAAAAATGCTTGGTCGGCCATTTTCAGATGCCTGTGTCTTTGGACTGATAACACATAGGCACCTGAAAAAGTAAGAAAATATTTCAGAAATTTTACTTTATAAAATATTTAATTTAAACAATGGAAGCTCAACAATCACTCTGTGTGCAATGCATGTTACTTTTGTATAGTTCACACACTTCTGTAGTATACTACAGAATTGGAATTATTCAATTCAACAATTATTATTACTCAGTTATAAAAGTTACAATCAGAGCACAAAGTAATAGGAAATAGAAATAAAAAATATAAATAAGGCAAACAAAGAAGCAACAAAGGAAGCAATAAAGAACTTGCTAAATCACAATTAAATAAGTAAGATATCTGAAATAAGTTTCTACTATTACAGCTACAATTCTGAGATGCTTGAGCGTGGACCATACCAAATACTTGTTAAGTTGAGCCAGGATGACCCAACAAGATAAAACATCAACACAAAACGTTCCAAATTCTCTCCTTTTTCGCTGCCACTTGAAGAAAAAAAAAAGCTGTTTTATGTCCATCAGCAGGTTCCTGGTCTTATGGATTACTTATCAACTTAAGATGGAATATGTACCTGACAGAGCAGCTGAAATAAAGCTAGAAATAAAGATACATTTTTAACAATATAAACCATGAAATTAATAATTATTATTATTGCATAATGAAAGCAAATAAAATAGAAACAAAGACTGGTTATCACATGTTCAAAGTACTACTGCAAAACCTGTAATGTTCTGGTGGCCTTTATTAAACAATATTTTCTTTTCATAGCAACCCCAACACTTTCTGACATGAGCAATGGTGAATAACTGTGACGGAGTTTCTACCTTTTATCTGCAGCTAATATTGCTGGCATCGTTTTGAAATAAAAACGGAGGTAATATTTTACTGACCAATCTGCCTTAGGGCCTATGTTCAGCGGAGGGCAGAGGTTCCACCCATAACACGCCTGTTGGTCAAAGCAAACATGGCAATTAACAACCAACCGTCAGCTACATAGCCCTGGTAGTAGCAAGAACACTAAAATTGAATGCTACAAAGCAGCATTTTCCAATCCAGCCCATAGGGAACCACAGTCAGTCCATGTTTTTGCTCCCTCCCAGCTCCCAAAAATGTGGACGGTTTGTGGGCCCTGAGGACCGGACTGGGAAACACTGCTAAAAAGTGGATATCTACTACAAGAGAGGTATGGCAATTGTAAATGAAGATACAGTAAAGTACAAAAGCAGATGGCGTGGGCTGGTGCCTCGTGAGGCACTGGTCCTGTGCACCTGTGCATGTTCTCCCCATGTTGTGTGGGTTTCCCCCTGCAGTTCAAAGGCTTGCATTTAGTTAATTTCTATCTGTAATCTGCACGTAGTGTGTGAATGTGTGTGCGTGTGTGTGTGTGTGTGTGTGTGTGTGTGTGCGTGCGTGTGTGTGTGTGTGCGTGTGTGTGTGTGCGACAGGCTGACATCCCGTACAGGATGATCTCCAGGCTCCCCTAAGACCCAGAAGGAGAAGCCAAAACATTATCTGCTATGCTCCTGAATCAAATTTTGCCTGACACAATATATTTATTTTTAGAATTATTCTCTCCAAAATCTTCTTACATAGTTATAAAAAAACCGAGGGAAAAATATGGGAAAAAACTAATAAAGATCAGGAACAAATATGTGGCCGTGAAGTCCTGTCTGTCAGGTCTGAACCTCAACTCCCTCGACACGCGTTTTATTTATATATTTATTTCTTAAATGTGGAATAGATGATTCATATATTAAAAATAAAATTTTTTTAATCAAACACAGAGATTTCTTGAGATGCTATGGCTGTCTTAGGAGTAGCCAGGCACTCCTTCGGGTCTCATTCTGCCATAGCAACTTACATAGTTGGAAACATTCAGTTACATGGTATGAACACAATGAATAATTTAAATGATAAATGTGCATACATACTAATCATTGGTCAAAACATTGCTAAATTTGACTGAATTACAAACGCCTGTAATGGTTTGGGAGCTGAAAGAATCAGCTCTTATTTCTTAACTGAGCCAAATGAACGGGCTCACCAAAACGAGCCTGTATTCCCATCACTCAATGAGAGTTCACTGTAGACGTACATTTAGTCCCAGGTTCAGTTTCCAGCCAATGATATGCTGGCTTACAGTATGCCCTTGCATGCCTCAATGGCTCTCACTGGCCATAGTCCAGGATGGAAGCAGCATTGACGTCACATTTCTGAGGGCTAGCGGAAGATTGAAAAGAACCTGTCTTCGCAGGGAAGCGAATGGGGGTGAATAATTCCTGTAAATTTGTTCCCTGCAAAAATCGTTCTCAGACGTCACACCATTATTCCCAAGGTCTCCAACTTGACTGAACACTGCCACTCCAACTCAAATCCACAAGTAACATTTCGGGATTTTTACTGAATGGAAGCAAAGTGCCGGGGGTGACTGTATCAACATAAACAAAAATCCATATTATAAAAAAAAACAATTAAATATACAAGTATAGAAGTGTGCTCCTTATCCACTCATGAACACATGCAAAACTGTCACAGCAGAATGGCAGAATGGACTGTTAAAGAAGTTAGAGTCAAGATGCAAGCGGAAAGGGGCCCTAACCCTCCCCAATGCCAGTGTCAGCAAAATGGAAATGCAAATCAACTACTGCACATGAAGAATGTCATGCTAGTTTCAAGGTCATGGTGTGGAATGTGGGGATGTGCTTAAAATAAGTGGTCAATAACAGGTTGGTTTTTAACTGCATAAATAGTTTAAAACTCTCTAGTGGCAGGCTAGTCGAAGACAAGAATTCTCAAGTGGGATGCGATAAACGTACCCATAGCGCCATCTGCTGTTATCTAGCTCTGATTTAAAGGAACCCAAGGATTCAGCTTGCACTACATTATCAGGAAGACTATTCCATACTCTAAC
>JABFEA020000044.1:2210466-2235284 GCA_019775915.2 Cyphomyrus plagiostoma
TCCCGCCTCCAATGTGTTTGTATTCATATGAGTCCCGCCTCCAATGTGTTTGTATTCATATGAGTCCCGCCTCCAATATGTTTGTATTCATATGAGTCCCCGCCCCCAATGTGTTTGTATGCTTCTGACAGTGACTTTCTCTGTAAGTTCCATATGGATTAACTTCTTTGGTTTCCATCCAGGTGGGTAACCACATAGGCCGTGCCAAGGTGGAGGTGCAGTTGGTGACGCACACAGACCCCCCACGCATCCACGCCCACAGCCTGGTGGGGAAGCACTGTAATGACGGTGGCAGCTGCAATGTCATCGTGGGCCCCACGGACCTGACAGCACAGTAAGCACTGAAATGTCAGCTGAAATGTCTGCATCTGCAGCTCTCTCTACCTGTCTGTGTGTTTCCGCTGTGTCATTTAACTTCCATGCACCACACGTTCAGTCTTTATCCCCCTCCGCATCCCTCTTTTCCCCTTTCCCCTCCATGATCCTCTCATCCTCCACGTCTTGTCCAGGTTCAACAACCTGGGCATCCTTCACGTCACCAGGCGAGGGGTGGTGGACATGCTGACCCGGAGGCTGAAGGAGGAGAGGATGAAGCAGACAAGAGGCCGGGGCCACCTCACTGGTATGAGTGCTAGACCACCGCTGGCCATGCCCCCTGCATGCCACGCCCCCGCTCGCCCAGCCGGGCTCTGACGTCCTGTGGGTGTCCACACAGAGTCGGAGGAGCAGGCCATTGTCAAAGAAGCTAAGGAGCTGAGCGTCTTCGTGGATCTCAACGTGGTGAGGCTCAAGTTCACGGCCTATCTGCAGGACAGCCAGGGCGAGTACACGCTGGCCCTGAAGCCGGTCATCTCCAACCCCATCTACGACAGCAGTGAGTGGCCCCCACAATGCCCCACCCCGCACCACGCCGTACACCGTCCAACAGACTGTAGGGTCTCACCAACCATGAAAAGCACACAGATGAAGGGAAAACAGAGAACAAATAGGTGTATCTTCACATGAAGGTAAATCGACACGTTTAACCTGAAGCAAGATTCCCTTCCCCCCACAGAGTCACCCAACGCTTCCAACCTGAAGATCTCTCGCATGGATAAGACATGTGGCTCCGTGCTTGGGGGGGATGAGGTCTTTCTGCTGTGTGACAAGGTGCAGAAAGGTCAGTTGGCTAGACCCAAGGAAGCAGTACAGTGGATTGGCCCATTGCTCACCGATGTCAGCCAATAGGTGCTGCCGTCCAGGCTTCCACAGGGCACGCCTCGTAGCGACGGGGACGTTTCATAGCGTTGTGTCTGAGCCTCTTTTGTGTCTGTGCATGTTTATGGACCGTCTCATCCGTTCCACTCCAGATGATATTGAGATTCGCTTTTTCGAGGACGAAGATGGAAGCTGGGAAGCGCTGGGTGACTTCTCTCCCACTGACGTCCACAAGCAGGTCAGGTCCAGTTCCTGCATGTGCCTCTGTGTGTTCGTTTGTGCTGTCTGTCTATGTACCTAAACCACCTGGTGATGACATGGCTGCCTCACGCCTCCACAGTACGCCATTGTGTTTAAGACCCCCCAGTACCACACCACAGAGATCAAGCAACCCGTCACAGTCTTCCTGCAGCTGAAACGCAAAAAAGGTGGCGACTGCAGCGAGCCCAAGCAGTTCACCTACGTGCCACACAATGAAGGTGAGGCCGGGGTGGCCCTGTGTTACCATAGCGATGATAAGGGGAAGGCGAATGTGAAGGGGGGGGGGGGTGGCTGCAAGGTGGAGGTGAAATGAACACTGTCGCCGTGAAGCTCAGCTGTCACTCTGTCTCCTTCTGGACCATTAGACAAGGAGGAGGTGAAGCGTAAGAAGCTGAAGCCTCTGCCTGACATGTACGACCACTGGAGGGGGCCATTTGGGGACAATGGCGGGTTGGGGGGGGCAGGAGGACTTGGAGGCAGCGGAGGAGGGGGAGGAGTCAATGGTGGAGGAGGTGAGGATTAAGGACCAGGAGGTGCCCTGTGGGCACATGACAACTTGGTGCCGCCTACTGGTGGGGCTTATGCAGCTGAAGTGGTTTCTCATCCCCCCCACCCACCCCCATTTCTTGCCAGGTGGCTCCTGCTTCCAGTTCGAGCCTGCCACGGGTGGCAGCTTTGGCCAGTTGGGCGGGGATGTCCGATTCGGAGGGGTTGGAGCTCAGATGTCCGATTCGTCAGAGCCACAGGATGCGGCCCCAGGAAGCCAACTGCGGGGTCAGGGGACACCACTGCAACAGCGCCTCCTGCATGTTGGTAAGCTGTGTGGCAGGGGTGTGGCTTAATGACTGGGCCGATGAATGGACCTTGCGCATGTATGGGTGTGGCATGTGGCTGGCTGACTGTGAGCCCTCCTGTTCCCAGCCGCCACAGTCCAAGGTAGGACTTCCCCGATGTCCCGGCAGATGGCAAGAGCCCTTCTGGACTACTGCCGCACCGGAGACGTACGCCTCCTACTGGCTGTGCAGAGGCACCTCTGTGCAGCCCAGGATGAAAATGGTGACACGTGAGTCGCTCCGTTCACCTCAGCCGGCGCCCTGTGCAGATCTTCAGGATGAGTTTCCCAGCTTGTAGCCCACTTGTGCTTCTGTGCCACCCCAGACCTCTGCACCTAGCCATCATCAACCAGCAGACGTCCGTGGTGGAGCAACTGGTCCGTACCATCGTCAGCATGAACCAGCGGAAGATTCTGGACACACGTAACCACCTGCAGCAGGTAACAGGAACCAGATACCTTAGCCTGAGCCCGGTCCTTCGGGACCCCCTAGTATTCAGTGATTGGTTGATTATTTGGTTCAGTTGTGCTGGGTATCTGGGAGGGAGCAAAAAATGTGAATTGCCCCCCACCACCCCAGTCTGGGGGTCTCCTAGGACTGGGTTGAGAGAACTTGTGACACTGCGAAAAATACAATAGTGGGTGTCTAGGGGAGCAGTGGGCGGAGAGCCCAGCATGTACAGCAGTGCACAGACGCACCCCCCCCCCCTCCCTCAAACCTGAACTGGAGTAATGACGCCCCCCTACAGACACCTCTGCACCTGGCGGTGATCACGGGGCAGTCCAAGGTGACCGGATTCCTGCTGAGGGCAGGAGCTGACCCCAGTTTCCTGGACCGGGACGGGCGGACGGCAGTGCATCTGGCCGCAGCCCTGGGGGACGAGACCATGCTACGCACAGTGCTGGCCCCCCTGGGGGAGCGGCACACCCACCTGCTCAACGTGCCTGATCACAGCGGTACGTTGCATGCGCATCACCAGCAGGTGATATACATCACAGACATGGAGACCCATACAGTATCAGTACAGAATGTCCGCATGCCTACACAGCCAGCCTAGGGACTAAGGGTTCCTCTCATAGCAAGACATCATCAGTCTTAGTTTCCATGTGAGGGAGGTGCCAGTAGATGCAGTGCAATGTAGCTCATACAGCTCATACTCACGGCTGTTTATAGTGGGCGAGAAGTTTCCTGGCCACTATCTGCACTTAGATGTTGCAGACATAAACAGCTGGAACCTGTGGTCTGTCACTGTGCAGGTCTGCAATTGCAGCCTGTTTGTTAGGATGGGTAGCCAGATTGCTAGTTAGCCAGCCAGACAGACCATTTATCCTGAAGGAAATTGTAGGTATATTGTAGCATAATACACACATTTAGCCACGTGCCTTAGTGGGCCTGTTATCAGAAGGTTGCCGGTTCGAATCCAGCCTCGGCATGTTTGCAGGTCCTTGAGCGAGGCTCTTAACCCCCAGCTCCCTGGGTGCCGCTACGGGTGGCTGCCTCTCACAGACAGCTTACTCTCACCTACAGAGAGCAAATTGGGGAAGGTGAAAAAAGAATTTAATCATGGGGATCAATACAGTATCAATTATTATTAATGACACTTAATACTTAACAGTAATTAGCAAGAGAATGTCTCTCGGAAAGTATTGCATGGAATTGCATAGTAACGGTTGAGAAATGAATTGTATTGACTTCTGAGCTCTCCCCCGGACCCCCCAGGGCTCTTCCCAGTCCACCTGGCCGTGCGGAAGGGGGCGGAGCGATGCTTGCGGGCCCTGGTGGAGGCAGGGGCCTGGATCAACGCGGCGGAGCTGAAGGGCGGCTGCACCGCGCTACACCTCGCTGTGACGGAGAACCTCTTCAGAATGGCCTTCATGCTGATCATTGAGGTGCCTTTCCCTTCCCGTCAACCCCCCCCCCCCATCCTTCACATCAGGGACGCCGCCATCATACAAACATTACTTCACACCCCCCAGACAGCAACCCCCATAAAATGATGATCAGCGTGCTGGTAAAAAGCATCAAACATGGCAAATAACCAGTTGTGGGCCTGGAGGGGTTCTGTATAGCAGACCTTGCACACTTTCTCCAGCAGAGGGCATTATAAATTCCTCATACCGCTCAATTCAGCCACTTATAGCTAAGTGCTAGTGATGGACAAAAATGACACTTCATGAACTATCTGCTGTATTTTTTTACCTCAATAGATGGTGCTCTCTGTTGAAAAATGGCACAAAGCATGCCCCAGAGCAACCTAGAACCTAAAGCGTCATCTAATGAGATGGAAAAAATACAGCAAATGGTTTACGAGGCATCATTTTGTCCATCACAACTAAGGACCAAAAGGCATTTATTAAAACATGCAAATAATATGAGCTTTTTTGGTGTCAAAGGCCCAAATATGGTATCAGGCATCAGCAGGTTTTCTGCAGAAAACTGGTCTAGGTGAAAAGCCTGAACCTCTGCCTCAAGCCCCGCCTCCTACCTGTGCTGGCATCGTGCCCCGCCTCCTACCTGTGCTGGCATCGTGCCCCGCCTCCTACCTGTGCTGGCAACGTGCCCCGCCTCCTGCCTGTACTGGCATGGTGCCCCACCTCCTACCAGTGCTGGCATCACGCCCCACCTCCTACTTACCTGTGCTGGCATCATGTCCCACCTCCTCCTTACCTGTACTGGCATCGTGCCCCACCTCCTACCTACCTGTACTGGCATCGTGCCCTGCCTCCTCTCTGTGCTGGCATCGTGACCCGCCTCCTACCTGTGCTGGCATCGTGCCCCGCCTTCTACCTGTACTGGCATCGTACCCCGCCTCCTACCTGTGCTGGCATCGTGCCCCGCCTCCTGCCTGTACTGGCATGGTGCCCCACCTCCTACCTACCTGTACTGGCATTGTGCCCTGCCTCCTGTCTGTACTGGCATGGTGCCCCGCCTCCTACCTGTGCCCCACCTCCTACCTACTGGTGCTGGCATCATGCCCCACCTTTTGCCTACCTGTACTGGCATCGTGCTCCACCTCCTACCTACCTGTACTGGCATCGTGCCTCACCTCCTACTTACCTGTACTGGCATCGTGCACCACCTCCTACCTACCTGTACTGGCATCGTGCCCCACCTCTTACCTACCTGTACAGGCATCGTGCCCCGCCTCCTACCTACCTGTGCTGGCATCCTGCCTTGCCTCCTGTCTGTGCTGGCATCGTGATCTAAAGTTCTGTGTTAAAAAGTTCATTGACAAGCAGACTCACTGGGTGCTTTTTAATTAGTAACATCCTTTGCAAAGCTACACTTGTAATTAATAACGAAATGGCAAGAATGGAACTGAATGAGTCATTCAGAAAAATTATGACACTTTATAAAAAGAAAAGGTCTGTGCAGAAGATATATACAGATATGTTAAGCACTGTTTGTCAATAGACTTTTGTTATGTAACCAATACATTTGCAGCATTGTAACAGAATTACAGTATACAAGTGTCCCAAGACTTTCAGTGAGCACTGTAAAAGGCAGTGAAATTAGGGCCAGTGCTGTCAAAGCGGCTGCTCCCTTCCGACCCACTTGCCTTTGTCATTTTTTCTCTGTTTTTTTGCTTCACATTTCATGGGAATCACAGCCTTCATTATGCTCTGTGTCCCCCCCCCCCCAGCTAAAGGCGGATGTGAACTCGATCACCTTCGCGGGGAATACGGCACTGCACCTGGCCGCCAGCCTGGGCTCCCCCACGCTGTGCTCCATGCTCCTTGCTGCAGGTCAGGCACCGTGTGACATCACCACTCTTTGGCACAGATCTGTGTGCTGTGTAGACTGTTCAATTGGTTACTCAGTGCTAGCTGCTCTAGACCCGTTCTAACAGCTATGCTGTGTGTGCGGGTATGAACTATATGACGCAATGATGGACAAAATGACACTTCATGGATCATTTGCTGTATTTTTTGATTAGATGAGGCTCTCTGCAAGGTAAGTTATCAAAGAGCACCATCTAGTGGGGGTCAGAAACCACAGCAAATGGTTCATAAAGCATAATTTTGTCCAATACTAGTAAGAAGGCTAGCTGTGTGAGCTCAGAGCCTGCGTTACCTGCACGGGAAGACTACATTGCCCATCAGGCTAACATGTTGGCATGCCGCCCCCTACAGGTGCCCAGAAGAATGCGGAGAACGATGAGCCGCTCTTCGGCCTCTCCTCAGATGAGGAGCATGGGGAAGCAGAAGAGAGAGTCAATGATGGAGAAGAAGGGAATGGACAGCAGGCCAGGATTCCCCGCAAAAGGCCTGCCCCAGGGCACATGCCTTTCCACCTGGCCAAGTGCCAGAAGGTGGGTGTTAGAGTGAATATTTTGCATCAGTTGAGGACATCAGTATGCATGACTTGCACTAAGACCTAGCGCCCCCTGCAGGTTCGGGAGCTACTTGACTGTAGGAAGAGTCCCATGGCCAGTAGGCATGCAGTCAGCTTCCCTAAGACACCGACAGATGGTAGGAGCACACTGCTAACTGCTAATGGCCTAGTGGCGAGGGCCGGTCCTAGGCCACCCTGCACACTATCCAAATCCTGTGGCTGATGTTTGGGGTCACCCATTCACCCTTCGCACCCCCCCCCATCCCTTCCCAAAATCCCAGATGTGTCCCATTTGGACGGAGAGATCCTTCAGCAGCTGGACGGGATCCTCACCCGGGGCCACGTTCCCTGGAGGGATCTGGCTGAGAAGCTGGGGATGCTGACGCTAGCCGACCTGTTCCAGGAGACGCCCTCGCCCTGCCAGAGCCTGCTGGAGAGCTACCAGGTGGGGCTGGCGTGGGACTTTCCCCTTCTACAAGAGGATATGTGTTGTGAAGCTGGGGGAGTCTGTTCTTTTCTTTTGAGTAACAGATTGTGAAGTCTTGCTTCACAGGTCTGCTCGCAGTGGGTGTTTCGCCATTTAATTCTCTGAAATAGCAAAGCAAATTGGATCCGAACCCACAACCTGTTGCACAATGGTCTTCTGAACTGTAAGGTGGAAGACAGCAAGAGGGGGAAAAGTGTTCAGGGGGACAGAGTTTGTGTAGAAAGTCATCAGAGGAACGTGCTATGTCTCATTTGCAGGTGGGCGGGGGTCAGGTGGCAGGGCTGGTGGAGGCCCTGCAGTCACTGGGCCTGAACGAAGGAGTGATGCTACTAAGACAAACAGAGATGAAGGACAAGGCACACAGTGCAGGTATGGGCCATATTGTGTATTGACATCACAATGCCCTTTTGTGACATCGCATTCTCAGTGAACTCCAATTAAGTCTACATACTTCAGATTCCAGTGCACCGTGATGTCCTAAATCGGTTTTTCTCTGTTTACAATGGCCAGCTACAATTAAATTAGATGGCACATAGTTTGGTTGGCTTGGAATGCATACCATAATGAGCAGCCAAGAAATTGTTTAGAAACATACTCTTGGCAGTTATCTACAGTCTTTGTGGCATGAGAGTGTGAAAATGATGGCCAGTTATCAGTGGATAGCTATTGACAGTGTCACTCTGTGTCCCTGTCTCACACTGGTATTCCCTAATCAGATGCCACAGAAGACAGTGGTTTTGGCAGCCAGACAATGGACGACATGGAGAGGCCTGTCCTTGCCAACTCCTGAGCCATGAGACCTGGCCACATGTCACTGACTAGGCGTGAGAGCTCCCTATAGAGGCATCATGTGACATGAGGAATGACTCTCCTGCCTGAGTTGCTAGTACTTCCGGGCTCAGTACTCAAAGCTCTACGGTTTTGAAATGACTGAAAAACAGTTTGCCCAGCAGAGGCTGAGAACTGTCTCGCATCATCAGGACGTGAGGTTCTCTTCCACAGGAAATATTACACCCACTTGATGTTTCGTAGTAAGTCTTCACCGTCTTACAAATACCGTGTATTCTTTGTCTGGGTAGAAGACCACACAGCGTATCTTTGCCAGCCAGGGAAATGTGCAAAATTGAAATTAAATATATTTGAATGTAGTGACCTTTTCCCGAAGCGGCTTGGGACTGAGGTTTGTGTTTTTATTGTTAAAGTCTTTTTAAAAATAAAGTCTGGTCCCCATTCCAGCTGTTTGTCTTGTCCTGATTTAAGTTTTTTTTTTTTTTTTAGTAAGTTTAGGTCATAGACTTTAATCATTCTCTGGCTGAGATTTCTTAACATTGACACATTATTTTCTATATTCCACCAAGCAAACAATATTAATTCTGACCATAAAATAAACAAGAGCTGAAAATAGGAAAATGTCTTTATACTGTATTTCAATGCTAGTAGCCCTCTGATGGCTGTGAGTAAAAACAGAGGGTTTAGTGTTTGTCAGCAAAGGTACGAAAGACACGCATCACAGGGCGGTTTCACTCAATGTGTAACCGCTTACGGGGCTGAAAAGCACCATCTCTTAAGATAGTCCATTTAATAAAATCATCTCCTTCCGGGCCATATGAAGGATTTGATGGGGTATGAGAACAAGTCCTTTTTTACTGCTGTATTTATACCACCAGCAGGTGCTAGATCTGCTCCTGGACAAGACAAACCATGAGATGTTGTTCTGGAATGTTCCTGAGTGACGCATGTTACTTCGCACACAAAAGGCAGCCATGCAGTTGTTTTTAAAACACCAGTTTATTATAATTTTACCAGTAGGCCTCCAAAAAAAAAACAGCTCATATACAAATATTTCCTTACGGTCGCTTCTTTACGAGCAGGCATCAAGTGAACAGCTAAAGTGGGCAAAAGGACCCCAGTGATAACATTTAAAAGAAGTCACATGATAGCTATTGGAGAACGCATGACCCTATTCAGATGTTTCCCAGCGCGTCTTCCCTGGTGGGTGATGGCACGTAAACAGTTCTAAACACAGCATCGGCTTCCCCACCTGACAAGTGTTGGTCGGCTGCACAGACAGACGGAAAATGCATCGCCTGCTTTTTCTTTTAACCGCACATGTCATTAGAACTAAGGGAAGCTACCTTAGTCTGCAATGTGCCTTGAAATCTATGCTGGGAGGTATGTACACAGCGGCCATGTTACCATGTCGGCTGGCCCTTCAACCAGGGGCGATGTATAAGAGACAGACAAGTATGGGAGCTACGCAAAACAGTGACGTGTGCTGGCCCCGCCCACTCCTGTATGATGGACAGTTGCAGATAAATGGCACCCTGTCCAAGTCAGTTGTTAGTGAGGCCAGTGTTCACCTCCTCAGAGAAATGGCTCACCTTCCATCAGCGATCCTCACCATTTCCCGATTCCCAATGGGGATCTTCCTAACATGCATAAGAGTCTCACACAGAGAAACACGCACATGTGACACACTTCCTGGATCCTCACTCGCAAGAAACGGCAGGCTGGAGAAAGAGTTTGTTGGACACTGGTATACAATGAATTGACTGTGTTCAGTCCTGCCTAAAGAGCTTTATGGCAGAGCTGGCTATACAGTGAAACAGCGCCTCTGCTGGTGTAATGCTGCTATTACTGCATATGGATTTTCTACAAAGAGCAGGAGCCTGAGTATAATAATAGCATTCCAACGTCACCAAGAGACTACGTCATACCCGCGGAATATATGTGTATATATATCTCCTTAGGAATAGTTTACATTCATATACAGCTCTTTAAATATCACTACAGGTATAATTTAAAATGGTAATTTTCTTCTTTCTTAATGTATAAAAATCCTTGCGCGTTAAAGGATAAACTAGGGCGTATAAAATGATCTTCAATTAAATTCATTGCTCGTACAAATGCTAAATGATTTTTGTTGCTTTTTGTCCAAAAGACGAGACCTTGCATTCTTTCAGATTAAGTTTCCCTCATTGTACGTCACTTTTGAACTGAAATCTAAACGAATAAACAGAACGACGAATACGGCAATAACTACCACGTTTCACATCATGCTCGGGATACCACGGTTAAGGTACTAAATGGAATTATTCTTTTTTTAAAAAAAAAAAAACACCTGGGTTCAGTAAGCGGCTGTTATTTAGCTTCATAGCGAACACTTTCATTCAAAATATATGCGATTTATGCTGCTTGGATATTTAAGTAACTAAAGTTAAAACACCGCATTCCCCCGCTGTCATCGCCATCACCTTCACCGACTCAAACCCACAACAGGCTGGTTGCAAGCACCGTTTCCTAAAGAGGAATTTGCACCCACGGATAGATCCGCTTAATCCTAACCATCACGCCACATAGTAAACTATATCACATAACTCGTCGTTTCGTCTTCACATGACACTTTCCAACTTTCGTTTTGTTTATTAATCTGGGTAGATTAATATTTACGCGGCATGCAAAACGTTTAATATTTTTCAGAACTCCGTGTTCCCAAATATTTAAAATGGATCTGAACATCTGAAAGAGACATTTCTGTAATGTGGTATTTACACTGTACGATATGGTCCCTCCATCCCATTAAATCCTCACTTTGGTCCACACTGTTGCGTGGATGATTACTGGGCAAATTCGCTGGCATTTAAGGGAAATTGCTAACTTGCTTCACACCAGGTAACAAAATAGGATAATGGCCACTTTGCAAACAAAATACGTGCATAAACTCCTGCTTATAGGACGCCACTAGCTGCTGCATATTTAACGTTAATGTCATCCATCCACAGTCACAAAGGGCTTTACCATCTGTGACACGGCCGAGCTGCAGCACAGGGCAGCCGCCAGGGGGAGTCTGTCCTTCTCTTATGAGTGACAACGACTGGATTGAATCTGGACCCTCCTCCTCAGCACTCAGGAGTGGACAAGTATCGGATGAGCGAGACAGGCTAGTTTTAAAAATGGCCTCTATCACTAAGAAAAAAGTACGTTATATAAGGAGATGCTGTCACATAAAGATACAACAGTCACTAAGCACAGAATGTCTTGCATTTTCCTAGATCAAAGGCATATAAGTAAGAGAAGATGTGAAAGCAAGCCCAGCGATCAGTCAAGACTTTGTCATTGAGAGAAAAATGGCCAAAGCCAATGGCTTCTGATGCAGCTCTGGGGGGGACGCATCTCTCCGGACATGGGAGTTTCCATGGAGACGGGTCTGCGTCCCCATTGTGATATCATTTCCTCTAGTGACCCAACAAAGAAGTGGGCCACATACAAGGTAATGCAGAGCCCTGTGCAGGGTTCTGTGTGATCGTCCCAGGACGGTCCCCTCTCTGAGGTACCCATCCTGCCCCTTTGTGGTGGGGACAGCAGCTCGGCATGGAGGACTCTGTACTTGGCTTTACTGCTGTAATGAACGTGCAGGTAACATTAGCCAGCGTGTTCTACAGGGAAAGGGCACATGACAGGTCACAAATACCCAGAATGCAACAGCTACGGACATCAGAAACAAAAATAAAAGCTATCTAAAATTTCTAAGAGCTGCAAAATAATAATAATAATAATAATAATAATAATAATAATAATAATAATAATAATAATACATTTATCATTTAACTCTGTAGCTAAATTAAAATTAACTGAGATTATGAGCCTTTTAAAACAGTTTTGGTCCTCCAGGTGACATGGATTTGTACCAACTGATACAGGGTCTGGCTGAAATTAGGGATAAAATTATGGCAGCTGTCAACACCGAAATGCATTAAGGTACAAAAACTCCGACATCTCTGTGCGTAGATGCTCTCCTCTGTGGGCGACAGCAGGGGGCGCTGATGTGCTCCCTCACGCGCACCCCTCCCCAGTCCTATGGGCTCCCCGCTGGCTTCTTGCCTTCCTCCTGCTCCTCTCCCGCCACGTCAGTCACATGGCTTTAACTTCACCTGTGGGCCACGAAGAATGGACAGACAGGAGGGGCCCTGAGCATGCAGGCTCCCCGGCCTCCCCCGGGCCCTCCACAGTCCCACCGACCCTCTGGGACCTCAAAAAATATGCTCGGACGGGGCGAGACGGCCCCCCCTCCAGACGCGGGGCTCTCCCAGGCCGCGCCGCCCCCCCTTCCTCCAGCACCCCTCACTTCTTAACTGCCTGCCGGCAGCTGTGCCTGGGCCCGTCAGCACGCTTTGCTGGCTTGATGCTGTCGGCCAGGCTGCCCTCCTGCTGCAACGTGGGGCTGGACCGGGCTCGCTCCAGGGTGCCCTCCTCCAGCACCTGGCACTCGAAGACGGACAGGTCCTCCTCGCCGCAGCGGATCTTGGCGTGGAGCAGCGTGGCGTACGTGCTGTAGCGTGTCTTCTGCAGGACGTGGAGACACGGGGCACAGAATCACTGCTGACGTACTGCGTGTCTCGTTCTTTATCTTCAACGTTAGCTCATACTGGCAAATGTGAAGACAGCCCAGCAGCATGCGATGTTTGCACGTCAGAGTTGGACGGCAGTTCTGGTTTGCGTGTTTGCATGTTCCTACACGTGTTCACGTGCTCCCCACTCCGTGAAGCTGCTCCCACCATTAACCCCACAGTGTCTCGGTGAATCGGGGATATGTATGCATGTACTCGCGTGTGAGGGCACGAGAGCCGCGCCCCGCTCGGCGCCCCACTGCCTTGCACTATTCGCACAGGACCCATGTGCAAGATGAGCCTCTGTTGAAGGCTAGTTAGAAGATGCAGTGGGTGAGGAGAGCGGAGAGGGCGGTGTGTGGCTCAGGGGGTTAGGCAGGCATGAAAAGACAGTCGAAATGAGGCTTCCTACATGGGGATAAATAAGGAATTACTATTCTGTTCTAGAGAGAGAGATCCAATGGGGGGCAGGGCGGAGGGGGGCAACTGCAAAACAAGGGGATTCGGAGGGGCGACAGCCTGATGGAAAGGTGGAGAGTGGCTGAGGGTAACGCGGCAGGACCACGCTGGAGAAAGCCATTCAGCAGAAAGCCACGCTCACCTCGAAGTCGAGGTACTCGTCCCGCTGGTGATACTCCTCCAGCTCACGCCCTTTGACCTTGCGGTCCGGCGGGTACGAGCGCAGCTCGGCCAGCTCCGAGGATACAGCGCGAAGCCGTGCCTCGTGGGACTGCACCTGCTCCTCCTGCAACAGCAGGCCAACTGTGAGCTGACAGCGCCCCCTACTGGACTGGGGAGCACCGCAGTCCCGCTACGTTTCATACATGGCAGCTGTCATCTCTTTGCACTGCAGCATTTAATCGGAATTCAGGCGTTATGAACATTAATTAGCACTCAGACCTCAGAAGAGACAGTTCTAATCTTTTAAACCCAGATTCCCTCTAAATAGGCCTTCCTATGAATAAACAAACGGGATAAATTCCAGTGACAGGGCTCCTGATGGCCCCTGGGTGGTGCAGGCGGCAGTACGCGGGCTCGACCGTGGGTACCTGCGAGAGCTTGGAGGTGGACCCAGGCAGCAGAGGCCGACTGAACTTCTTCTGAGAGCCAATGGCTGCTGGGAAGGGCGGGGCGGAGAACATGGCGGCCACTGTGTTGATGCGTGTGATCCAGGACTGCATCTGCTCGGCGTTCCTGTTGGGGGGGGACACAGACACCCCAGAGGCAATGGTACCTGACTCAGCATTTTGCCATAACATCATTACCGAGAACTGATCCATTTGATACTCAAACGGCATCACTGACAGTGTTACCGTCCGCATCATATTCAGGCATCATTACTGATGAAATGGCCATCCTGCTATTACCCAAATAATATTTCTGCAGACATGATCACCCCGCTGATAGTGAAACTTCATTACTGGGGAGATGTACATCCAGGCTAATATTCAAACATTACTCACGATTTCATTATCCTGCAGTCATTAAGACACCATTACAAGTAGAGCTCCTTCCATCTGCCCATCACACGACAGAAATACTCAGCAATAATTAGTATATAAAGTGGTCCGGGTGGGGTAGGTGGCGGGGGAGGGGGGGAGATGCAGGCTGAAGGCTATGGGGCTATCTGGGACACAGCAGGCAGCAACTGGAGCAGAGCGAGTAGACCACCCTCTCCCATGGGAAGGCGGGGATTTCTCAAGCACAGCCTGCATGTGATTGGCCAAGGCGAGGAGGCGGGACTTCCAAAGGGGTGAACGGGACAGGGCGGATACTCCTGTGGAGGGCGGGGCATCCAGAGAAGGGGCCGGTGGATGGCAGTGTGACAGGACCTCATACTGGGAGAAGGAGTACATCGTCTGGGTAGGGTTACAGTCTTAGTATGGCAGTATGAGAGGTGTAAATTATGTGGGCGGGGCTTTTACAAAATGAACTGCGGAAACGTCAGGGGGTGACGGGTAGCAGTGAGCTCACGGGGCCTGGAAGAGGTAGAGCCTCCAGTCGGCCGTGCGCAGGTAGAACACGTTGGGCCGCTTGCTGTAGTCTGCCGCTCGCATAGCCAGCGAGTGGTGGATGGACACAGCGTTCTTCAAGTCCTCGTCGGACAGCTGCTTCTCTGGCCGGAGCTCCCCCTGCAGGCCAAAAGGGAGTATGACGTTTTAGAATCCAAGAGCTGCTTTTGTACCAAAGTAGCTAAATTGTGAAATCATGCACTGGACATGCAGGGAAATGCAAGCAGCTGGATGATGGGAGTGAAGTCTGACCGCCTTGGGGGCGGGATCTTACCTTCTGCAAGTAGAGGATCAGGCCCTTCAGCACGGCATAGAAGGTCTTCCAGCCTCGCTTCCCCCGTGGAGCTGCGGACCACATGGCCACGGTCAGAACCGGACTCTGCGTTTGTGGGGGGAGGAGCAGGCCTCGGGGAAGCCTGCAGCCCAGACATGCGAGCGCGGCAGCTCTGGGAGCTGCTTTCACATACCGGGGTACGGTTGGGGGTGGGGTCAGAGGCGGGGCCAGGGCAGTACTGAGAAATTGTGAGCCACCTGCTAAAATGCCCCCCAATTTCATGGTATAATTTAACATATTCAAGGGCCCTTGTCAAGTGCAGATCCCCCTGAATCTACCAGGGCATCGATGCCTCAACGGCACCCTTGAAAGGGGCCACAGGGCCCCAGCCAAAAGGTGACTGGCCCCGAGAGTGTCTCCTCCTGTGTTACTGGCTGATCATTGGCTAATAATTAGGTTGGCCCTCTTCACTTATTATATCCTTTCTTATTACCCCCCACCTAAAAAAAAACCATAGAATCGCCCCTAGGCAGATCAGATATGAAGGGGGATGACAGATTATGCTGATTAAGCAGCTGAGTCACGAGCTGGAATGTGTCACATGGGCGGCAGGATGCTGGGCGTGGCCTCCATGTACAGAAGGCTGCGTTTGTGGGAGGGGGCGTGGCTTGCAGGAGGAGGCGGGTCAATTTCAGGGATCAGCGGGGGGAGAGGTACGTACTTCTCTTGCCGTCGGAGTCCGCGTGCACCTTGCGCACCAAGAAGCCAGTTTTGTAGACCGGCGCACCCGGCTGGGGGGTCACGCCCATTAGGGAGCTTCCGCCGCCACCGCCGCCAATGCGCTTGGCCCCACGAGACGTGGAGTCACCCAGCTCGGAAAAGGACTTGCGTAGCTCCTCCTCATCGCTACAGGAGACAGAAGCAAGTCACACAAAAGGGCCCCCCCCATCACATGACGTATGAGAGGGGGACGTGGCAGGGAGCGGCTACACTGCAGCCACCGGCAAAGCGCTGGCAGCGATGAGATCAGGTTAGCTAAAGAGTCGCTGGTGCAAAGTGCGGCCTGCCAGCGCGTGGGGGAGCACTCCTCCTCCGTTGCCTGGCAACCGCTGGCCTGCTTTATGCGTGCAGAACGTGAAGGGGAGAAGGAGATGGAGAGTCCTGACATAAAAAGCGGGGAGTTCTCATAAACACGCATAATCTGCACCAGGGGGCGCTGTGCTGTACAGAGTACTGAGCCCAGGCCCCCTCCCCCTGCCCTGTCCGCATGTCCCTCTCCCCGTCTCGACAGTCCAGATAAGATGGCAACACCTGCAGGGTCTCTGAGGCTCCCCGCAGGATGCTGGGGGAGACACACCAAAGTAACGCCAGCAGGGGGGCAGCTGGATGGATGGACCAGAAGGAGAACGTGTGTGTGTGTGTGTGGGACATGTGTCTATGTGTGTGACTGTGTCTGTGTGTATGTGTCTGTGTGTATGTGTGTGTGTCTATGCGACTGTGTGTGTGTGACTATGAGTGTGTGACTGTGACTGTGTGTGACTGTGACTGTGTGTGTGTGTGACTGTGTGTGTGTGACTGTGACTGTGTCTGTTTGCCTTCAGTCCTAAGAAGCTATAGAGATGTAGCCATGAAACGGTAGCTATAGCAACAAGGCCTGGAAAAGCCAGAGTCATAACGGCTCTGAACATCTCCAGAGTCAAATCCAGAATAGCAGCCCTTGACGACGCTTTGTGCTCGAGCAAACACACTCAGCAACGTCCATAAGCCGGCCCGGCACAAACTGGGAACCAGTAAAGACACCGATAAACCCCGGTGCAGAAGTGCCTTTGTGTGTTTTTGAATATTCTGAGATAAACAAACATGGCTGGCAGTAGACTGTGAAGCTTGCACCCATATCTCTGATAGCAGTCGACACGCCACTTTCCGGGCAGGGTCTCACTTGCTCTCTGTTGCTCCCTCTCTTTTGTCGATCCCTCCCTCTGCCCATCTGAAGCCCCCCCTCTGGCAATGTGATCTCCTCCCCACCTGCCCCTTCACTTACGACGGTCTGGGTTCCTGAGTGACACGCGGAAGCGACGTAGGGCTGAATTATTCATTCATCGCTCATCCATTATTCAGCCGCTCGTCGGCACCGTGCGGGAGAACAGATTGGCCTCGCTCGTTGGCACCTTGGGCTGAGCGTGGGGGGGGCTGCTGTTTGTTGCCCTGGCGACGCCTCCCATAATCGTTTGTAAATGCACAATAAGATGTGCCTGTAGGTGTAAGCGAACTCGCCTGCGGCTGGGCCATCCTCCTACACACGCCACACACACGCAGATTAGGTATCTATATCTTTGTGGGAACGTCCATTCATTTCTAGGGCGCAACACTAATCCCAACAATGAGAGCCTGAACCGCTACCCAGTCCTAACCTTAACCATAAGTAACCAAACAAAATACAAGACTTTAGGCTGTTTTAGTCTTTCTGGGATTTATTCAATTTTGGTTATCCTTCTTTGGAGACCAAAAAATTGTGCCCATTTGGAAAAAATGTATAGGTTTTTATTACATTGTGGGGAAATCTAGTCCCCACAATGTAATAATCACAAAAACACACAGAATTACACAGATCTTCATACATAGAACTTTTTATCTATGCATAAGGGGATGTTTTCACCAGTGCACACAGCTGCTCACCCGCAGTAACATTTGCGATGTGAAACTTGCTTCTTATTCCACCCATCCTGCCGCATGCATACATGCACTGGGAAGCACCGACGAGGCCGACTTACATGGTCCACTGCAGCTTCTCGTTCTTGATGGAGTTGTACAGCGCCTGTGTGGGGGGGGGGGGACAGGAAGTGAGCGACACAGAAAGGCCAGAGTGCTTCTGCAGAAAGGAACCGCCTCGGGCCGCTTGGGAACCAGGAAATACCCGAAATGAGCACTATCGTCTGCACACCCCCATCCACACAGGCCAGAGCGACAGACAGAGCCACATGAATGCCGATGGTCCCACAGCCGACTCTGCTCCTGTCCATCATGACACCACAGGGCCAAGGACCCTCGCATGACTGCAGGCAGCAGGGCACTAACTACTGGTTCTCAAGCATGGAGGACGGATGATAGATCAGGCCTCTAGGGAAGTATCTTGGTACGATCACTGGAGGCCACAGCTAGAGATGGAGATACACGGGGTGACACTTGACCGACCCCCAGCTCATGCACCCTCTGGCCACTGTTAGGTCTGACCCATCAAAGACATTCTATTTCACAAGGAGACCCCTAACTGTCTACACTGTAAAATTTCACATGCTGAAGTTCACATTTTATTTACCTCTCAGAATCTTTCGAGAAACCAGGGTCTGGAAGCTCAGGGCTTAAGGAGCCGAAGGTCAAACCAGTCCGACTGGCGACCCTCTGATTACAGACACAGCATCCCAGCTTGCTGAGCCACAGACACGCAGCCGCAGACACGCAGCCACAGACACGCAGCCGCAGACACGCAGCCGCAGACACACCATTGCCTAATTTTGATTGCCTAAACAGACTTTATTGCCTAAGAAGGCCCACCTCCCCATGTCATCAGCATAACCGAGGGTAGTTCTGCAGTGTATAGAGGGCAGGGGCGCTGCTAGAGATTTTGGGCACCATAAAAACATATCATACAGATCACTCAGGAATCGTCTCAGCCTCCCCCTCCGCCATTTATAGGGGGCAATATGCTTTGGTCAGATGACGGTCTACAATAAGACCCCAGAGGGGTGAGGGTGCTGACTCACAGCATGAGAGCAGTGTACTGGTGAGCGGACTGGGCCAGCCGGCGTCATTTCCTGTGGGGCCGGTGGCGACAGAATCACCATTTCATAGGGGAGAGGATGGACTGGGTGAGGGGCCCCTCTTCAGGGGACACACAGACCCCGCGGCATGGTGCGGCCTTTTATTCTCTGAACTGCCATGTAAGCACAGCAACTCGAGCTCCTAATCACTTAATTTTTATGAGGCGTGGCACATCTTTGGGTCAGGGGATGACTAGTTAATTCATCGACCAGTTACATTTGATTATGTAGAGTCCATTCTCACCACAACGTTTATACCAAGAAAGAGAGGAATGAAAACCCAGTAAGGACCCCCCCCCCCCGCCGACCATTAGCAGGCAGTCATGCAGGACCTTTGGAGGGGGTGGTGGTCCCTCAGTAACAGCGCCAAGTCCCCCGCTTGCCCGAAAGAGCAGAATCCCAGCCTGCCACCTGAATTCCTGGCTGCTGGAGCCTGGACGTCCACCAAGGGTTCCCCTAGTGGAGAAGCACATGACCATAGCAGCAGCAACGGGCGAGAGCCAGGGGTTAAGTACCTGGTCTGAGGGTACAGAAGGTGCTCTATAGTGTCTGCGGCTCCCTCGGACTGGCCGGCCCCGGTTCCGCCCGAAACGGCACACCAATATTTGCTGAGGTTGCTCTTCTACCTAACAAAGCTGCACCTGTGAGCCTAAATCCTTGCCGATTCCCACCAGCAAGGGGGAGCGTGAGCTGGCCATTGATGCAGACAGCTGGCCGCCCACCTCCTGCTGGCTTCTGCAAACCTGAAGAGCCCCAGCCTCCATGGAGGAGCCGTACAGGGCCAATGGGGGGCCAACAGGAGGGGCCCAGGAATATCAAACCAAATTAACAAGCAACAACAACCAACCGGATCTGGCCCTCCCCTGAAATCCTTAGCATATTTTTATGGTGCTCTGCTGAAGTTCTCACGTCATTAGATGAATATCCACCAGAAATTCATGTTTGCCCATGATGCATCACTGCAGCAGCATTCTGAGCATACTGGGTGCCAAGGAGGTGGTCCAGTTTAAACTGGTATTTAAAAACACAATCCCCATTTGAGCTAGACTACAAAAACCAGAGGGATTAAAGCAGAAACAGCATATGATGGTAAAGACACAGGATGGAAATATTACTTAGTTTACATAAAATGATAAATACACTTTAAGTTGCTCTCCCAGGACTGGTCTACCAGTTTAGCCCATCCACACACACATATCTTCCAGTACTAACATCCCCAGAGACCAGTAAGCTGGCAGGGTTTCTGACTCTATAGCTCACAGACCCAGCCCCCTTATATAACATGAATGTAAACCCTTTATGGAAAAATGCAATGTTCTGGTCACCATCGTGTAGATCTATGAAGAAATTTGCCCTCTGAAGATATGGGGAAGTATTAACAGAAAAGAGAATGAGCCTCAACAGGTACGAGGTGCTGTAAAGACCTGCTGAGGATGAAGATGGAGCCGGGAAGGGAGAGGGCAGCGTGATGAGCCAAACTGCTGCGTTTCTGCTGGGCCAGGCATGTTGTGACATGATAATTACAGAGACCTAATATGCAGACGATCATAACAGGTGAACTTGTCATGCAAAGCTGAACCAAGCTGTTTAGTACAAATGTATACTACAGTGGGGTTTCTGATGCAAATACAGCAGAATTCAACAAAAACTGTAATATAAACATAACTGTAGCAGGTGAGCTACAGCGTCAAGATGCGAGGTGTAATGAGAAGATGACTCCATCAGATGAGGTGTAATGAGAAGATGCCTCCATTAGGTGAGGTATGAGAAGATGACTACATTAGGTGAGGTGTAATGAGAAGATGACTACATTAGGTGAGGTATGAGAAGATAACTCCATTAAGTGAAGTGTAATGAGAAGATGACTACATTTGTTGAGGAATAAGAAGATGACTCCATTAGGTGAGGTGTAATGAGAAGATGACTCCATCAGGTGAGGTGTAATGAGAAGATGACTCCATTAAGTGAGGTGTAATGAGAAGATGACTCCATTAGGTGAGATGTAATGAGAAGATGACTCCATTAGGTGAGGTGTAATTATAAGATGACTCCATCGGGTGAGGCGTAATGAGAAGATGACTCCATCAGGTGAGGTGTAATGAGAAGATGACTCCATCAGGTGAGGTGTAATGAGAAGATAACTCCCTCAGGTGAGGTATTAGAAGATGACCAAGTGAGGTGTAAGGTGAAAACCCGCCTATACTGCATACCTT
Source organism: Cyphomyrus plagiostoma (assembly GCA_019775915.2). NCBI lineage: Eukaryota > Metazoa > Chordata > Actinopteri > Osteoglossiformes > Mormyridae > Cyphomyrus > Cyphomyrus plagiostoma. The sequence goes on from JABFEA020000044.1 coordinate 2,231,284, forward strand.
CCTCTTCTTGCGGGCCTGTGGGTGGTTCTGTCCATCCTGGGCCTTGCCCAGTAGGTCAGGAAACACGAGGGGCTTGAGGGAGCGTGAGCGTGGCGTCCGTGGGAAACGAAATGGGTCCATGACCCGGAAGTCACGGCCATAGCGGACGGAGCACAGAGAGCGCGACCGCAGGCGGCCCGCTGAGTGCAGGCTGTTCACCCCGATCATGGTCGCCCGGCGAGCGGGATTCGGGGCTGCAGCAGGTGTCGGGTTTGGGAAGCAGGACAACAGGGTTGCCGAGGTAATGGTACAAGACCAGCTGAATCAGCCCTTCCCCTAAAGACCCAGCCACCACGTCGGCTTGTATTGTTTCTCTGTCCTTTTTCCTGTTGCTTCCACAATGTCAGTCTTCTGAAAAAAAAAACATAGGACCCTATGCCTGACAGAGGATGCTGGGACACCTTCAAGCTGTGGGCCTCCGGTATCCGTATCTGGAGGGCCGCGCCTTACGTCAGCAGGAAGAGAGTCAGGAAGTCCCCAGCAGTCACGTGATACTCCCGGTTTAGAGTGGCCTGTTCATGAATGACAGCCAGACCCAAGCCAGCAGCGAAATTTCACAGGTGAGCGACGCCACTGAGCACCATGCTCCCGGCAGGCGTCACTGCCCACAAAGCCACCCTCGCTGCTTCCCGGACAAGCACCGGAGCAGGCAGGCCGCAGACACGCGGGTGGGCGGTTAAAAATGGCGGAGACACACGCGCAGACGTGCACACACACACGGCGACGGCCAGCACACGCAAACCAGGAGCACACACGCCGGCACAGGCTGAGCGTGCATAAGTAAGGAAGCATGTAAAAGAATAAAAAGCAGATACACCCACTGAGATGCACACACTCACACGGCAGACAGACTGGGAGGAATGTGGACCCTCCCACAAGCGGGGTGAGATTCGGAAATCCCTCTCGATACTGAGTCGCGCTTCCTGAGAAAATAAATGGGAAAATTCCAAGTGAAAAAAGGGGGGGACCCCACAGGGAGGCGATCCCTGGACAAGCTGGTCACCCCGCAAACCGCGGAGGGTAGGGGGGCCCACACTGTATCCTGTTGCACCAGACAGATAATCCCTGTCGGAGTGAAAAGACCGGCCAGCACCTTCCAGCCGCAAATCCTTCTTTTTCCCGGGTGCGATTCTGCAAGATTTCACCGGCGTCCCCCCCGGAACGACAGAAAAACCTGATGCGTGGAACCGCGCCTCCTGCCAGCACTCTTACATGGGCTCCCCTTCCATCGTCGCCTTCCCTAAGCCCGTACGCTCAGCACCGTCACCCGTGCTAACAGCCAGCCGTTCCCCTCCTCCTCCTTGCTCTTCCTCTCTCAGGTGTTCGGCTCCTTTTTATTCCGCAGTGGATACAAACTGCCTCAATCGTAGAGAAAAAGTGACCTGATGGGGGCCGAGATCCATCCCCCCCCTCCATCCCTCCCTCCTTCTCTCGTTCCCTCACTCCCTCTCTCGCTCTCTCTCATTCTCCCTCCCTCGTTCCATGTGTGTCTCTCTCCGCCTTGCTCCCCGTCTCTCGGCAACGGATCCCCCCCACCCCCCGCGCGCACACCAGTAGAAGCAATCCAGTCCATCCCGCTCTCCACTAGATGCCGATTAGCATGCGGAGCTTGTCGCTGCAGCGAGACGGCAGAGCGGCGCATGCGAGGCAGTGGGGAGAGCACTACAGAGCAGAATGCGCATCCCAGCAGCGGCGGACAGTTTTGCAGCAGCGCAGAAAGGTCCAGCAGGAGATTCGAATGCCAGCCGATATCTGTCATGTAGCCTCAAGCCTGATCCTACCTACACTAACTCTACTGCGGGACCATCATTAAACTCTTTATGTGTGCCATTTCGGCAGGCAGACAGGTGAAGGACGCGCCTGTTAAGGTACCAAGGCAGAAACAGGGGTGCGTAAATGGATGCCGCAAGTGGCAGAATCACCCGTGGACCGGAGCGCCTGACGGGACAGGCATGTTGTACATTCCGGACAAAGGTACTGATCCGCCATCTGCATCCACAGTGATCGTCACAGTAACGAACTTGCGGGGACAGTGCTAGGGGGTTGAGGATGGGGAGGGGGTGATGGCCCGGGAAGTAAATATAGGCTGGGTGGTTCGGTATGTGCATCGGTGCACCTTTTGGCACCCCAAACATGGCAGACTCAACGCAAGCAGCTGCCTGCGAGGCAGCCATTACTACCCACATTCATGGAAAATCCCTGCTTCAGTCTTACGCTCACTCCTGTCCTATACTTTGCATTAATGGTGTTTTTGCATTAATGGTGTTTGGTGTGTCTTCCTGTGTCCGGCATGTACTTCAGCCAATGAGACCGTAACTCAAATCCAAACAGCCTGTGTCCATGACCTTTACAGTCCCAGAAAACCTTTAATTTATCTGAACAGCTGTGAATGTCGCTCCAAATATTCCTTTAATGAATAAATGAAATTTTAAAAATCAGAAAATGTGTGTATTAAATGCTCAAGCACTCACGTCCATCGCAGCAAATTCCCCTGCGCACACTGACACAGTGCTGGTCTCAACCTCAGCCTCGGCTTCAGCCTCAGCTTCAGTCACAGCTTCAGCCTCAGCTTCAGTCACAGCCTCAGTCACAGCCTCAGTCACAGCCTCATCTCAGCCTCAGCCTCGGCCTCAGCCCCAGACTCAGCGGTGTATCAGTTCATCAGGCATGCCCGATCCCAGCAATAATCTTACAACATGTCTTATTAAAATATGACCTTGCTCTTTCCCCCCGGAGTGTGCCAATGCTGTCGCCAGGCAACAGGAAAGGACCCAAGCTGGGAATTTGGTGTCCTTCTCTGTTCTAACACAGACACGTACATGAAAACACAGAGACAGTGACGCGCACGCTCACCCACGCATGGCTGCTGTGGGCACACGCAGACCAACAGTCCATCACACTCCCTTACATATGTACACATGGCGCTGGAGGCTAAAAAAACAAAAAGCGGATCAGTCACTCAATGGCTAGTAAAAAAAACTGCACGTCAAGCAACAATTGTTCTGAACTACTTTCACTCCTTTGAACTCTTACATGCACATGACATGCACACGCCTGCTATACACACACACGCCTGCTGCAACCCCACAGCCCTGCTCCCTGCACCTACATGCTCTTCCCCGAAAACTGTCTCTTTTTCTGCCTGTCGGCGGGACAGTCCTCCACCTTTAACCTACTTTCATGTGTGACCATTTCTGCCATGCACTGGTGGGGATGCTTAAGTGAACTTACCTGCCGTGGCCAAAGCCACCTCATGCAACCTCTATGTTCATGGAATTGTCTGGGAGGCTGTTAAGGTCCCCATATGACATGGGTTACATGATCTGATGACCAGAGTCACACACTCACAACCAGAAAAAATTGTGCACAAGAAAAGCACACACATGCACGACTACTAACATGAGAGTACGCAATCAGATGCCTATTAATACGAGACCAACCAATGAAACGCCTGGTAATACAAGACTTACCAAAAGCATGCTAACACAAGGCTAGCCAATCAAATGCCTGTTAACACGACACCAACCAATCTAAAGACTACCTGTAGCACCTGATCTTGTTGTTGAATGTTCCTTGTTGTTGCTGGTTGCCGTTTTTTGCCTGTTGTTGTTATTGTTGCTGATGGCAATGGTTTGCTGGTACTTGCTGTTGGTATGTTGCTGTTCATGGTACTTTGGTGCAGTTGCTGTGTTTTATACTGTGCTATTACTAAAACTTTCTATTTCTGTTAGTGTTAACTTGGTGATATGGTCGTTTATGGTAGTGATTTGTTTCTGTTTTCGTTAGCTGTGTTTGGCTTTTTTGTCTATTTTGTTGACTCTTCAGTCAAAACGTCATAAGGCAAAATCCCACAGATCTCCTCAGCCGTATGATGTGGGACCCGCCCCCCCCCCCCGGGCCGCGCGGGCGGGCCGGCGGGGGGGGGGGGCCCCCCCCCCCCCCGGGGCCCCCCGGGGCCGGGG
>JABFEA020000044.1:2235384-2253120 GCA_019775915.2 Cyphomyrus plagiostoma
TCACCCCCCCCCCCCCAGCTCCACCAGGAAACCAGGTCAGCGGAACCAGTAGAAGATCTAAACCTTTATGCCGTTTCCATGGCAGAGGTGTGTGTGTGTGGGGGGGACGCTTCATTCTGTCACCCTGACATGGTCGCATATGTACACAGTACCACAATGTTTATGTGCAATACAAACGACTGATCTGGCTAATATTGCAGCAGGCCCTGCTTATGGATGACAGATTGATGGATTGATTAATTCACTGATCGATTGATATTCCTGACAGTGATTATTCTATATGAGTTTAACAGTTCCTTTTTGCTGCAGCTAAGGCACAGTGTGGAAAATGGGAGAGTGATAGTAGGAGGGAAAGGGGGGGGGGGAATCAGAGGCCCCCTCCTTCGCTGTCTTTACCTCCCCCACTCCTGTTCTGTTCTGTTCTGGGAGGGGTGGTTGAGGTAGGAGTGGCAGGAACACAGGAAACTATCAAATATTAGGGCCAGACTGCCATGAATACAGCACAGCATGCGACTGCCTCAGGGGCTCCAGCTTAGAGATGGCATGCGGGGGGGAGGGGGGTTGGGGCACCTGGCGGAGAAGCCGATGACAAACTAGCTGGTGGGAGCCATAATCAGACAGCCAATAAGAGCCGAGAGCTACTGAACCAATGAGCTGCTAACCAATGAAATCGGTGGGGATGAAATCGGGGACCGAGAATGAGCAAAGGACATGGGGGGTGCAAATAAAAGGGATGAAGAAGCAGGAGCAGCAGGAGGGGGGAGACATAGAGAGACAAAGAGAAGGGAAAGGAGACAGGGAGCTGAAGAGGGACATGCTTAACAGGTTCTGATATGGTGCATTAATAACCTCATATCATGATAATGTGTGAATCAGTTTCAGCTGAGCTCTGCTGTGATGCATTTCAGTGGAATGCGACAGAGCTGTTAGCGGGGGCTGGCAGTTAGCAACACGCTTTCAGGACCGACCAAGCGCCACTCACCCCGCCCCCGCCCTGGCGCTCATTACCCACGCTCGGGGACCGGGCTCGCCGCTTCTCTGTGTCGACACCAACAAAAACCAACGTTCTGCTCGCATGGAAAATAGGGATTGAAAATAAATGTGAGACAATACCTCATGCTAGTCAGTTAGCGCTACTACATGCTTGCAAGCTAATATGGCTCAGTTAGCACTGGATGGAGCGAGCCAGTTAGCACTGCATCCCGCTAACCAATTAACACTATTGTATATTATCTACTTGACACTGATCTTTATTGGCAAGTTACTTGAGGTACACTTATCGTAGCAAATATGATGCTAATTGACACGTGTAAATCCATCTATACATCCATCCATCCATCCCTCCATCCATGAAGACACTGCTTGCTCTGGTGAGATTACACGTCAGACATGCATACATACAAATCCAATTTCATAGCTAGACATTCAAGGAGCATGTATGGGTGCAGTGTAGCAACTTCTTAGTCGGTTAGAATTCTCAGGGCAGATGTGCTTTTATTTAGAAGGTTTATTCTTCCTCTTGCCAGAGTTCCAGGCAGACTGCGTGTGTCTTGGCGGCACCCGGTTATTGTTTTTTCCTTTTTTATATAATAAAGACTCTGCGCTCCTTCACGGGTGAGGAAGCTGCCCTTCCCGCGCCACAGTAGACACACTGAGGTGTGGCCTATAGGCAGCTTTCAGGCTGCCGTTCCATTAGGGGACAAAAACGAGAGAATGAAAGAAATATGGAGAAACACCTCCGGCTGCATTTCAGGAGATTACAGCTACACCAGTTTTAATATTTCACTTTTTCTCTTGGGATACAACTTGATTTGTATCGTTACTGAACTTTCAGCCCATGCAGGGGTGACCTGACGGACACACAGGCACTGCTGACTGACTTCTCAGGGTCCCCCACTTTCAGGTGACATTCAGGCTCCCTCTGACCCCTCACTGGCTCCCACTGCATCATAGAGATAATTCCTGACTGGCATCCATCCAGTGATCAAAACTTTGTTCAATAAATATCCATGTCCCCTGATTTCCTGCCCCACGATCACCTAACTAAATAAGCGTACGCCACAAGCAATGAGAGTCATTTTAAGAACCATGACATAAAAATGACAGCATTGGGAACCAGTCGAGCAGAGATCGCCGTGGCCCCCAGCTGGTCAGGCAGCAGTACAGCAGTCTCCTCAGTGAGCATTATGCATTTGGCTGCTTTTGCCATATGAGATCAGGCTTCCCGCACTGCCTCTGAGACCAGCTGGTGGAGGGCTCTGTTTACCCGGCACACACACAAACATCGATCAGTCAGGCTCAGAGCGTACACACACACACACACACTCACACTCACTCACACACACACACACACATATATCCACATTCGCCAATGGATTAACTACACCTGGCAGCGACACACACAAATCTACATGAAGACAAACACACAGATATGTATCTGCATATACAGATGGATTACTTAAACCTGATATGCACACAAACACACAGATATACACAGATGGATTAACTGGCACGGCCACACATACGCACAAGGGACAAACACGTACAGAACACTCAAGGGTCTCCTCAGACCCAGAGGCACAGAAATACACACGCAGGGCGACAGAAATGCGAGCATAGTGCTGTAATGTTATGCTGTTAGGTGACACAAGTTGCACAACAGCTTCCCTACAGTGAAACAAAAATGCAGCAGCCAGAATCATAAGTGGAAGGAGCAAATGTCAGCATATCGCACCAATTCTAACATCTCGCCACCAGTGCAGGAAGGGTGCCGAGATTCCCCTGCTTATCGGACCGCACGGATTAGCATGTAGCATCCAGCAGAGCCAGGCCCCTGCTTATCGGACCGCACGGATTAGCATGTAGCATCCAGCAGAGCCAGGCCCCTGCTTATCGGACCACACGGATTAGCATGTAGCATCCAGCAGAGCCAGCCCCTGCTTATCGGACCACACGGATTAGCATGTAGCATCCAGGGCATACGCTGATGTGAGCCCTCCTTACGCTCCCTGCTGATAGGACGTTCCACCAGCACATCAACAAGCTACCCCCTCGACCCCGAGACTTTCATCCATGCTGGGAGCCTATTACTTTAGCCAGTTGACCCCCCCCACCATGGGTTTTTCATCTTAGTCTTCAAGGTCCCCACTGGGCAGTCCACATTTTTGGTTCCTTCCATCTCCCAACACACCTGTACCTGTTATTCAATGTTCTTGATTGGCTGAGAGCTGATGGAGCAAATACAATATATTGTGTAAATTTCGGCAAAGGGGAGATTATGGCGGTTTTTTTCAGGGGTTGGACTTGGCCCTTTAGTTCCAGTGAAATGAACTCTTAATGCTGCAGCATTCAAAGCCATTTTGGACAATTCTATGCTCCCAACTTTGTGGAACCAGTCTGTGGATGGCCCCTCCCTGTTCCAACATGACTGCGCACTAGTGCACAAAGCAAGGTCCAAATGGACATGGATGAGCGAGTCTGGCGTGGAGGAACCTGCCTTTACACACACATGAAATTTATACATTACACTTGGCACAATGCAGTCAGGCAAGTATCATTCTCCTGGCAACTGCTAAACCCAGACTTGTCCATTCGAGTGCCAGACAGAGAAGCATGATTTGTCACTCCAGAGAACACGTTTCCACTGCTCTAGAGTGCAGTGGCAGTGTGCTTTACATCACTGTATCCGAAGCTTTGTATTGCACTTGGTGACATAAGGCTTGGATGCAGCTGCTCCGCCATGGAAACCCATTCCATGAAGTTTTCTATGCACTGTTCTTGAGATAATCTGAAGGCCACACAAAGTTTGGAGGTCTGTAGCTATTGACTCTGCAGACAGTTGGCGACTTCTGCATAGTGTACGCCTCAGCATGCGTCGTCCCCGCTCTGTGATTTTATGTGGCCTACCATGTTGTGGCTGAGTTGCTGTTGTTCCCAGTTGCTTTCAATTTAATATAATACCTCTAACAGTTTAGTGGTGAGAAAATTTCAGAAATGGACTTATTGCACAGCTGGTATCCTATCACGGTACCATGCTTAAATTCACTGAGCTCCTGGTGCTTGATTTTATACACCTGTGGCTATGGAAGTGACTGAAACACCTGAATTCAATGACCGGGAAGGGGTATCCCAATACTTTTGCCAATATAGTGCATGTGGACTTTCTGGAGAGTCCCCAAGGATTGAGTGGAGAAACACAATCTTAAAATATTGTAAATTTGCTAAGTGCTTCAGTGCAGCCGTGTTGAGAAAGGCACTATATAAAAATAAAATGAATTGAAATTCTGCACAGTGCATGTGTGTATGTGTATCAGTGTACGAGTGTATTATGTTTATATTACATTGTGGGAACCAAATGTTATTTTGTCATTGAGATCTATGCGTGCAATCAAAATAAAAAATGCCAAAAGTCTGGGATTTTGTTTGGTTAGTTTTGGTTAAGGTTAGTGCTGGGTAGGGGTTAAGGTCGTCATGTTGGGATTAAAGTTTCCCCCATAGAAATTAATATAGAGTCCCCACAAAGATATAATTACAAACCTGTGTGTGTGTGTGTGTGTGTGTGTGTGTGTGTGTGTGTGGCCAGCCACCCACCTTGAGCAGGTCCTTGGGGAAGTCCTGCCCATTGTTCATGCCCTCCAGGTTGCTGATGAACTGCATGCATGACATCCTCCGGCCAACATTCTGGGGACACAGGGACACAGCGGCATCACTGCATTGTCCAGCAGAGCTACACCCACCCCTCAGAGTGTCATCTGCATGGCCGGCCAATCTGTAGCCACTAAACCTCTCCCATACCCATGTATCAAGCCTTCATGTTTCCTTCTACAGCATTATGGTCTAAGGCTCAGCCAGTCACTGTACAGCCAAATTGTTGCCCTCCTCCCCCTCCCCCCCTTGGTTGATGCGATGGCAAAAGTAACATATTTAAGCATGTGGCTCCACGCCAGGGGATTCTCACTGAGTTGCTTATTTTACTAGAGGTCACCAATGTGAAGGGGCTCCACCTGCTGGCTGCATTGTGCTTGCATTCCCTGATCAATGACATCAATACTGGGTTTGGGTTTGCAGCCAATGTCTCATTCCTGGAAGTCCTCACTTCATTACAGGTGAAAATCTATCAGGCCCCCTACCTCCTGTTCTCCCTCCCTCCTTCCCTCCCTCCCTCGCTGTTTCTTGTCGACTCACCTGGCCATGCAGGTCACTGTTGAGCAGCATCAGGGCACAGGTTAAGGCGTGGATGCTGTCTGGTGGGGGTGCAGAGGGGGAACAAGTGAGAAAGAAAGATGACAGGAGTAAATATCTGAAGAACCATACAGGAAACATCTTCTGTAACCTACACAAGGGTGCCGCCTTTTGGGGCACCACTGTGAAATCAATTCAGACAGCCACAGCGACGTGAAAACAGTCAGACCTGAAGAAATGAAGATGAGCGAGACCTGTAGCAGAAGGTATTTTGCTACAAAGTTCTGTAGCCCTGTAACCCATGCACTGAATTTATTCAAACCCTTGTGGGGCCAAAACAACCTGATTCTACCCAGCACCACAGGACACATCGCTGCAGCCAGGCCTGATTCTAAATGTACAGAGCATAAATACAAAGTGTGTCCACAAAAGTCTGAATGTACAGTACTGGTCTGCTAACAGACAGAATGAGCTCTTTGTTAGTGATGGACAAAACGACAATTCATGAACTATTTGCTGTATTTTTTGATCCCACTAGATGGTGTGCTTAGGTTGCTCCAGGGGATGCTTTGTGCCCTTTCATGAACAGAGAACACCATCTAGTGGGGTCAAAAAATACACTAAATGGTCCATGAAGCGTCATTTTGTCCATCATGACTCTGGCTAAGGAACCCCATGCAATCGTGGTTCTGCTGCAGCGTGTGAGTGTCACACAGACGCTCATGCATCCTCCACTGTTCCTTCCTACCTTCGCAAGTTACGCTGTCTGGATTACATTGCAGGAACCTACTGGAGAAATGGGACAGCACTCGCTCCCTCTCCTGCGTTTCTCCCTTCAGGGCAAATTCCCTCAGGAAATTCCTGAAGGGGAGGAGGGAAGTGGAGCAAGGGAATTCAACGTGAGGTAATCTGAAATCACTGTCCGACAGGACTGTGAAATACACTCTTAACGATGCACCAAAAAATCATTTATTTACACTCTGTGTGGAGCTGATCAAATGAGGAATGATGAGCCTCACCACCAGATGGCAGTGTTCTCCCTATCAGACTGGGCATTAATGCGATGACCCAGGTACAGAATGGAGAATTTCTTATGCTAAATGTGTCACGGCAATGCGGCACGCTATCAGAAGTGGCCTAAACTCTAAGCGAGTTGGAGAACGAGGACCTACCGGAGAGCCTGGTCCAAAGTCAGACCTGCAAAGTCAAAGAAACCCAAGTATTCCTCTGCAACCACACGGCTGAAGTCATTGCTAGAAAAACACACAAAAACACACAGCAGACAGGAAGAGGGAAAACTGTCAGTTTCAGATGAACAAACAAACAGGAATTGTCTGTCACCATCTCTTTACAATTTGTCACAAAGCTGAAGCATGTAGGAAGGGAGGTATGGCAATTACAGGAGGAAGGGTCATGTGATTTTGACTTTTCCAAAAAGCTCATTAATCATTGCATTGTGCTTCCTTAATTCCTAGAAATTTCAGCTATGGGATATATAAATTTTCCCCAAATCCCCTGCCTCACAATGCCTAATGGCGCTTCCCCATGGTTCCCTTTACCATGCAGCGGGGGGATTTTCTCCACGCCCATCACCTTGGCCCTTAATCCCACATTCCGTTTCATCAGGCCCCAACACGCTGCTGGGACACTGCTGAGATTATCCCATAGGTTGTGTTATGTGAGTAAGTAGCAGGGCTACTGCACAGGGGCCATGCAATGGGGGTCATTACTGGGGTCCTGTGGGACAGGGCAGGGTTGAGGAGCTACACCTATGACCAGAAGATTCAAGTCTTAGAAGGAAGGGAAGTCAAAGCAGAACGAGTTACAAAGCATTCAGCACATGCTTTCGACGTCCAATTTCTTTTTGAGAAAGTAGGGTGAGAAAGTGTCTAGAGCAATGAGAGGCTTTCTCAAGGAAATCACTCAGCAGACTAAGGGATCTGAACCAAGGACCACCCGATCACACACACCATACCTAAACCCTCAGAGCCACACACCACCTCCTAAAGGCAGCAGACATGAGTCACACAACTGTATTTAAATCATTTTTCCACATCATAAGGTTCTGCTCTCCCAGATCGACCAACATCTGGACAGAGAACTGGGATTTATAGGTAATATTCAGACGCTGTTACCAGCAATCAGACTAATCAAGCATCTTCCATAACCACCGCTGAGCACGTCGACTTTGCTCACTTCTTGCTCAGGTGCAGGGCCACGTCAGACTTCCGGAAGCCATCCAGTTGGAACAGCCGTTTAGCCAGCCTTCTGGCAGCCTCCGAGTCAGCCCGGTTCCCATTGGTGAGGGTATCAGTGCTGCCCGAGCCCAGCCTCTCGCTCAAGTCCTGTTCCATGTCCGAGTCCCCAGCCAGGCGAACGGTCTTCTCCCTGGGGAGGGAAACTCAAGGGGGTCAGCCACATCTGCAGCCCTGAGGTTCATCCGTCTGACCTCAGTCCAAACAGGGTGATCAGTACCCCAGCAGCATGCTACAGAACAGCTAGAGCCCTCTCTTTGTTTTTAACCATGACTTTGAAAATGTGTTGCAGAAACTGGTTCTAGAAACTCTAGTAGCCCCTTCAGCAATACTCGAAGCTCTTAGCCTTTCATTTCTCTGTCACTTCATCTCTGGGGGCCTCGGTTACCATTTCTGGGTGGTATTTCCTGCTTTGAGCGGAGGGAAGAGATGTGTGAAGAGATGATGACAGCAGCTAGCAGAGGCTGAGGTTGCTAATCACAGCAATGATGCTAACAATGTTAGCAGTAACAGCAATAATGGCCTCATGTTACAGAGTGCTGTTTTCACAATGCCAAATCCTCACACACCTGCTCACACCCATTTCTGGGCTCGCGACCTGTGAGGTGGGCCTCTCAGGCCTGCTTACAGCTCCCTCGCCCCATGCCCATCCTGGATGCTCACACATTTGCGCTTGTGGTACTGATTCATTCCCTGCGTCACGTATAAACTGTTGCACTTTGCATTCTGCTTTCCAGTACCTGGACCACATCCTAAGTGTCTGACACGAGTGTTAAGGTTAGACAGAAAATGTTTTCCACAAGTATCCTTGCCAATAAAGAAGGTAAAGCCCACTGGGGATGATGAGATGCAAACGCCTTACTGTTTGCTTATTGGGCGCCAAGTTCTGCTGCACCTGCTCGGGTTAGGTTTATAAGTTTTAGGTTAAGGTTGGGTTTAGGGTTCGGGGTTAAGGTTGGGTTTAGGTTTAGGGATTACGGTTGGGTTTTGGGTCCAACACCCCTTAAGAGTTTAACTGCTGTCTTTTCTGTGTCTGTCGTTTCGGTATATTCCGTAATATGTTCTACAATATGTTCCGTAATATGTCACTCATGTCATGAGTAACTGAAATTCCCCGTCAGCCACTGGAACTGATGCAAAGGGAACTTCTGTAAAAAAAAAAAAAAACCCTTGCACAGGTGGAAACAAGACAAGAGCACATGTCCCAGGGGCCTGTCCGGGTTCGAGATCAGGTGATGAGAGGTAGGGCTGCAGGGTTCTGTTATAGTGCCTCATATTGTTTATTTACAATGTAATCACCAGCATTATCATCATAATTATCAGTCCCACCACAGCCAATACTATTATCCCAAAATATTACTACTACTAATTATTATGATTTTACTCTGACCATGTTTAATTTCACCATCTTTACAGAGATTCTCGTATTCTGTGCCCTCCCACTGCCCTCACATATTGTGGGGGTAGGGTACTCACCCGGGACCATTGCTGGGGGATGTACCTGTACTCCATATCCGTGACCCACCCCCGCCAGCACAGCACAGAACAAGCCCTCCCTACAGACCCTGCCCCCTCGTATCACTTCCGGGTTATTCGTAGAAGAGGCTCATTCTCTATATTTGCCATTCCTGTGTAGCGACCATTTTCCCATGTTCCTGAGTACGAGAACGCTTAGCCCCTGCTGTTCACATTCTGCCTGTGTATTTTTCATCATGTGACGAGTGACTGCCATTTTCTTTGTTTCATTTATTTGTGTATTTGGGTAGGGAGACAGTAAGAGTGATTGTCTTTTGTTTCATTTTTCTTTTGTAGGTGAGTTAGTTTGGCACTAACTCACCTACAAAATATTTTGATTTTGGGAATCGGTTGATTGTTTTGTTTGTTGTATTGGCCTGGGTCACTTTTAAAGTCTGTACCTACATCGTGGTGCGCAAACTTGTAAATAATCACTCTGCTTATACTACCTGTTTTGTGCACCGTGTTTGTTCTGCCCCCACACCACGCATACATCCACACATCTATTCTGTTACTCCCCAAACCCCGAGGCTGGGGTGTCTTTTTATTTCCATACCTCCCTCCTCTCCCCCTCTCTACCTCCCTCTGCTCTTTCTCTTACTCCCTCTCTCCCTCCCTGTTTCATTCCTTCTTTATCCATCCTCTCTCTCCATCTCTCTTTCTGCTTCTCTCCCTTCCTTTCTCTCCTTCCCTCTCTCCCTCCTTCTGCATCCCTCTCACTCTTTTTCTCCCTCTCTCTGTACCTCCCTTCCTCTCTACCTCCTTCTCATTCTCTCTTTATCCCTCCTCTCTCCCACTCTGTCCCTCCCTTTGCCTTACTCTCTCTCTCTGCCCCTCCCTCAGTCCCTCCTCTCCCCCTCTCTACCTCCCTCTGCCTCGCTCTTTCTCTGAACATCCCCAGCTGACTTTATCTGAACTTTGTTTCCGGTTCCCTGCACCGACTCACATCTTCGCCTGTTGGCTCATTTAACTCAGTGATCCTTGAATGACTGCATTTGAAAATAAAACATTTTTGGAAACTGACAATCTTATAATACTCAGCATCTTTATTCTCTTCTCTGTGAGGTTCTGGTTCACACAGTGTGTCACTGGGCAAGTTAAAGCATTCATTGTCTCTTTGCCGAAACTCATTAATGCCTAATAAATGCCCCATAAAAACACACCATTGAGCCAATAAGCACCACGGATCCCCGAACGACACTGCAAGTGTGAAAACGTGATGCTTATCAGCATCATAACATCTGTGGAACATTTGCAGAAAGTTTCTCCATGGGTCTCCTGTCCTCCTCCTCTCCCTTGGCACACAAAGCAGCTTGTGGTGCCTGGGGTCTCTGGGTCAAGTCAGCCCCGTCCAATTAGGGCCCCTGAGAAATGGCCCTGGGCTGGTCTCACTGACAATGTACCAAAACGGGGCTCCAAAAACGTAGCCCCCCTTGGGGAAAAATGGGCAGAGTATCACAATTAAAATTTACCTGCACACACACTCTTCAGTTCCACACCACTGTCCCTAGAGACTCCCCCCCAACCTGATGATGAACCACGTGAATGAGAAACAGCCTCTTCCAAACTTCTTTCATGAGGGTTTATAGCGTCTTTTCAAGCTTTTTATACCCTTCACGACTGAAATGTTTCACTTTAATAGTGAAATGACAAACAGCATCAACATCGCTTTTCCCCATACATTTTGTTAACAAGAGGACACACTTTTCATTTTCATCCTGCTTCTAGTTTAAACCCCACAAAGTAACTGCCTGGGAAGTTAGTCTGCTGTCTCTGTGGCAGACTCGGGAGGGCTAGATTTGATTAAAAGGGGTGTGGCAGAGGAACCATGTGACCCAGCAGAAGGTCAAGAATGCACGCCAATCGGATACACACAGATCCCCATAAACACAAACAAAGACTAGTACACATACACACAACCATAGATATGCCTGTCCTGTCTCTGAGGCTTTCTGATTGACTGTTGTTTTAATGCAGGTATAAAAACTGTATTACAAAATAAGATGACATGACGGTCATTCATACTCCTCTGCTGTGCAATCCCATTAAGCACAGCACTGGCTTCAGAGCTCTCTTCCTCTTTAGCAGAATACTGACCAGTCAGGCCCCTGCCTGCCTTTCTGAGCTGATAAACATGCAAAGTCCAGGTGTGCAGCAAAGCCTGCAGTCGCTGGACCCCTGGTCTGCCAGCCAACATAAGGAAGCCCTTGCTATCAGTGCTTCAATGTAGACTGAAGACCTGCAGATTTAGCTTAGCTTAGCTAGCAGGGCTGGTCCTGCTCCTATTTACTGGGGCACGTTTCCCTGTGCCAGTCATATGAGCTATGGTGGGTCGATAGTATCAGTGAAATAATGAGTATGAACTGAGAAGCAGTAGCTGGGATACTGGCCTGGCCAGATAATCTCCATGAAGTTGGATAAAAAAGCTGGATATAACAAAACAAAGGATCACAATCATCATCATCACTATCATCATCATCCTCATGCAGGCAAATCCACAGAGGGAATTATTACACAGCGACCCCTGATTTCTATGGTTAGTACCAAGTGCAGGGCCTGCTGCGGCTCTATTCTCAAAGAACAGTTTAAGTGTCAGACTCAGGTATGGAGTGCCCTCTACTGGCCACTGAGTGCAGAGCAAATTAAAATCTAAATACTATAAAAAGAGTCCGACCAGGACGATAAGCCAGTTGCGAAAAAACTGTTAAATATGCACCGGTTTGTTTTAATAAGGGATATTTACTAATTAACTTAGCAAAGTAGTATAAAGGTTATACAAGTTTACTAATCTCTTTGACTATTAACAATAGCTGTTAATAAGCGTGATGGGGCTACCCTCACGTGCGCAGATCGTGATTGGTCAGTGCTGACCTGTACACAAGGCCATTGGCAGCCCAGCTCTCGGTGGGGCCCAGGCTGCCTAGCGACGGGGCATCCTCGCTGCTCAGTCGCTCACTAGACGGTGCCCGTGTGGCGTCCGAGGACTCTGACTGGCTGGCCCCGAGCTCGCCGTGCGCCAGTGGAGCGAAGGCCAGCTGGACGATCTGCTGGGCGCTCTGGAAGCATCGACCAGGCAGGTCTGGCATGAGAGTGGGCGGGTCCATCGTCAGGCCCGTAGGATCGCAGGAGCTAGACTGGCTGGCGCCATCCAGGCTATTGTAAGACGTGCCCTTGGTGCGGTGTGACTCCACGATGCTCTCAAAGTGGTGACTGAAGGTGTCAAGCCCCACCTCCTCTGAGGCACGCAGGGGGGTCAACACCTGCAGTGGGGACTTGAGAGCAGGGGGGCCATCGAGGGGCTCTTCCTGCGGCCGTCTTTGGGGGGGGGGGTGACACAGAAAGGAGAAGATTGAGATGGGTCCTACACTGATCAACATGAATAATGAAACTGTTATGAAAATATAACATAAATATTCCAAGCAGCAGTTAATCTTTTCAAACATTCTTTTAAGAAATATTACGAGTCTCAGAAATATGTATTTATTTGTGGTGCTCTAAATATAATGTTAAAGTTAATTTATTAACATATATTAATTAATAAACACATTTTTTTGCTTCTTTATCCTCTGGCCAGAGTCAGATCATGAAAATGTCAATATTTATCATTCTGCTTCTTTAAGCTGAGGTAGCTTTTAATGAAAATTAATCAAACGCTGGAACCAGATGAGTGAATCATTTCATTCATTTCCGGTGGCCTGTTCATTCATTCTTTCACACTCATGGTGTGAGTGTCACCCTGCTCCTCAAATCTCCATGGTTACCATGTGTTAGGAAGTATTAACCTGCTTCTCAAATCTCCATGGTTACTGTGGATGAGGAAGTGCCACCCTGCTCCTCAAATCTCCATGGTTACTGTGTATAAGGAAGTGTCACCCTGTTCCTCAAATCTCCATGGTTACTGTGGATGAGGAAGTGTCACCCTACTCCTCAAATCTCCATGGGTACCACGTGTTAGGAAGTGCCACCCTGCTCCTCAAATCTCCATGGTTACTGTGCATGAGGAAGTGTCACCCTGTTCCTCAAATCTCCATGGTTACTGTGTATATGGAAGTGTCACCCTACTCCTCAAATCTAAATGGATACCCCGTGTTAGTAAGTATCAACCTGCTCCTCAGAATATCCAAGGTTACTGTGTATGAGTGTCACCTCATGAAGATGTTGCTGAAGAAGTCATACTCTGCTTGACAGGCCAGCTGCTTCTTCCTGTCACCCTGCATCCTCACGCTGACCCAGTCTGCAACCTCCTCCTCCTCCGCCCCCTCACCCACGTGCCCATAGAGCGCCCCCCAGAGGGGGCTGCTGCCAGCACCGGAGGTGCCCATCACACTACGATTGCTGCCGAATGCCGAGTCGGCCTCTTCCTGCTCAGCCAGCATCTCATCGATGTCCGTCTCGCGGTAGCAGCGCAGCGGTACCGCATCCAAGTCTGTCTCCGAGTACTTTACGGTCCGCCGGATGATACCCGTTCTGGGTGATGCCCCTGCTTCCTCCAGAGGAGGGGTCACCAGCTCCACATAGACGTGCTGCACATCATGGCTGGCCAGTGAGGCCAAGGGCATTAAGTGGGGGGGGGTGGGAGTCGGTGACTCACTGCTGGTACCACTAGGGGGGGCAGTGGCAGCATCTGGGAGATCTTCAGGCGCAGAGATGGGGAAATAATGAAATTCATAGTTATCCATTTGGCTGTGTGTATCACTTCCTTTTCTAGTTCACAGAATGTTTTCTAGCTGAAATTAAACATTTTTTTTGGGGGGGGGGGCCTTTCATTGGTCAATGGATGTCTTTTATCCCAGCACCTTCTGTGTATTGTTACCTTTACGTCCCGCCTCTGCACCCTCGCCAGACGACGTCCCGAACAGGAACTCCCACTTAGCACGTGCGATCTTCTGGGAGTGAAGGGAAGCTCCCATCACAGATGAGCCGCTGTCAGTCTGGGATACATACACATACATACAAACACAGACACACAAACACACACGTGTGGCCATAATGAGCATAAGCACGCCCACACACAAGAAACTCAGTATTCTACCAAACGTGTCATTCAGTGGTGCATGAATACAGCTTTATCTTACAGCACCCGAGCTTTGAAAAAGCAGGCATTCAGAGTGATGCCTTCTCCAAATCTGCTCACTCATTGGCTGTTCTGACTGGGAAATGGGAGCTGCTCTTTTCCACAAGCCCAGTGCCCCCACTTGTCAGGAGCAACAGAGACCCGTAACATTGTTTAGCTGGGAGAAACAAGCCTCAGAAGTTATTCACATTTTATTCCTCTGCTCTAAAGTACAAGCACCGCATTAGAAACACAATTAATGTGGCATAGAAATACAGCATTGACATTTCTAGCTCACGGGACAATGCAGTCCTTCAGTTTGCCCTCAAGGCCAAACCGTGAATTGAAACCTCTGGTTCTCCTTCCTGTGTTCTGTGAATGGCACTTGTACTGAATGCCTGTTTTTCCTCACCTGCCCTGCATGTAGGGTAATGTCATGTGACCATTGTGGCTCAATTGGAAACTCTAGAAATAAAATATCATGAATCGTTTGCCTTTTTTTTGTACTTGCGCATTTATTCTCTTGACCTCTGCACATCTTGTCTCAATCTCAATGCATAAAATCACTAGAACCACTTAAAAGTGATTTATATATAGTCCCAGGGATGCTGCCCCCCCTCCAGTGTAATGCCCTGCACCTGTATTGCTGAGGGTCCGTTCCCCGTCTCGCTGTCTCTTGGGCTGGACTGACTGGAGAAGCTGTCCCCGTCCAGCAGACTGCCCGTCACGCCGCTGGAGCTTCGCGAGGACGCCTGCACACCGTTTCCTTCACCCTCCGGGAGCCCCTCCACCTCATGGGCATCAGGTAGGTGTGAGGTAACTGGAAGCCCAGCCTGGGTGCACTCCAACAGGATAGGGCCCAAAAGCAGAGCCTCTCTTTTCTTAAACTCTTCCTGTTTCTGCAGCAAGAGGGGCGAGGCACTGAGCGCATTCTGCCGAACCTGGGGTCCTGAACATGGATTTCCATCCTCCGCCTTCATCTCCTCCGCCTCTTGTTCTCTGGATGTCCGGCTTGCTCCAGGCTTCTCGGCACCCTGGCCCAGGAAGATGCATCGGGCCGTCTCCAGGCTATTCCTCGATCCTTTGTCGTTCCTACCCTCCTGCCGTCTGTCCGTGGCAGGTGACCAACCCCCCCTGGTGTACTGTGGCAGCCGGTGACGATGGGGAGTGGGGCTGTCTGTCAGCCGTGCTTCAACGCATCGCAGCCTTGGATCCCTCACGGGAGAGCTGACCTCCCCACAATGTGGTCGGAAGCGATGCAGCCGGGAGGGCATGGCAGGGGACCCCCCTGAGTCTCCCCCATGCAGGGCAGGTTTTTGGCAGTACTGCACGTTAGTGTTGCGATCTTTCTCCTCTCTCGGCATGACTGAAGAGTTTTCATCACACATATATAAAAACGATGGCGGACCCTGCGGGGGAATACCGTCTGCCATGTTGTCACTTTCAGGTAGCTGGTGGCCATGAACTGGGATATTCATCGGAGCCTGGTGTGGTCCTTTGTCTTGTTCAGGTTTTTGGTTCTGGTTCGAGTCCTGTGACTGGCTCCCTGTCAGCTGTGTATTCCCCAATGGAAGAGCGTCTACTAAAGCATTGGGTAAAGAAGACCTCCTGACCTCTGTGAATTTGGCAGATAGCTTTGTGGCTTCCATAGCTATCTTGTGAGCCAAATTTGGAGTATTAGTTGGATTGCCAACTTTTGTACCACTCAGCTGGTTCATCCCTCCCTCTGATTTCTCACCCACATGGAGGTGAGCTTTGCAGCTCAAGTAAGCACTGCAGCCAGATCCTGGCACAGGACTTGGAATGCATGTACCATTCAGTGCAGATGTATCATGAGGAATGGAAGCTGGTTTGTTTGAATGGGGCACAGCACTCTTAGATAGTGTCTGCTTTTGAGCATCTGTAGACACCTGGTACTTGACTCTGGAAGAGACTGCCACCGTTGGATTGGATCGGCCAGGGAGGTGGTTGGTAGCCGGACTTCTGGGTAAGCTGGATGCTGCCTTTGGCAGGTCTCTTTTGGCATGGGGGCCAACTGGCAGTGAGTCAGTACGTCGCACCAGGCCAGGGGAGCCTGACCAGGACAGACAGCGCAGGTGATGTTGGTGCATAGAGTTACGGCCACAGAGCCCTCTGGCGACCTTGAGCCTCAGCTGTGGGGACCCAAACTCCTTCAGGGCTCTCTGTGTGGCAGCTCGACCTATGGCCTCGAGGGGGGTGCAGTGGATGTCCGGGGCATTCTCCTGCCGGCCCCTGGAGGCCATATAGGACAACTTTGGGCTGGAGCCACGTGGAGAGTCAGGACCATTGAACCAGGGGTTGCTCAGCCTCTTGCGAGGTGTTAACTTCTCCTTGGGCCTGCACATTGTTTCCATTCCGTTGGCTTTCCCGGAGTTGTGGCGCAATGCTCCCTGGGGGCTTCCGATTGTCTTAATGCTGGCCTTCTTGATGTAACTGAAGGTAACAACAGATCGCATGCCTTCTTTGCCTGACACCACATTTGGCAATCGAATCTCACCAGAAGGTGTGCCTGGGTCTCCGAACTTTCTGTCTGTGCCGTTCTGGAGCGCCGTGGACACAAAGCAGTCATCCCCGCCATTTGGCAGCTTTTGCTTGTCAATGCCAGAGCCGTCTACAGGGTGGGGTTGGAACTTGATTCCACGGGGCTTAAAACAAGACCCAGTAGGACTAAAGTCCTGTCCATTGACACCATTGACCATGTGTTTAGTTCTTTGCCTTTCAAGGGCACCTGAATTTAGAGCCAGGACCTCCATTCCCTGCACTGAGGCTGAGCTGACTGCTCTGACATCACGAGAGGGCCTTCGTACCTCGCCGTTAAGTGCCCTCACATCCATAAGACATGACCCTGAAGCGCTACAGAGATGGTTACTCTCTTTCTTCTTCAATTATTATTCTTTCTGGAAATCATTTTATTATGTGGCCAATCACTCAGTATTTTTTTCTGCTTTTTACTCTTTTCTCCATCAGTTGAAGAGGCGTCTTCATCCATGTTCAGGAGAAATGAGGCCTGCGTGTCTTTAACAGCTCCTGTCCAAAAAAAGCAAGCAGAGAAAGATATCAGAGTGCTGGAAACAGTACAAGCGAGCGTAGCAGCGGGCAGACGAAACAAATACCTGCTGTCATGTTATGCAGGCCATTGGCCAAGCTAACAGATGCGTTCCTATTTGTTGTGAAACCACGGCAAAATTAGAACTGCGGGGCTCTGTCTCACAGCTATGGTGGATTACAGCTCCAGGTAAAGGCAAGTTTTGGGATTTTTAAGTTCCTTCCAGCAAAAAAGTTTTGCTCAGAAATAAGACTTTTACTTCAAATGACAAAAACCTGAGATGGCGAATGTGGCAATGTGAAACACGGGATGAGTTTATTGATGAATGAGTAACCAGTGAGTTTGACAGTGAAAAAATCAAATGAAATGCACTGGAAGATAGTCACTAATCCTTCATCTCTTTACCCTCCTTACCCAGACACACACAAGACAGATGTAAGCACAAGCCAGCCAAACATATAGGCTGCAATATATAGCATTTTAAATACATCCATTTTCATAACAGTTTATCGGGTGCACAATTCCACCCATCCTTTTTCCTGTAACCACTCGTCCAACTAAGGGTCATGGGAGGTCGAGAGCCTGTGGGTACAATTCAATTCAATTCAATTCAGTTTATTTTTATATAGCGCCCTTCACAACAGAGTTGTCCCAGGGCGCTTTAC
>JABFEA020000044.1:2263612-2276304 GCA_019775915.2 Cyphomyrus plagiostoma
GCTTTGGGGGGTTGCGTTGCGAAGGCCCATTACCCCAATCGGCCCATGGCCCGGGCTGCCCCCCCCCCCCCTTCACTTGTACCTCACTTTGGATAAATCAGTCCTGCTAAACATTTCTGAAATTAAACACAGCCCTTTTGGGGTATTTTCTGTTATTTCCCCATCGGAAATGTGTTTCCTGACCAAGGTCAGTCATCTAGGGATGTGCTCTCCCCAAAGGAGCTGGACCATGTGGAGGAGAACAGCCCACGGGCATCACATTTTAGCACGCCCACAAGTAGTAGGGCATTTATGTGTGTGTTTGCAAGGAAGCGTGTGTTTTATGCTGACATTTATGGAGGAGGGATTTTATTTAGTCCCCCAGGATACACATTGATGAAGAAGCATCTCTTGCCAGACACAATATTTCATAACTGATTATCCAGCAACCCCCCCAACCCCGACTGGCAAAAAATGGGCCAGGTCTGCTTGTCTCACGTGTCCAGTGTCCATCGTGTCCAGCGCCCGCAATGACCCCCCTCCCCCCCAAACCCGGTTCCGCCACCCACCACAGCCCCGCAGGCGTCCTGCGGGCACAAGGGTCGCTGCGGCTCTCTTACCTGCTACCCACCCGAGGACGGGACAGGACAGCCAGCCAACGGCTTATGCATGTTCAGGGAGCCGGCATCGGCGCTTAAGACAGCCCCGCATATATCTCCATAAGACAGCCAACACACACCAACATGAAATTTAACCAGCACTGAGGAAATGATCGGGCTGCACCGGAAAGCGCGATCAGCATGCCCCGAGTCCGTGTCGTGAGACGGATGACAGGAATGCGCGCACCGCTATTTCGGTTCATGCTGACGAATTAGACAGCGCACCGGTCATACCACACAGAAGTTAATCGGAGGGATAAACCTAATTGTTTCACATTGTTATATTAGTATGTCAAACACGATTCACTACGCTTCTACGCTTACATTGCAATACATGCTTCCTTTCCCACTATCGAGTAAAAGTAATTAGTTTGACTGTAACAAATTCACCTCGATGTCGTATTATAGCGATAATCGATATTCAGTCTGTTTACACATAAGCAGTACATGGGTAAAGAGAGTGAATGGAGCGCTGCCGTATAACCATGCCAGTAAATGAAATGAAAACGGTAAAAAGGCAGACGGCTAAGGCTATAAAACGAAATGATTCCCGTGCCCTGCAATACAACAAAAAGCAGCGGGCACTCGGCGTGCGACTTACCGAGACAGAGCGGTGTGTGTGCGGGACGCAGCGTCCGCCGGCGCCTTCGACAGCATGTGCCACCCGCCTACCGCATAACGCCGCGCTCACTGCAGACCGCATGCGGGCGAGGGGAGCGCGCTGAGCGCGCCTGCCTGGCCGTGTGTGTTTCTCTCAGTGGCCCTGCATGCCAGCCTTTACGGCCACGTGTGACTGCATGGACGTCTGTCTCTCTGTCTGTCCGTCTGTCTCGGTGTTTGCAATACTGCGTGGTCCTGAAACGGACAGTTCCACTCTTTGTTGTACGATCTTGCTACTGATTTTGCGAGTAGAACATACACAACCCCCTTACACCCTCCGAATCACGCACGTCTTCACCCACATCACTGTTCTCACGGCGTCCCGACCAGCACCAACACGCACTGCACCCCATTCGCCGATCAATACTCAGGTGCGACGGGTTTATCATGTATAATCAGAAATGTGCAAGGTAACCTCTTGCCAACAATCCGTAGAAGAATTTTCAGATCGCGTGCCAAGTTAGCGAGACCTCAACAATATAAATTATATTAATATTTTGTACAATCGGTCTCATCTTCTACAGTCAGGTCGGAATTAATATGAAACACGCAACAGATAATCGTAAAAGTTAACCGAACTTTCGAGTTTTTTTTTTTTTTTTTCATTTTTAATTTTGCTGCGGGGGGAATTCATGCAAGAATCGGGTTTTGAATTTTTGTACCTTAGCTGGCTGAAACAGCCCTCACTGCAAGCTTGACAGATGCGTTCCCACATTCGCATTTCTGTGTCTTGCTGACCTGGAGAAGCAGTTCCCTCCCTACGGAGTACAGGCACTAGCTAAGCAGGTCTGTGGGGTGTGTGAGGTCCGCTCTCTAGGGTGTCCAAGAAGCCTTCACAAACTCAAGTATGGCTTCCAGGTTAATGTTACATACCAGTATTAAAGTATACCTGGCCCAGGACATTCTCACAGATCCAGCTCCCTTGGTGTGCAGCATAGTTATGAAGATCCTGAATGTGTCAACAGCAAAGATGCCTGTTCCCACAAGGACGACTTCTTTTGTGCCCTTGAACGCTACATAATATCATACGTAGGACTGCTTTCTGCTTCAGAAACAGATTCACCCAGTAATTAATCACACCTACAGTAATCCAGCACTGTAATAACCTGCTTTAGACTTAAGACAAAACTTGATCAAGACTTTCTTGTTAATTTTTGGGCACCTGTTCAGTCTGGTTCTCGATCTGCTGGTGGGCTCTGGTTTTGTGGCTCTGTTTTCTTTTGGTCTCTTGTCTAGCTAAATTTCCCATATTCTGTTTGTATCTTTCCTGACAATGTGTTTTGTTCTACAGTGTCATCCTTTGCGATCCTCATTCAGCTTGTCGCTAAAGTCCAACCCAACTTATCTACACAACCTTACAGTGAGTAGGCCCGGCCCTGTAAACAATAGATTCTCAAAAATCGGCCTGACAGGCAAGCAGCCTGCACTGCGCTTATTTGCTCATTCCGTTGCTCCTGGGTTTGAACTTGAGTAATGAAGTTTTTTTTTTATTCAATTAGCAGATGCTTCCGTACAAAACCATGTACATGTATATGAGAAAAGCGTTGGGTCCGAGAGCAGGATCAGTGTGCAATCATAGCCTGAAAGCAGCACCAGTCTGCACCCGCAGCCCCCAACAGAGGGTCAGTCTGCACCCGCAGCCCCCAACACAGGGTCAGTCTGCACCCGCAGCCCCCAACACAGGGTCAGTCTGCACCCGCAGCCCCCAACGCAGATGGTCCAACTCAAGAGCTCAGTAAATATAATTATGTTGCTGTCCACAGGACTGAAACCCACACCCTTCTGAATAAACACAAATCCCTAACCTGCATCCCTAAGACTGCAGCAGACAGACATGGTATGATGGTTTGAAGCTCCTTTAGTCTGTTCTGGGCAAAATTACCTACTGACACTGAAATTTGCACTCTGAGCTCCCTGGTTCTGGGGGCTCAATCACATGACCTTGATTGCTCACCCCCGGTTGATGTTGTCCACGTTCAAATGACTTCTCTGTGTATTCTGTGGGGGTGGGGGTGCTGCAGGTTCAGATATCTGTCAGGGAGTCATTTTCAGTCTGTTCCCCGTTACTGACATTTTTTGCTTTTGGTGTTATTAGTTCCCATTGGAAACATTACTGCTAATCACCATATAGAGCTCTGTGACAAAACAGTGCCTGTGAGGAAGCAGCAGCAAGGGAAACACATTCTCCCATCTCAACACCGACATCGCAAACACCGGTTACGCGGCAACACACGGGAATATCCTGCATCAACGCACAGGAATATCCTGCATCAACACACGGGAATATCCTGCATCAACACACGGGAATATCCTGCATCAACACGGGAATATCCTGCATCAACACACGGGAATATCCTGCATCAACACACGGGAATATCCTGCATCAACACACGGGAATATCCTGCATCAGCACACGGGAATATCCTGCATCAACACACGGGAATATCCTGCATCAACACACAGAAATATCCTGCACCAGCACCGTGCATGACTCTCTAACAATGTCACATTTCTCAGCCTTTGGCAATGAGTCAGCAGAACAAGGAGACACTGTCTTTCAGACCTCCTTCCAGGCCTGACATAAGCTTTGAAATGTTGGGGGGGGGGGTTCAAGGATTACCAGGGGGGAGGTGTGTGGTTCGGCCGACTAAGCGTCTGTGTCTACGGCCTCAAGGTCGCTGGTTCGAGCCCAGTGCCAATGGAGCAGTCACAGGTCCATGGGCCCTTGAGCAAGGCCCTTACCCACCAGTAAGGGCTCCCTGGGGGCCACAAGGAGGTAGACCCTTCACCATGACTCGCCTGTATATGTGTCTCATGGAGAACAGGAGGGTAAAGTAAACTTCCCATGCAGCTTCACTATTCTATTTTACAGTTCTAAGGGACCCGGAGGGTTGGCCAAGCTTTGAGTGGGTGGGCCAGCCCCACACTGCCTCATCCCCCCCCCCCATAGAGCCTAGCCTGCCCCCCACCACAGAGACACACATTCACCGAGCATCGCTCTGCAACCATAGGACACATTCCGGGTGATCGATAACGGGTCACATTGTTTACAAAAATAAAATTAACAGATAGCTGATTGGCTATTTAGATTATGAACATTAACATTTTAATTCATAAATCTGAGCCAGACTGCGTATCTCGCCCTGGCAGGAGGGGGAAACAGCAGCTGTTACAGCCTCCTACCTGGAGGCCAGTCGATCTACAGGGTCATAAATCAGCGCTGTGCTGCTTTCACACATACAGACCAGTGGAGGCTTTTAAGAGGAGCCTGATGTGTTTCTGGCAGCTTGTCCCGCATGTCTGTAGAAAATAGCTCAGGAGTTACAGATCTGTGTCTCTCCGGAAGGTTGTGGGTCCAAATCCCAGCGGAGTTATCGTGTGACCGATGAGCCCCTGGGCAACGCACTTGACGTCAGTCATTCCTGGAATGCTGTCCATCCCTGATCACTAATTCTCACTTGTACATCACTTTCAACCGGTGTCTGCCACGTAAATAAGTATGTAATAACATTTCATGGTTCATTCTATGTAAGTCTATCAGTTTCTCTGATCAGATTGTTTCATTGCAGTGAGACTGGAGATGTTTTTTCACTCGACTTAATCCTCTGACCTGAAATTATAACTTCAGTTATGACATAAAATATCGACACGGTAAAGTAACACTGCCAGCTCATCTGTCACTGCAGTGGCTCAGTGCACTCGGGCAAAAACACACTTCTCGGGCTTGCAAACCATAGTTTGAACCAGAGCCCCCCTAGACTGGGCTCCCCACCCATCCATAATGCCTCGTCTCCTGTCTCTGGTCGTGGGGCTGCTGACTGGATGGGCTGCCTCCGACTGAGGAGCACAAAAAGGCAACTTTGGCACAGAGGGGTGCAGAAACAGGAAGTGAAAACAGGAAGCGGGACTCAAACACAAAACCAGAGTCCTCACTGCAAATCGAAAAACGAGACAAGCGGAGCAACCAAGGACAGGGCAGAAGTAACCAAGAAGCATCAAGACACAGGCACCCAAAACCACAAAGCCCACGATATCGCTGGCAACTGTAAGATAAATCCAGGAATTCCACCAACGAGTGAAACCGAGCCCCTCAAACCACACTCCGAATCAAACACAGCTACAAGCCCTACCCCCCAAGAGCAAAGAGGACAACTGTGCAGAGGCCAGTGATCACTGTCCTGTTTAAGATACAGGGTTACGCACTACTGGCTGAGCGTAAGATCACACAAACCAGGGTGATGCAGGACTGGTGTGACGGTGCGCACAACTGCAGCGTAACATGTGCACAATTGCGACATAACATGTGCACGACTGCGGCGTAACATGCCACGATGCAGAAGAATGATTCTTTCAGGACATAAAAAAACACTTAAATATATCCTCCTATATAAAACAATGCACAATTAGACTTTATTTATTTGCATAGATGACACCGTTTTTTCTCACAGCTCACTAATTATTTAATTCTTGAAACTATATATTGAGTGAACCAATTTATACCTCAGAAATAACAGCAGAAATCATTCTGGAACTCAACCCTGCAAACTGGGGTCGCCAGACTGTTCCTTTAACTGGTACTCCAGCTACTGGCCAATGACTGAAACCAAAATTTATAGGAGAGTCTGGACTATGGGTAACGTAACCAACCCAGTAATTTAATAGTCTGCATCTGGGAAATTGAAATGTCAGCCCTGCATACCATGGTGTCAGATTTGGGAAATGTGACTCACCGTGTCAGGATGGCGTACCTGTGATTGGAGGGTTACAGGCTCAAAGCCATGGTCGCCAGAGTGATGTCACCATTGGGCCCTTAAGCAGGGCCCCGAATCCCCAGCTTCTCCAGGGACAATCGGACCCTGTTTTCCCAGATATGTGTTGCTTTACATAAAAGCTTTTGCTAAGTAAGGAACATACTAATTTAACTGAACAATGAATGATTGTGGTTCTCCAAATAAAAAATTGTGTGTATACTTAAACCAACTGTGATTCCTTCCAAATATCATATGAAGTTGTTGAAATTTTAAAAATGAGCGTGGAGGATTTGAAGCCTACAGTAAAAAGCCTTTTTAGGCCACAAATAAGCACAGCAGGACCTTCCTTGTGTTTTTGGATGTTATGTATAATTAGCATGGCTACTCTGTGGGGAAATGTTTGGAAGAGAAGTGAGAAAATGGTGAAAACGCATTTTCACATGGACACTGGCACAGATGCCAGGGCGTGAGTCCGTGCTGAGCAGGAAGACATGATCGCCCCCATCTTTTCTGGCCAGGTATCTGCCACTTTTGAATTCACAGGCTTAGAAAATGGTGACCAGCAAGACCTTGAGTGTCCTAAAGATCGCAGCCAAACGCACGGTCGCACATTACTTAGTCACTGTAGTGCACTGCGAGCGTGTAATTATGTGCAAAGCACTGAGCTGGGGGCTAAGGGGCGGCTTAGCTATTGTTTGGTTGTTGGATCACTGCCCAAATGCAAAATGCAGGGTGGCTTGTCTCTGCAAGAAGATGTCAGAAACAGTCCCCACCCACGCCCTACACACACATATGCATGCAAGTGCAGGTATTTAAATATTTGCTCTTTTCTTCATCCAACGCATGCACTTAATTGCTTATCTCACGCCATTACTTTTATATATTCAACCTTTTCTCAGATAAAATATATTTTTAAATTGCAGCTGAAGTGTAGTCCAGCAGGGGGCTGTATTTCAGTACTTTAGCAGCCTCAAACTAGACGGCTTCAGCCTTAACGAAATTCTGCAAGCACGTTTCGGTATAGCCAGAGATTTTGCCACACAATAGTGATACAAATGCCAGATGGCGCAACACGCGTTTAAATGAAGTGTAAACGTGACAGAAACCTTGCAATAAGTGTTGAAAAATCCTGAAAAAAACATATTTCATACATGTCAGGTTGTTAAGAGGTGCAGTTATGTAACAGGTTGGCATTTTGCGGTAAGAGTGCCGTTTGATGTGGTATATATAACACAACAACCTGCTAATAAGCGTTTGCCAAACATGAATCTGATCTTTCACAGATATTGTAATGTCAATTGGACAAAGCAAAAAATGCCGCCGCAGACACAAGCTGCGGTCACATACTTTGCTCTTGATTTGGAGCTTGGCATCACAGACTTCATAAAGGCAAAAGCATTTGGCAAAGACCCTCGCTGAGCTCACTGTAAACAGTGGACGCTGCCTCTGCCCCATTCTCACCGAACTAAACACGTCCGTGGCAATTTACATTGAACACACGGGGGCGCCATTTCGCCTGATGGGAAGGCGATGACGTCACCGCAGTTAGGCGTTCCAGGTGACCGAGGAGCTGTGGTAAAAGGGGTGCGGGCCGCTAGGGGTGGAAACTGGCTAGATCCTCCAGAAGTTCCTGCCACGAATTGTATATTCAGGCTAACTGGCTTCTCTAAATTCTGTGACTGTGTGTGTGTGCGTGCGTGCGTGCGTGCGTGCGTGCGTGTGTGTGTGTGTGTGTGTGTCTCACCTTCGTTGAGTTGGCCCCCCACCTTAGGTTATTCCCTGCCTTCTTAGCTCCGGACCCCCACAACCCTGCATAAGACAACTGGGCATCGATACATTTCTGTTAAATAACGTTTCCTCATTTGCACTAGACTTTTGGAATTCAACATAAAACATTCCCTTTAATTCAGATTGAATTGTTATTCTGTATCCCTTATCACACTGACTTTTTTGACCTATAAAATTAATGTACTGCTACTTTAAGTGACACGTGTTCACTTATTATCGTGTTCAAAATCAAAGAAGTTGTGTTCAATATTGAAATTTTTGTCATGTGGGCGGAGTTCCAAGCAGGCATGATAACCCAGATGAGATGCAGAGAGGAAATTATCTAAGCAAGTGGGGGGTCAGCTGTGAAGTAGTTTTTTATGTGTGAAATCAAACTGTGAAGAATGAAATAAGAAAAAAATATTCGGTGACATTTAGTTTCACGTGTTTTTTTCATGCATCTGCATCTTTGTCATATGCAGCAGATCTACTGATTTGACAAAAGTAAAACACCACATGCTAAAATAATTTATTTCGAAATTTTACCTGTTTGATGAATTTTTTAAATTTTAATTTTTAAAGTAAAAAGTGAAATGTATTTCCTATTTATATTTTGAAGACAAGGACATTGCACCTATACAGATACATTATATGGACTTATCATTATTAAATCCGTTTATGTACAGTCTTTGAGGGCTTGGAAATAGAATGAGGGTTATGTCTGAAAATAATGGGAAATATAATTAAACTTTTAATGTCAGATGTGGCCAAATGTATTTTTGATTTTTTTAAAAAATTAAAAATAGCAAAGGTTTATAGCACCCATTACATGGAATGAAAGCAACAATTCGTTTTTCATATTTCAAAAACGGTTTTGCTGATTACATATATTTAGTAATTGCTTTTGTCCTTAAGGACTATGGCTCTTGTTCCAGGGCTCGCTGGTGACCTAGCAGTTAAATGATTAATGTATAGTGGGCTTCTAAGTAGTTTTGTGATCTGAAAATTCCGTCTGGATACTATCTAGTATACAATGTGTCGTGAAATTTTAAAATAAAACTGCACTGGAATTTCTAATTTATGCCTGTGTTCCGCGGTTTTCAGCGTTGCCTGTGTAACGGTATTTGCACTATTACGTCAGCAGATGGCAGCACTATCAAACAAACTTACATATGAAACGAACACTGCGACAACCGGAAAAATCAGGAGATTTGAGCTCGCTGATTCACCTGGAGCAGCATCCCATTGGTCGAGGATGGAAAGTATGGCTTTATGAAGTTAGGAGCCGCTGGAAATTTCTACTCTGAATAAGTGTGGAAATCCACAGCTCAGCTTAACACAGCCATGTTTTTGTCGATCGAAATATTATGTTGCATACTTATGCGTAAGTGTTGTCCTTTGCAGGGAAACGCACACCTATGTAAACTACATATATAGCCTCTAACTTTCTGATTAAGCTATAAAATAGCGATTTACTGTATATATCTTCCAGATACCCCACCCATTCATTTATGTTCATTGTAGTGGACATATTGTTTTTGCATCTATCTTTTCACTGATGTAAGGAAACGTATTTATTCCTGTTGTACACGAAAGAGGACTTGCTGTAAAATTAAAAATAAAAATAAATTTGAATTGTAAGATGTCTTATTTCCTCCAAAGACAAATAACCTAAAATTGAAGGACACTTTTTTCTTGGGTCTCTGGAGGATATTGCATTTTACATATAGGTCTCTGTGGGCGATATTTCCACATATTTGTATTCAAAATGTTTATTTGTTTGTTTATAAAAATAGAAGAACCACCCATAAACCTGAGTCGTTGTCCACGTTTGCCTGGGTTCGGCCGAAGGGCTGACCCCGCAAATCTTGTCTCTTTTCAGGACTAATTGGGGGCAGATTTTGCTGACCGCGGCAAGTCTGGCCGAACCTGCTCCATTCGCTAAAGTAAAACTGGAGAAGCTTTGTCCTTTTGACTTTGACTGGAGAACATCGTACAAAAAATAGCCGTAGCTGAGGTACCGAGCTTTAAAGCCAGCCTTTGCGTGGCTATAAACACCCAGCTGTGAAATTCAAAAATTCAGGTCAGCGCCACGGTAGCCGGTCAGCGGTTTCTGTTTGCAGTAAGCCTCATCCGAGTCGCTGTACAAATGAGTCAAGTTTACATTGTGCTTACATCAGCTTTGTGATGGTGACAAGCAAGAAGCAGGAACCCAGGTGTCCCCAAATACATTAAACCACAGAAAGCGCAAAATAACCCTTGCTTTGGTCCGTCATCTTATACATTTTTATCTACTTAGGAGACGCTTTTTTCCAAAGCGACGTTCAACTGAGGACAGTTGTGGTTAAAGGCCTTGCTCCGAAAGGGGCCAAGGAAAAAGGTCACAGAAATATGTAAATCCCTTTATAAGGAAACTATTAATATTTTCAGTTTTCTGCACTAAGGCAGAAAGACAGAACTATATTACATATAGGCCTATGATACATTTAAAGAGGGATTAAACGCAGGACACATGAATATACACAAATCGAGACCACAATTACTGCATAATTTAATAAATGTGTTTTTGTGCACTTAGAAATCGGTGACATTGGCGACTAATGGCCTAAATCGTAAGTTATGGTCATTATACTCATTCGCAGGTGCAGTGTGCGGGTCTGAGCGAAAACATCAGTATCCTTACAAAGAGCATATACTGTATACGCAGTTAAAATAGGATCCACAAAATTAGTCGAAGCTTATCAAACATGTATTACATGGGCATAGGTGTACACACCGTAAGAGAGGCACCACTTGGTCTTGGGAATGCTTTCATCATTATAACATAAAGTCCATCTCTTTTAATTTTACCCCAGTGTCCAACACTTCCCTGTTGTAGTGAGGCATCAACCATACTTCCCGCCCCCCCAGCTGTTCAGGAGTTAGATATGTACCAAGCTAACACTGGAAAATCTTTGGGGGAAACGATTAATCTGTTTTCTACCCGAATAGCTAGACATTGTCATTTCGATGGTAAAAAGGTGGATTTTCTACAAAACTAAAAACTGTGCCGAAATAATGCTTTAATTATACAAATTATATGACTCAAATGGCTGCAGAGATAGTACTGTTTTGCGATTATTAAAAACATATATTTTTCCTTAAAACCATGTGCATGTCATCGTGTCGTTGCCTGGGACCGCCTTTAGTTCTCGTCGCACGGACCGCTTGCAGATTCCTCCACATCGACTGGGATGGAGCCAAAGCGGACGGCGGATCGCGTCGGCTTAAACAAAAATGGTAAACGACAGCGCCTATTTTCCGGGAGCGCTGGAGCCCCTCCTCCTCCGTCTCCCATCGATCCCGTACCTTCCCTACTTAGGGACGTTTCGCAAGGCGTGCAACCTGCGAAGTGTGTTAGTGACGGCCGGAGTTGGGGGTACAGCAGCGAGGCGCCAACAGACTCGCTTTCAGAGATATCTTATTTTACTAGAGGGTTAGATTTTCCTATCTCGGATGCTGTGAACTGCTCATCCTTGTTTCAATCCCGGCCGTGAACATTGCAGGGAGGAGATCACGGAGGAGTACCGAAACTGACTGCTAAAATGAACGAGAGCGAGCAGCAGCTGCCACTTACCGAGTACGATTTCGAGCGACACTTTGACGAGAGAGTCGCTATCCAGTGGATGCAGCAAAACTGGTGAGTGCAGCGGACCCACGGGCACCGGCGAGGCTGTCTGCGGTCACCCGCAATGTCACGGTCACCGGCGACCCAGCCGCTCCATCAAGACCTTTCCGTGGGCTAATATTTCCGTTTTTAACGTTTCATATGATTTTTTCCCCGTGTGTCTCATTAATTTCCCTGGATTATCGGAGGATGTCCTTGAGAATCGAGCAGCAACGTTAACTTGGTGTTTGGAACGGGGATGAAGGAAAGCGACGCTTATCATCCACATGAAAACATCTTTATAATGAATATATGCCCTTCAGTTAAAGCGTTTTTTATAATGTTTACACATGATTCAGCATTGGCATTTAACCATTTTGTAACACGAATCCTTCATTATAAATGTTACCATGAACCGGTCTAAACTGTAAAATATTCCCTAATGGAATTGGGTGACTATTTTATTGCCCTTGCGAAATTTCATATAGCATCTTTTGAAACTGAAACGGAAAGTTTACCAAAGTTGTAAAGATGTCATTCTAGACAGTGCAAAGCCATTAGGCGGGTTAAATGGGGCGAGGAGTTGGTTTAATATAATCTAAAACAAACGGATGCAGCGTAACTAAACTTGCGTAACTAGCAGGAAAGCTTTTGTGATGCTTATGCAGGACACCCTGAGTGAATATTTCCTTTGTTAAGTATCTGCTCGTTGAGCTTATCTTCAGCATCTTAAAATAGCGGGTGGAGCGCAGACTCATTCCATAGCCACGTTGTTTCCGGGTTACACAAGGTTTTTAATTAATAATAGAGTACAGCTCAGGTTCCGTAAAGCGTTTAACAACCGTTTCTTTTTTCGGAACTTATCAACTGCCGCTTCCTATGCTGAAGTCAATCGATAAGGACACTTTCTGACACCTGTCTATGTGGACGCTTGTGCTAGATTCGAACCCCCCACCGTTGGCATGGCAGGGGCGGCCTTACACGTAGTATCGGCGGCGCCCGTGTTTGCATGTCTAGTAGCGGTGGGGGAAGGTGGTCTTGTTGCCCGGGTAACCTTATTAGTTCTCAGTGGTCTATCTGGTACCAGTAGGTTGGCTATGAAACACTCACCTGTGGGCATCCTCTACTGCTTCCAGTGACCCACAGAGTTTGGAGTAAACAGTAACGGGTTAGGAAGTGTGTTTGTGTTGGTGTGTGTGTGTGTGTGTGTGTGTGGTGGCGGGGGGGGGG
>JABFEA020000044.1:2276655-2297569 GCA_019775915.2 Cyphomyrus plagiostoma
TTAAGGGTAAAAAACACACAAAGACCAGGGGGCTTTAGTGTGTACTGCCTGTTTCCTTACTCTGCTGAGCCGCAAAAACACAAAGAACCATCCCATAATATGTAGCACAGCAGCATCTTTAATGTAAAATTAGTTACAGGACATGAACTTATAACCATTTGGTCATGAATGCACACATTTAACTTGTGTACCACAGTGTTAGGACCTCTCATGCAGACACCATTCTTTTTAGATATTATAGAGTCAGTATTGTGCTCTACTAAATGTTATTCCTGGAGAACTTTGATACCTCCTTCCTTCACTAATGCACTTGTGTTTATGTGTGTGTTTGTGGCCCATGGCAGGAGAAAATCCTTCGTGTTCTGTGGTCTCTACGCGGCTCTCGTCTTTGGGGGCCAGTATTTTATGAGGCAGAGACCCAAGCTGGACCTACGGAAGCCACTGGTGCTATGGTCACTCAGCCTAGCCATCTTTAGGTAAGTGTGAACATCAGGGTCACAAACATTGATCTCAGAAATCACATCCCTTTTGAACTTATTATTTCAGGAATATTTGGGTTTTTTAGAATGTTTTTTTTTTTTTTGAGAATGATTTGTCTCATCAAAACCTTACCTGTCAATTAAGCAACGATAAGGTGAAACTGAACATTTCCATTGCTAAGAGGTCAGCATGATCTGTGCAGGTTAGGTTACTCAACGGCTACCTCGGAAACAGAAGCATGAGCTCTTGTCCAACTCGTTTGCCCTAATGGCAGTTGACATCAACACAACAGGGGACTGGCTGAGGGGCGTGTGCATTTGCTGCATAAAACCGCACTTAAAACACCTATTTAAAAAGGAAGTGTCATTATAAAGACCAAAGGAGTCAAACTCAGGGCAAAACAGCAGAGCATGGTGGCCATTACAGAAATGAGTCTTATTCTGTTTGCGGCTGACATCCTTAGTGGAACCTTCCGGCTCTTGCTAATTGGACTGTAAGTCTTGCCTGTGTAAGAGCACCTCTGGCTGTGTGAGCAAGAGCCGAATGTGGATCTGACATCAGCAGCACGGCGTAGCTCCAGAACAGACAATGTTGAAGTGAAGAAGCGTGCTCAGCGTTCCGAGAACTTAAAGTGGCATCAGCAGCGGCCAGAGCGCAGCCTGGTGGGCGGATCGATGCTTCGTCTGCTGCTCTCCAAGTGTCTGGAACATTCCGGCACAGCTGCTAGGGCAACCCCAACACTCGCGTTGCGGATGCCTAAGTGACGTATATAAACGTGACTTTACCAGTTAACCAGTTGCCGAGCAATTGGTTAAGGTGTCAGCCGTGGCGGCGGAGGCTCACGTGTCGTTGACACTGTGGAGATGTCAGTTGTGTCAGGGGCTCGTGCAGGTTCTGGCTAGATTGTACGCAGCCGGATCCACTGAGGGCTGCAGATGCACATACATAAATACAGTGGTGATATGTCCAGTTTGTGAACTGCTGTTGCCAGTGAGGTCAGCAGCGCGTCCTCCCCTAATCAGCTGCATTCTGCCAGTATGGGCATGACAGTGCCTCTGCTGATGTAGCGAAACCCCCGCGCATACCCTGGACCTGATGGGATGGTCACTGACCATGGATCAGCCTCACGGGGAGAGTTCAGCTGGGACCCAGGTACAGAATGGCCTGCGTGGTGGCGGCTCCAACGCACGCTCAGCACTGCGCGGCTGTCGGATTTGCAAAATGGCAGCGGCGACAGAGCAAAGTTTCGCTGCACCTGTGGGGCGACGCCCGCATCACGACGCAGCGTGAGCACGCTCTGCTAATTTAGGAATTCCCCTAATCGGCAAATACATTTTCTGGTTCCTTTAGCACTGGATTTTCTGGTTAGCACTGGGGGACAGCCTCCCGTGTTTGGAATAACTCGTCTTGTCACGCGGAATGCTTCAGATTTTTCCTTCAAGTATGCAGTGGGCTGCAGTGTACGCCCCCCGGCTGTCAATTGTTTGGGGCGTCGACTGGCTGCCAGCTGTCCTGGAAAGTTGTTAAGCAAACCCCGCGACAAGGTGGGGTGGGAGGTATAAGCAGGTGAAGAATATTTATGGTATTTATTCAGCAGGTGAAGAATCCCTGGTATAAGCACTCTGTCAGACCAGCACCATGAGGCATGTAGATAATGACACCTTTAAATCAAAGTGAAACCAGGAGGGGGCTGCATGTTTAGGCTGCTGTTTGTCGACACTTATATCTGTATGTTAGATCCAGGATCTATGTAACTGAAAGGGACCCTCCCAGGACTTGAACCCACGATGTCTGGGTTATGAAGTCACGTCGCGCTCCTTGCTGTTCCTAATGGATTCTGCCCATTCATTCTGTCCTGCAAAGACGGCACATCTTCCACCCTATAGGCTGAAAATGAATATCTGAAACAGCGCCAGTAACCTGTGAAACGCCTATTATTATAACGAGGTTCCATTAAGAAGGCGTTGAACCCCAGTATCCATGTGGATCCCATTCCTCCGGAATGTTCCGTCCTCCTCAGGATTCCCAAAGGCATGTTAATTGCTTTCGATGGCTGAATCCACCCATATTGTTGCAGCTCTTCCTCTTTTGTCATGAACGACATCCATTTTTATGGTCTATTCTAAAGCATTGGATCTTCTGATCTGACCAAAGTAACACCTGGACCTGTTACTCAGTCCGGAAGTTCAGGCTTGGTTTGACTCAAAATCCGCTTGTCTCTTTGCCCCGCAGACCAAGGTGTTCTAAAAAATCTTTTGTCCGGGCCGAAGATCAAAGGCGCTGGTACTATTGCTGTCCTGATTATACACTGTCCAGCTTTTACTTCCATAAAGAGCACCGTAAAAATCCCACATTTTGAACAAATGTGATCCTTTTACCTGTTAAACGCATAAACACAGGAACGTCACCCAATGAAAAAACACACGGTGTTCATGTCTAGCTTCATTGCAGCTGAATATCCCTCAGAGCTTTTCAGACTTAATTTATTCAAAGTGAAGTATATGCAGAAGGTCATCTTACGTAAAACTGACTTATGTAAATCCAGCCTTACACTATAAGGTTCTTTGAATAGTATGGAGGAGATAATTCCTACTTATGTAAGGGTTTGTGGAACAGATTGCTTAAGTCAGTCGAGAGCTGCCCGTTGTTAGGATTTCCTGACTAAATCTGAAGGGGGGCTGGAGACAGGGTGTCAAACAGATTGCATAAAAATATGCAGTGCGTGTCGAGGTAGGGTCTTTGGGGGGGGCACTACAAACACAGAGATGGCGTGTCTCACTTGGCACGCTGCCAGGTCGCTACGCAGAGTCTTGGAAACCAAACACCAGGAGGGGAGTGGTCAGGGACACGTGCAGTAAACTGCGGGCCAGCGGCAGGCAGTGGCGGCCGCGATGCTACGTCTCGCATTTCACGGCTTCCCCACCACGGTGATAAGCCAGCAGGAACTCAGCATGAATGAGTACATTTACACTCAGGCACTTAAGCTTTTACGCAGAGCGCGTTGTGGTTTTTCCACGTAGCTGGACGTGTCGCTGGAGCGGAGTAGGCTATGGGGAGGCCTGCAGGACGGTGATCTTCATGACCTCCCAGCTCCCGCAGCGGTTGGCTGCCAGACAGGCTCGCTGGCGTCCCGGGGCTCCGTGTGCGGAGACAGACGTGCGATCTCCAGCGTGGAATGGTGTGCGGGATGAAAATGCCGCGTGGTTCCACACAATCAAATCCGCACGAGCTTATGCAAAAAGATTCCGGCTCACTGATGCAGTGATGGTGACATGCCGTTTTTTGTCTCCCCTGCTATTCTGCGCTGTTACTTTTAGTGACCAAATGTAACACATTTTAAGAAAAAAAAGGTGCAGAACTGTTTGTAAGCAACCAGTTGGTCCATCTGAACTGGGGTACACTGGAGAAAAGAAGAACCGATGTTATATTATGTTGTTATGTTGCATAGCGTTGTTATGTAGCATTATGTTTCGAAATGACACCTTACGTCACATTACACATCTTACATGTATTTACCCTGGTGTTTCTGGTGCTTCAGATAGAGACTAGCAGCTTTTTAGAATGAACCCCAATCTGAGGCGGCAGGTAATCAGCTGGCAGCCCTTTGTGTCCCTCCGGTCTCTTTCCACAGCATCATCGGGGCTGTGCGGACCGGCTGGTACATGCTGCACGTCCTACACACCAGCGGCTTCAAGCAGTCCGTCTGTGATCAGGGCTTCTACAGCGGGCCGGTCAGCAAGTTCTGGGCCTACGCCTTCGTCGTGAGCAAGGCTCCTGAGCTAGGTAGGCCCTCAGACGGAAGGGGACGGGAAGATGCATGGCATTGGCAAAGGGCTGCCGAGGGAAAAACTTAACCCCCATCTCTGCAAAGCAAATGTATCTCAAGATCAAAGCTGAATGACATTGAGGTTTTACTTAGCACAGCTGCCAGACCCCCTACGGCGCACCGACTTAATCAGCCAGGCACTCAGTAGCGTGAGCGTCCTTGCTGTGCGTTGGTCAGGTCTGCAGAATAATCGGGTGATAACTACTGACAATAAGCAGCCGCTGAGGACAGGAAGAATGCTGAGCCAGCTAGAGTCACTCACGGAAGGCTGGGCGTCACTGTTAAGACGCCTCTCCTGCAGGAAAGAACAGGAAGTAGGGCCAGCAGCTACAGGGCACACTGCAGCATCCACTGTGTACGTGAGCCCTTGTGAGTGCATTGCTCAACGGCACCCCACAACCATGCTTGCTTTCTACCGCCCCCTGCAGGCGACACAGTGTTCATCGTCCTGCGGAAGCAGCGCCTCATCTTCCTGCACTGGTATCACCACATCACCGTCCTGCTCTACTCCTGGTACTCCTACAAGGACCAGGTGGCAGGTGGGGGCTGGTTCATGACCATGAACTACCTGGTGCACGCCCTCATGTACAGTTACTACGCCGTGCGGGCGGCCGGCGTGCGTCTGCCTCGCCCCTGCGCCATGGTGATCACCGGCATCCAGATCGCGCAGATGGCCATGGGGCTGGCCGTTAGCGCTCTGGTCTACCGCTGGATGCAGGAAGGCCACTGCCCCTCCTACCTGGACAACATTGTGTGGGCCACCCTCATGTACCTCAGCTACTTACTCCTCTTCTCCTCATTCTTTTACAAGTCCTACCTCAAGGGCAGGGGCAGTAAGGGGGGCAAAGAAGATTAGAATCGGGTTGGGTGGGGTGGGGGTAGGGGGATTTGGGATCAGGAGCAGGGGGTTTAGGGGTGAAGGTTTAGGGTTCCCCAATTCCTGTCCCAGAGGGCCAATCTGCAACACAGTTTTCATATTTCCCTGCTTAAACACACCTACTTAACCTGGTAATTTGCTTAAGTTGTGTTTGAGGAGAGAAACCAGCAAACTGCGATGCGGGCTGCCCTCCAGGACTGGGACTGGGGAATCCTGGTATTGGGTACCACGCCACCAACGTGCTGTGATGCAGGATGCCCTCCACAATCGCTAGTATTTCTGATTTTCCCCAGAGTCGCTTTCTTGGGATAGAACACATCACCTTTCCAAAACAACAAGAGAACAAAAACATGCATGTCAAACCCAGGAGAAGAAGTGGATGGTCCAGGTCTCTTTAATCGCTCTTTCCTTCTGAGGAGGGTGGTTCATGTGTTTCATGTTGAATTCTGGGATCGCTTGTGGTTTGTAGCCACAAGATAATGGAAGAAGGTCAGATGTTAGCAATCGGTCTTCGGACCAAGTTTCTTCTCGGTTGGGTTTAAGACTCTTTCTTAGTTGTCCCTCTGGATTTGGCGCGTACCAACACCAAGTCTCCAGGCGTTGGTTCACCTCAGAAACACCTGCAAGGGATTTCAGCTCTGCTGAAGGAGCAGACGTCTTTCCAAGTACCAAGCTAAGGTCTTTCAGGTAGGAAGAACACAGTTTCATGACACAGAAACCGTAAGTGACACTGGTGTCACCGGTGTTAGAACATTTACCTCACAAGCAGTTTACTGTAACAGCAGAGAAACATCTGATAGTCACTGAGGGACACCATTAGTTAGAGAGTGCAATCAAAACTATCCCTGAACATCAGTATGTAGTGGTCAGGAACTCTCTCTCAGAATTTAATGTCATGTTAAGAATCCAGTTGGGACAAGTCGCTCGAGGCAGGAAGCTGTAAAACTCAGTGCTGGGGTCACAACTACAAGTATTAGCCAGGGGGCTGATCTCAGTCTACATCAGCCTGGTGCGACACACAAAGTGCTCCATTAAAAGCATTCAAGAGATGTGAGTCTGCATGAATGCTGTCTGCTGAGGCATCTGACCAAACCAGCCTGAGCGGGTTCTGTGGAAGAACCGCCTCCCAAGCCAAACCAGACCGGCGATAAGGACATCATGTCACTGAGAGCGGCTTCCTCGTTCTAGCTGTTTCTTGATCCTTCGTCTCTCTGAGGTTGACGAAACCCTCAGCCAACCAAGGGCTCCTGGAAAGTTCTACCCTCTCGGTAACGCTGAGGGGAACTCTGCAAAGCCGTCGCGTAATTGGCTTCCAGATTGAAACGACACTTTTATATACCGCTAGTACAGGCTGCGCTCTGAATCTACGAACAGCTAGTTGGAGAGAAGATTCCAGAATATGTGGAATGTGCGGTTTTACGGTTATTGTGTAAAAATTAGATAATGAGAAGTTATTTATTTTCATAACTGCATGGCAGCTGCAGAAATATTAGAAGTAGCCCAAAGCCTATCAATCTTTACAGACAGTATTGGTGAACATTTTATCTTTTCTACACCAGGTAATGTTCTATATTTATGCAAAGCTCCCTCTCTGGTAGTTTGGAATCCGGGATCTGTTGTTGGTGGCACCGTCTGAGCACACCAGCAGCAGAGTTAGACCAAAGCAAGGCTCTCAGCCAAGCTGATCTTATGGCACAAAAACACCCGAAAAAATGGAGCCTTTAGTAACGGTGGTGGTGCATTCAACTCAATGTTTGTTCAAAATACATTTAAACAAAACATGTATTATCATAAGGAACAAGAAAGGGAAAGTGTTATCTGAAAAACGCTCATGAACAAATCCGTTCCTTTGTGTGCTTTAGATCCATGGTGAATATGTCTGAGGAGACGTGCAGCTGTACTCTCATCATTTAAGCCTAATTTTGAGGTCATTGATTTTTGTTCTCAGACCATGCAGGAAATATTACTGGGAGCAGATAAACTCATGCTCCAAATATGAATTCATTGATTTTTTACTTCTAAAAAAAATTGGAATTACAGTGGTCAGTCTCTTATGAAAAACATAGACACTGTGTCATACTTCTGTATCCACTCTGCAGTACACAGTGAGAACAGCAGACGTTGCGAGGCAGTATATACCTAGAGCAGTGTTAAGCTGCAGTTCATAAGCAAACCTAAGTAACAGAGAGCTTTGGTGTGTAGTTCTTACTCTCTAAACCGCGCCCGGTTCTGTTAAAAGAGCAGGTAGCTAATGCCAATATCCCAGGGTTAGGACGATGACCGCGGAGCGCATCATCAGATATCCATCGGGATAAACCTTTCGAATAAAATCGTATGACAACATAGCAGGTCTCATGTTGATATGCGCATCCTAGCTGTGTTATCCGAGTCCGTTACTTTGTGCCAAATCGTGTCTGCATTGCAAAACCTACTTTTTAACACTAATCAGTCCATCCCAAATGTAAGGCGCGAATTTATATTAAACCACGAAGTGTTCTTCGTTTGTGCCGGAGTTGACGATGGCGACGCGTGTGTGTTGTTCAGCCAAAAACCCGTCCTTAAATGAACACAGATTGTGTGTGATACAGCATCGGTCGTATAGATGAAAATGCAGCTTTAGCAGAGACGTTAATGGTAACTTGACTGATCCACCTCGTTGTCCAGGAGCGTCTCATTGTTCATCTGTAGCAACTGCAAAAACAAACAGTGTAGGGGTTTGTAGCATATTGCAGTCTTTAAAGAAAAAAAAGTTTAAGGGCTTTGTGTTTAAATGTTTTAATAAAAGGACATCACTTGACTGAAAATGTGTTTTGTTTTCTATTTTTTAATTACCAAAAGTCAGTCGTAGCTGTACGTACCGTGAAAGTGAAGCAGATCTGGTACAGCCTTGGTTGTAAATGCAGCTCATACTTACCATTTTAATGTGTAGGAATATTGTAATAAACAATATTAAGTGTAACTGCTAAACACTTTGTCCTTGTTTTCAGTATGTTTGTAATTGTCTAAAGGAGCTCAAGTTAAATAAAACGTACAATTATGTTATAAACATTATATGTAATAGTCTTATATTTAAAACAATGAAATGCATACTGTAGTTTGAAACTTTTTTTTTTTTTTGCTGAGAAAGAAATAATTGCCCGTACAAGCTATCTACGGTTTTTTTGTTTCGGGGTTCGCAAGTCGACATAAACATTTCGTGGAATGGGGTAAAACGTAGCATTAATAGGAGCACGACTAGCAGAGTAATCAATTACCTTTGCGACCTTGAGTAAAACCCTTAAAACAAAGGACACTCACTTGCACACAGAGGATAACGGGACCAAAACAACTAACAAATATATATCTTTGCGTCTATAAGAACCTTCTTCAACAGACCTCCAAATGATGAACGGCATAAGTAACTTGACGCGAGCAAGGGCGCAGATTTGGGTACGCACGGTAGGGACATAAATTGTGACATAACCTTGTGATTAGGGGGGCGAGGTTGGGGCTGATTTGGTCCTTCCAAATCTTAAACCAAAGCGAAGCTCTTGCTTGTGTGTGCCATGTGATGGACTGGCGTCGGGTACATGTCTTACCCCTCGTGGCCCCTTGATTCCAGTTCGTGTTGTGAATGATCCGGGATTGTCAATCCTGATACATCTGTATCGCCATGCTGCCACCACCTGGTGGAAAGCAATTAATATTTTTAGTGGGGTTCTGGGCTTCATGAAATCTAGCGGTTTGTTTTTAGTCAGCCATGTAAAAACGTCCTTGTACACAGTTTGAATATCTAATGCGGTTTATGTATTTTACATTGCTAGAATTAATCCACGGTCTTTTTGCCCTTATGACCGACTAAAAAAAATTAGGGTAACTTAAATCACTCTAGGTACTTTTAGCACCCTGAGGTAAAATATTTAAAATATTTTAGACGAGACGGATATCAAACTGAGACAAAAAGTAACAATTTCGCAATTCTTGATTAAAAGAGCATTGCCTTTCAATGCCGAAAGTCTCTAGCACGTAGCAATAGTATAGCTTCACGTAGTATTCCACTAGAGGGCAGCAAACTGTAAGGGAAATATTCCTTCAAAATCACAGCGTCTATCTAGATGTCTGTTCTGCAGGAGGCGGTAGAATTGCGGCGTTTAAATGCTTCTTCACTAGAGAGCAGCTGCACTATTTAAGGCCCATTCACCCGTCTTCAAGCGGTTTTTTTAAGCTATCACTGATGGGCCCTTGAAGAAGCTCCAGGGACTGTCTGACCCTTCTTTCTCAATTACACGTTGTTCTGGATTAAAGAATTTGTAACAAATGTTAATTAATCACAACTGGCTGAAATAAAAAGCATGAAGAGACGCGGTGCTGTGAACCTGGTGGAGTAGCTGCTGCTGTGCACGATGACGTCATACATCCAATAAAGGTAGGGTTAGGGTTAGGGTTAGGGTTAGGTTTGGCCCTACATCCGGCATGGGACAAGTGGGATTAGAAAATAGATGTTTAGAGATGGATGGATGCAACCAGTAGGTGGAAGTTCCACGTTCTGCCACCTTCTCAGCACATTACAATTAGAAGTCCATTTAAGGAAGATATTTGCATCTCCTGTTGCAACCAAAAAACTCTTCTTTGATGTCACATACAGAAGAGTGAGGGTAGTGATGTCCGATCCGCTTCCTATAGACTTCAGAAAAGCCCCTCAAGGTCAAAATGCATGAATGTATCTGAGGAATATGGAAAAAAAACAACCACATAAACGTAAACAAAGTGAAAAGCACGTTGTGAAAGAGCTGCCCTGTTCCGTGGAGGACACTGCCTTACATGTTTATCTACAACAGTCTCAGCTACTCCACTATGACGTATTTAATTCTTGCCTGGTTTCTTGCAATAATGCTGCCTACACGCATGGCTGCACTGCAACTAAAATTTGTCCCCTGACTTTGGGGTCCTCCATAGCCTCACGGTAATTTTTGCTAAGTGCCAGGCCAGG
Organism: Cyphomyrus plagiostoma; assembly: GCA_019775915.2. Taxonomy (NCBI): domain Eukaryota; kingdom Metazoa; phylum Chordata; class Actinopteri; order Osteoglossiformes; family Mormyridae; genus Cyphomyrus; species Cyphomyrus plagiostoma. The sequence goes on from JABFEA020000044.1 coordinate 2,286,808, forward strand.
GGAGGGAAAGGGAGGTGGGGGGGTCCCCCATGATAAATTTTGATGGCTCCCATACCCATTAACCCGCCTGAGGAATACCAGATAGGCAGTCCAGTCCTACCTACACACAACGTGGTCCAAGCCACTGGCTTTTAAGGATGTGGCTCATTTCATGAAGCACCAGACTGGCATGTTAAATAGGTTAAATCGTAAGAACAAAACCATATGGATAGTTTCCGGTCTGCTTCCATTTATGGCACCATAGCCAAAATTTTAGTCACAGGTTGGGGTGTGCCCTCCACTACCCATGCACGACTGAGACTGACTCCCAGTATTACTCACTCGTCACTAGGGCACGGTAGGCACCCGTCGGTCAGGTAATTAAACCGTCTATCTTTGAGAACAAAGGTGACAAACAGTAATGAGAAATGACATCATGTCCGAAACCAAGACTCAGAGGCGTGTATTGAGTACAAAGGGAAGACTCCCGCTTCGAAGCTTGTATTGTTCTCAGGGAATCACGCGACTGACAAGAAACAAGACTTCGCTTCCCAATGGGATGCAAATACAGGTATGTGAAGCCCCATGCATTTTGTGGGTTGTTTTGGTTGGTGTGAAGAGTTTGAGTGTTGTACCAAAGAGGTCACTATTGAGAAACTTTGGCAGCATCACACAGCTACTGCAGATCTGTCAGCTGCACCTTCATGAGCTTTCCAGTCATTAGCTGGAAGTAGCTATTAGAAGCTGGGTACACTGTGGTCATAAAGGGATAGACATGGTCAGCCACAGCACTCAGGTGGGCTGTAGCATTTAAACGAGGCTCATTTGGTACTGGGGGGCCCAAAAGATGGCAAAAAAAATATCCCGCCCCCATAACAGCACTATGAGCCTGAATTGTTGCTACAAAGCAGGATAGCTTCAGGCTTTTATGTTGTTTATGCCAAATTCTGACCCTACTATCTGAATGGTGCAGCAGAAATCAAGACTCATCTGAGTCAACATTTTTACAGTCTGCTATTATCTGAAATTGCCCACTGAAGCCTTGCTTTCCTGTTCTTAGCTGGCACCCTGTGTGGTCTTCTGCTGCCATAGCCCAACTGCTTCAAATTTTCACATGTGCTTTCAGAGATGCTCCTCTGCATACCTTGGTTGTATAGCGCAGTTATTTAAGTCACTGTTGTTTTTACATCTGTCATGATCTGCTCGTCCGATTCTCCTGTGTGCTATGCCCCCTCATTAACCTTGTGTGAAATCCTGATGTCATCAGCTGTTGCGTTAGAGTACGTTTCCCCAGTCTTGTCATAGACTTTGTTTGCCATTATATACCTGCTTTGTTGTTTCTGTGGAATAAACCCCTTATTCCCGACTCTCCAACTTTCCAACCCTGATTCCCCACTCCGTAATTCCCCTGCTCTCTGACCATCCACAGCATCATCAGCTTGAACCATGTTGGCCAGTCTTCGCTGACCTCTGCCACCAACAAGGAATTTTTGCCCAGAGAACTACCACTGACTGGATATTTGATCTTTTTCAGCCATTGTCTGTAAACCTAGAGGCGGTTCTGCATTAAAATCCCTGGAGATCAGCAGTTTCTGAAATACTCATACCAGCTTATCTGGCAACAACAACCACACCACGTTCAAAGTCGCTTATGTCTCCCTTCTTCCCCAGTCTAGTGCTTGATGTGAACATTAACTGAAGCTCCTGACCTGTACATGCATGATTTTATGCATTGTGCTGCTGACATACAACTAGCTGATTAGATATTTTCTGCAACGAAGTTGAACAGGTGTACCTAATGAAGTGGCCAGCGACTGAATGTATATTTTCACCAATAGGTGTCACTAGTTCACGCTGTGTTGAATAGCGCTTCCAGTGATAAACTTTTTGGCGAATCGGGCTGGTGTGCCTCAGTACTACAGAGACGCTCTTTTCGCCGTTCCTGTGAGGGCGTTATGATGGCAACTTCTCAAGCAGAAGGGAGACTCAATCAACATTTCGACATTTGAATTCAGAGAAGGCATTGATCACTCCAGACTCGTCGCATTTGTTCTTGAACACTGGGGTGCTAATTGGCAGTAATTAACAGTAAGGATGTGATCATCAAGAAACAGGCACATACCTGAAAACGCATAAAATGAAACGCTGACGACCAACGACCCTTAGCTGCTGTAAATAGTTAATGATTATCCATCACCAAGTATGGTCGACCGGTTCATCACTTTGGGTTCGTTTTAAAAGAATATTTTCAAAAATAAGTAGCCTATTACCGATAATGTTGCAGTACGATATAAAGTAGAATGCATAAAAATGTGTTAGATTGTTGACACTGGGATCTGCTGAATGTCCGCAGTGAGACTAAAAAAGACAACGGAACCTCGGAATCATAACAGAAGAATCAGATGATTGAAGGGGCGGGATATGGTCGATAACTTCTTGCCACGCCGCTAGTTTATCTGTTGTTGCAGGAAACCAGCACTTGTGACATGAATGGGACCCACGAATATTTTGGTAAAATGAGGTGTAGCCGAGGAGAAAAATGCTTAAGTGTCCATTTGTTCTTCGTAAAATAAGGCACGTGTATGCTAGAAAACGCGAAGTATCTAAAGCATCCCAACTCCCGCTATTCCATATGAAAATGGCAAATCAGCTTGCCGAATGTTGTCTTGTTTTAAACAATTTAATTTGTAAACTTGTGTAATACTTCATTTATATAGTTCGACTATATAACCGTTGCTGCTTGGTTAGGTTAAGGGATTTTTCAGTGATGTGTAATCAACATATTATCGCCAGTATGCATGAAATCCTTATCCCATCTAAAAGATACGATTTTAATATAGAGACTATAATAATACGTTACCACATGCAGTCTATAATGAAAAAAAGATGTTCAATACGTAGACCAACCGTAGACGGTTGTTCTTATTTTTGCTTCAAATATCTCATTTGAAATAAAGAGATCTGATTTTATTCTTAAATTTAGCTTTATATTAATCATAACGGAGTATCTGCCCTCAAAGCTTTATCGCTCTATTTCTGTCTTATCCGTGCGTATGTGTGTGTTCACTGTATCTTCGTGATAACTGCCCGAAATCAGCGCTGAACACACTTGAGAGAAAAGCGAAGTAGTACGGCGGATTTCTGGGCGGGTTCAACGCACACGACTCCGCTGAAAAGGAGCGACAAGTTCCATGCACCTTGGCCGTGTTGTGGAGTTTGGCAGGGAGAGGCGGAAGACCGGCACCGCTGCAAGGGGCGCTTCGGACGGCGCCGCTGGAAGGAGACCGCGCTGCTGGAAGGGGCGTTATGACAGATGTGCATTCCACAGACAGGCGGCGCGTCCCTACAAGTTGAGCAGGAAGAAGAGAAACCAAGTTTACTGGCGCACTGGAGTGGAGGGGAGGCGCAGGTAAGATGCGAGGAGCATGGAGAGGCTTTAGTTAATTACGCTCTCATCAGCCATTTTGCGGTGTTTTCCGGGAAGAAGCGGGCAGACCTGCACCCCCAGCTTTTTCTGATTTTATACTGTATACTCCGTTTTGCACTTTTGTGCCACGTCATCCTTCTTTTAATGATGGTATCCGTTTTATTATTATTATGACTGATTAGAATCCTTAAAGAATGATATACGGGTCTTAAAACGGGAAACATTCCGAGCTTTTCAGATACGTCCCCAGCCTGGCTTGCTCCTTTCTCCCAGCATCGTGTGCATGGCAGACTTATCTGGTTACCAAGTTAAATGGTAACCGGGACGGAGGCGGTGGCGAGCGGCTGGCGACGGAGAAAGAGGCGGACGGCGCGGCTTTCCCCCTCCCCGGCGCAGACGGCCATCGGACATGTCTCCCTGGACCATCTTACCCGTCAGTCTTCCCGTCCTGACCATCACCGGAATATGGGTTGTGTAAGTACAACTTTTAACTTTAAACTGGCTTGGCTTTGCACACACTGCTGGTGGTTTAAGTACGGAGCTCTGCTGTATGACCATGATGATCAGGCTGCGCTTTAACTGCTTTAAGAAACTTTTTTTGAAGCCACTTTTATAGGTGTATATATATATAAGTTTATAGGTGTATAGTATTAATATGACTTTTGATTATTTTTAGACATTATGGCGCAGTTATAGCCTAATTCATTCTCCGATAGTTTTGTGCTTCACAATAAGCTGGTGTTTATTGGTTTACGAGTTAAATTTCATGAATACCTTACTTCACAACATAGTAATAACTTCTATTCTGCTATTGTGTTAAGAATCAAAATGTTTGAATTTAAATAAGTCGTTTCCACATCTCCTTAAGCAAATTAGTTTTCACAGCTGGGTATTTGATAGCGAGGAAATACAGGTTAGATACGTTTCTCATGGGTTCGAGGGTGATACATTGAGTTTTAACCTAACCGCAAAATCGCTCTTGATTATGTGCTTTCATTTCACGAGCGTCCATTTACAATTTGCAATTTTTATTAAACGTATTAATAATTTCATTTAGACACATTCAACGGAATTGTCCTGATGGACTTGAAAGGGCACGGACGATTTGCTGTTATTTTAAAGGAAGCAGTGGTGTTTATTGGGGTATGACACCTCCTTGGTCTGTAGACGTGAGGTTATCGCTGCCCTAAAATGACAGGGAGGGGGGTGACATCAGGACCCCTCGTGCAAACTGAACTTCGGCTGGAAGTCAGGTTGCTTCAGCGGGACCTTGACAGCTGGCCTACGTGGGAACGTTTGCTGTTTCCAGGGAGCTGAGGGTCACTCGGGTGACCTGTGGGCAAAGAGACTGGAAAGGCACTTGCTAACTGGCACTGCCTTTGCAGTACTGACTGCGTTTAGTGAGGAGGCCGCGGGGCCAACGTGGGGGTGGGGGGGTATTAAATGGGCCCAAAGGCTCTGACGGGGCCCTGAGGTGCTGGTGTGTTTTGTGGGAGAGAGCTGGTGCTCAGGCTCTTCGCAGTGTTGGGAAGTGGTTCTGGTCCAGTTTAAGGTCAGAGATTAAAGTGCAGGTGGTCCCTTTCCTGTCCAAGAACAACATGTGAGAATGCCTAGAACTGATGGTTTTGATGATGATAAGATGAAGAACTATTATCATTGTTTTGTTGCTGTTATCATCATCATCATCATGCCGGGGGACGTGATGATGTGGCAGAATGCTGGGTGGTGTTTGCCAGAGAGCGATTCTGAGAACCCCCCCGCCTCCCCTTTTATAGTGCTAATTGTCCTTTAACGTGTGGAAACCTGGCTAATTTCAACGGGAGGTGAGTGGATGAAAGTTGCCAGGCATCACTCACCTGCTTCTTGGCCCGTCTTTGTTTCCCCCCGTAACTTAAACCCAGGGATTATTTCATAGTTTCCCGCCTGCATGTGAAGCTCCTCTTCTACATGAAGATGCTGGAGACGCGTATGACCGCCTGTGACCCCCAGCACAGTAACTCTGCCTCTGGCAGTCTGCAACACGGTCTGCACGACGCAGTAGGAATGCCGTGGATAGTAGGGAGTTAAAAAAAGAAGGTTCTGTGCCAGTGGTGTTGGACAGGCCCGTGGGTTCGTCAGTCAGCACCGCTGGGGAGGCGTGGGCAAAATGGCGGACGGCGTTCCTGCAGCAGGGGGCTCAACTAGAGGGGAACCTGCGGGGAGGAGTGCGGTCTCCATTGCTGGTCTCCTCCCAAGAACAAGAGATGTTCTCCCCAGGCTGTATGCTCCCCTAGCAGATGAGGTGGGAAGGAAGAAGACTTTGACACAGAAGGATGGGACATTATGGCACTGTATGTTTGGGGGGGGGGGGTTAGACTTTCCATGACATTCCTTTGCATGAGAGGTCAGGTGGGCCAATATTTTGGGAACCCCGGAGTTTACCAGACCACAGCATTTGGAAGATGAGCTCAGTCTGTGTCCGGAGGCAGTCATGATCCCTAGATGTGAGGTGGTCCGCTTTTAAGCAAGTCAAGTATGTCAATGGGTATAAGCAATCACCAGCGCCACCTAGAGGCAATTACCTTGTGTTTATGGTATTAACTGAGTCTACAAAATGAGAACTGCATTTAGAATATAGCGGATCCAATATGACCAAATATGTTTGTTTCTGGAACATAGGGTCAAAAGAGCAAACTACTTAACTACTGATGAAGTGAATTATTAATATAGGAAACGATGCATTTGACGCTAATTTTCCTCTTCTTGTGGCTTGAAAACAGGCTTGTGCTCAGTCATGTAGAGTATAAAGAAGTGCCCTAGTACACCCCCCCCCATCCAAAATCCCTCCTGACCAAAATTAATTTCAATTTCTGCCTCTAAGCAATATGGAAAAGCTCCCTTTTAAAAACTTCAGAAAGCGAATGGATCCAAGGTCATGGAGCACAAGGTCCCCCTTGTGTTGTTGAGGAAGCCGTGATGTTTTGGGATCTCGCCTGTTTGCCTGTGATATTCTTAGCTAAGGCCTGCCTATAACCGCACTTCAGTTCTAGCCTGTTTTTCTCCCTCTTGATCCCACGTACATCCCCGGGTCCACTCGCTGTTCTGTGTGTTCTGCGCTGGTCTCTGTGTGTTCTGCACTGGTCTAGTCCCCAGTCCCCTTTGTCCTGCTGCCCTGTGCAAACAGCTCGGTTCCCATCTTGCCGTCTCCTCCAGACCATGTGACTTTCTGTTCTGTAAAGCGAAAGCATGTGGCTCTTATGTTGAAATCTTCCAGCCATGTAGGTCGAGATCAGGAGCGGGAGCGCGGTCATGTGTGGCGACCATAGACTTTGAGCTTTTGAGAGCATAAGACGTCCAAAGCAGTGAATGTTCCTTTTCCCGCCGTTTTCCGGGCTCTGTATCCGAGCGCCAGTTGGCGGTCGTGGCCTCTGGGGCTTCCAGAACTCTTTCCTGAAATATGTCTTCCTGTCATGAAACCCACCCTTGTTGACTCGCCCGCTGAGAGCCTGTGTTACACCGGCTACAGTCTGCGCCCCCCTTCGAAACACTCACTGGGGGTGAAACGTTCACCCTCTGCTCAGGAAACCTAAAGTCCGACGTATTGTATTTTAGGCTGGAGGAAGCAAAACCTCGACTGCATTTGGCAGCTTCCTGTGTCTCGGTCCTGGATGGAGGGATGATGGCGCGGATCTTGTATTCTTCCCTGTGATTTTGTGGGACGCTGCCCGTCCTGCTTGAACAGTCATAAAGGCAGGATTGCAGGCCTCCACAGGCGTCTGGCTGTGCGGGCTGCTGTGTGAATCGTGTATGTGTGTGTGTGTGTGTGTGTGTGTGTGTGTGTCTGCACCCTTTCGGTCCATCTGAGTGCTGAAGCGCCCAATTGAACTAATTATTAAGCTAACGGCCCATTTTAGCCTTCGCTCCCTTCTCAGTAGCGCGGCTGTTAGCAGGTCGGAAAGCCGGAACCCACAGACGCGGCAGCCCGGCCCGAGCTGGCTCACTGTTTGCAGCGTTACATCGGTGCCGTGCTGTAACCAGTGACGCCTACGGAAAATTCCCATCGGTGGCCATAAGGGACCAGTTATATTAACGTGGCACGCCACACCATGCCCTTTGTATGGTCCTGCTTATTAATTAAAATAATGAAAAATATATTTTTTGTTAATTTGACAGGAATTAGCAGGCCCACGTATTTCCATTTTTACTGCTCTACTCTGTCATACTGTACTCTGTACAGTGTGTAACGCCGCCCATGTGATACGCACCCTTTTTCTGTCTACTGGGCCTGAGTGTGCTCCCTTTGGTTCTTTTCCACTGGCATACAGGTACCAGGCCGGACCCGAGCTGTACTGCAAAGAGACACTAGTTACTGCGCGGTTCCAGCTCACTTCGCTTTTCCACTGCAGAAGGGCCGGCTCCATAAAACCGTTGCCGGGTTTGGAGAGCGACAGCGACGTAAAACCAAGGAGACGCCTATTCAATGTTTATACGATGTGCACTTCCACAAGCATGTCTAAGAGAATCTCGTGTCGTATGTTAGTGTCGAACGCTAGCACAGTTAGCATTAGCTTGCATAAATCTGCATGACAGATCCATTCCGTTCAGCTGTTCTGTAGTACCTTTTAAGTAGGAGGTTGGAAATTTTCAGGTTCCGCGGTTTTGGGAAACTGCTAATAACGAATGATATATAGAATGATACGTAGAATATACGCTCAGAACATCGGTATTTCTGTGCATTTTGACCAATCAGAGGCTGACACAACCAGCTTGATTTGGTCGCCCTAGCAGGACCGTATTCGTACAGGTCGGGTACTGCTCCCGGTACTGCTCGCGGTACGGGTCACAGTACAGCTCAGGTACGGCTCAGTTCTTTGGTCATGGAAAAGCACCATTTGGCTGCTCTGTCCAACAATGAGGTCATTAATTTAAACACAGCTGACAATATCAACGCAAATGTTTTGGTTCTTTTCTTGTTTTTTGGGATGATCCATCAATGACTCTCTGTTGCCACGGTGGCAGAAAAACAAGATTATGCTCTTATCATAAAAGAAAAGGGACAGTTGGTTCTATGTGGGCTGCAACGTCCGCTCTACTTTAAGGGGAGGCTGGGTTTCCCAGAATGCAGTGCATGCATAAACCAAGTGTCACTCCACCACTTCTGTCCAACCAAACATCACCATTATTTTCATGTCGGGGCAGTGCCATCGATGGACAGTCACCCTGACACGTCCCCTCTCAACCGCTAACGACCTCCCCGGGTCGCCGGATGAGCCGTTAAGCTTTAAGCCACCTGTTTGAGTAGCCGCCGAGACTCCCTGTTGATGGAGTCACTGTGTGAGATGTTCAGTCAGAGTGGGATGGTGGAGGATAATAGGTTCTCCTGGGAGACGGCAACCTCTGGGCAGGTGGCTTGTGTTTGACGTCCTGCGCGATGGCATCAAGGCTGAAGGAGGTGCCGGGCCCGTCTTATGGGGGAAGCTTCCGGTTAAATTACCCTGTGTGGCGGCAGAGGAGACGGTCTAGATGGAAAGGTGGGGCATAGGCTCACACCTCAGCATCAAAGGACCCAGAAATTGGGGGCGTGTGGACACGCTGTTAAAGAACATGTGCTGAGGAGAGAGGATGGGGTGGCCTGCAGGCTCAGATGTCTCCGGCAGTGATTCAGGCGTTGGCCGGAAACCGACAGGGAAAGTACCGGCGTGATCAGGGCTTGAGTTCAGAGCAAACCGGAAACCTTCTGCGGTCCTAACAAAAGCTGGGGGGCGGACTTTTCAGAAGATCCCAGATGTGGGCGATTTTAAAAATTTTTTCCCCGTGATCACGACTGGATTGTGCTGAGGAAACGTCCGAGCAGCTGTTATCGTCCATGTCACACACACTCAGCACCCACCCTTATTCCACACCAGCCACGCCCACCCCTCCTGATGAAAACTGGGGAGTTTGGGGCAGTCTTATCGGACGACTGGGGACGATGTGCTTTGTGCAGTAACCCAAGGCCATTGTTCCTGATACAGATAAGTATTAGAGGCAGCTATGTTGAAGCTAAGTTGAGTTTAACTCTGAAACACTACAGAAGAGCCTGATCATGTATATCAGATGTGCTAAATTAGGGCTGCATCTAAGATCTGTAGAGAGGTAGATCTGCAGGAATTGGGTTGGTAACCACTGTCCTGCCCTTCCTGTAAACAGGTGAAATGTTCAGATCTAATACCCACCTGTCTGGCCCCCCACATGCTGTTTCTCAGGCTTCCAAAGCCTGCTGGTGGATGGGATCCCTCCCCTCCTGCATTGCTCCTCACCCCCTCCCATTAACCCCTCATCTTCTCCCTTTTCTTCTGATTCCAGATACGCCATGGCCCTCTACAACCAGCACGTCTGTCCCATGGATAACTGGTATAGTGGCTCCGCCTCTCGTTCACTATCCTGCACGCAACATGCTTCCGTCATCCCGCTCGTCCTGGCGGCTTTCGGTTAGAGAATGGGCCGTCCGGTCAGGGTGACCTGTGCAGCAGAGTCTGTGGGCCGTCTGGTCAGGGCGACCTGTGCAGCACAGTCGCTGATTGACAGGGCCCCTGTTATAATAGGACAGACACCTCCCTTTTCTTTCTGAGCCACACGATGATGTAACAGTGACAACAGAAATGGTAACATCATCTATGACCAACTCTAATCTCTAAATGTGTTTAAATGTGTCCGTGTTTAAACTTTCTGAAGTTTATTTTTAAAATGTAGATCAGCATATGATTTGTGTGTGTTTGTGTGCATGCGTGTGTGCACATCACTTTACACAGATTTACTATACAGCAGAACATGTTCACATTTTAAAAATCCTCTGTGATCCTGAAGATTGTTGAAAGCAGGGTCTCTTGTTTGGCCTGAGGTCACGGCCTGAGGTCACGGCCTGAGGTGTTGAATCTGAGTGGCATTATTAAGGTCATCCTGTCTCCTGAAAGGTGGTTTGTGTTTGACATCCTGTCTGAGTACATCAGTGGCGGAAGGAGGTGCTGGGGTGTCTTATGGGGGAATAATTGGGTGATTAAATCAGTGTAAAGACAGTCAGAAAGGGGGGGGTGCGTTTCAATGGTCTGATTTTTGAAGACCTTGAGGTTGTTTCCCCAGCAGTTAGTGACAATGCTTTAATGTCATTGGCACACAGCGGAATGTTCCGGAATGAGCTGTCGCCGTCTGCCATGGTGCCACCTCTTTTGGTACCCGTGGCACCATGCAAAAAATACGAACCCGATACAACGCCAGGCATCCATTTTAAAAGCATTCCCTTCCCAGAATTAGCAGGCGGCTGGAGAGAGGGGGGGGGGGGGGGGGGGGGGGGGGGGGGGGGGGGGGGGGGGGGGGGGGGGGGGGGGGGGGGGGGGGGGG
>JABFEA020000044.1:2311007-2323467 GCA_019775915.2 Cyphomyrus plagiostoma
CACCCCCCCACAAAAAAAACCCCCCCCCCCCCCCCCCCCCCCCCCCCCCCCCCCGGGGTGGTGGGGGGGGGGGGGGGGCGCCCCGCCGCTTGTTGAAATGGGTCACAGCGTATTCCAGGGGAGGGCCTCTTGCTGAATGCACCGCGTGTCGCTGTGACCTGGTTAACCTGTATTTCTGTAGGATACCCCTCTGTTGTCGCTTATTATGCCTTCGCACTTAAAGTCATACTCACAGGAGGGCAGGTTCAGTAGCCAGCACTGCGTGACGCAGGGGGAAGGTCAGTCTGAAGAAATGAACCTTCCCCAAAGGCCTACTTTATTGTCAGCCAACCAGTGACTGTAACAAACTGTTTCAGTTTTGTTTTCCTTTCAATGACTTTCTCAATAATCCAAGGGCCACACTGCCTCCTGGAACCAGTCAAAGCACATTTCTGCTCTAAACCCTCTCCCCGTTTCTACAGATTGTCTGCTGAAAATATTCCAGCTTCCCACCAATTTAGTAAATTTGACAGATTTGCAAACAGGCTGCCCTAAAACGACCCCGGAGGTTAGCGTTTGGCCTGCCATCCGCATGCCGTGAAGCGTCTGTAGGAGACACAGCCTCTCAGTCTGGTCATTATGACTGTGAGCAGTGCTGATTAGATGCCATTCCCGGCATGATGAGACATCAGAGGCTCAGACCCGCGCAGCCAGAACATGAACGTGACAGCTGGCTTTACGGTCACTGGCGGTGTGCGGTGGGCGAGGAGGAGACTGGGCCCTGCGTCACGTTGGGCGAGAGTGACGAGGGGGAACACTGCAGCGCAGGAGGAGGGGCTGTGCTTGCGGATAAAACAGTGGGAGGTGGGCCTACACTTGGTTATAGACGCAGTGGGAGGTGGGCCTGTGCTTGGTTTATCACCAGCATGACAAACACCGTGAGGGACCTTAACACGCAGTAGCCAGCAGTCATACACTTTGAAGGACTTTAACACGTTACCCAGCCATGAGACACTGTGAAGGACCTTAACATGCTGAAGCCAGCTGTGAGATGCTGTGTAGGACCTTAATTTTCTTTTTTTCTATTTTAATGTGTTCTTTGCATTTACTGTAACCCACATTTGTCAATAACTGTGAAGAATATAAACATGCGGTGCCCACCGATCATAGACTGTGAATGACCTTAACACACTGTTAGCAGCTAGAATACAATGCAAAGAAAAATGCATTCAAAATTGAAATTTGATTTGCCGACATGCAAATCAGTTTCTCCTGGGGAAAAGTTCCAATCAGAAGCAGATATTGGGAATAATTACAGAAAGAAAGCATCTATTAGACAGAACATAATGGGGTTCATTCTCCCATATCTGAGCTGGTTCAGACCTGAAGGCCCCGTCCACATCACAGGCTGTATTACCCCTGCTGAGGCATTGTGGGAAATGCCCTTGCCGTGGTCAGTACACCCTGGCATGACTGTTACCCCATGCCAACTCCATAGCCTGAAGAATTTCCAATTTATGGAGATTTCTACCATATATGATCCACTGCCATGATGAGACAAATTCCTTAATGGGGTTGAAAAATGGAGGATATTCTGGAAGGAAGACCATTGAAAGGTGGATCTTTGTGTAAACATTCATTCATGGTGTGGAAAAGTTGATATGCTTCCACATGATGACCTACAAGGAATTCCTGATTGTTCCAGATCTCAGTGGTCTCATTCGAACAGAGCATCCTTAGGGGCCCTACAAGTCATCAATGGAGGTGTTATATGGTCTAGGGGTGGTGTGGTGGTGGATGACGCCCCCACTAATATAGAAAGGGTGGCATTACCCCCAGACATGCCAGGGTCCGCTGCTGTGGCCAGTGCGGACCTCTAAAGCTGTATGTGAGCAGTTTAGCTTGATAGCATGTGTAGTACGACACCTGTGTGTCTGACTGTAGTCACTGGCACTTTGTGCATTGAGTAACAGTGTATTCTGCATGGCAGCATAAGTTTACACAGCCTTGTGATGAAACTCATGCTTTCAGTTTTGCAAACACAGCTTAGGAAATCTGCAGTTTGTGTGTATCAGGTGATTATTGCCTAACATTTTCCAAAGAGAGTTTTCATTTGCGTGGGGGTGCTGGGGTATCGTGTTCAGGGTTTCGGGGAGGGGGGGGGGGAAGACCCTCGAGGCCTGTATTTGTAGGGGTGTTTGCTCTCCCCCTGGGGTGGGAGGTGCCGTTACCAGGACCCAGTGTTGCCAGACAGGCTCCTGCCCTGATTTCCAGGAATCCTTGCAGCTCCTGGTCACTCCAGGCTGCCCCTCCTCACATGGGGGAGGCCTCTCCCCGATCCTTCAGCAAGCTTCTCAGTGTAGTGATGCAGGTCCAGACGCCACCCACAGCTGGGCTTGTACCTGCACCGGGGGCTTCAAACATCACAGCAAGCTTCCCTGTTATTTAAGGGGTTATATAAGGTCAAACAGCCCCCCCCCGACACACACACAGGTGATTCATAAATACTGTTGAATTTTATTAAGAAAGCCATTAATTTTTAAAATGGACACTTGGAAAGTCAATAGATTTGTCCTGTTTGTGCTCCACAGTTTGTAAGGCAGTCCCTCCTTAATGGGAGTTAAGAGCTCCACTCTCTCACTGTCGTGTCCTGCTCTGCCATCTGGAACGCGAGGGTCAAAGTAGCAGCTATCTGAGCCTCCTCGCCGTCTCGGAAGGTCGTGTCCAGACACATCCGCAGCAGGTTATCAGCTGCCTGATGGGTGACCAGAGGCCTACAGAGTAACCACACTATGTTTCATGGTTGACCGTCAGTCTCGCTCCATTTATCTCTTTATGTAACATCGGCCGTGCCAGATCATGTGACCTCAAAGCCAGCGACATCAAACAAAACCACTAATGAGGTGAAAAGTAATTAGTGACAAAGGTGCGCAGGCTGTCTGACAGCTGCTCACAGTAGAGCTTTTATGGACGTTAAACGCACGCGCGTCATGATGCCCATGCGATCACGTGGATCACTGCATCCGCAGGCTTTTGCGCACTCGCGCGCTCTGTCCTGCCGGTCGCATTCTCTGCGCCGCACGTGCGCTGTGATGCCCGGCTGCCCCAATGGGACAAGTGCGGTTTCACCACTCGTCGGTCAGGGATGCGCTGGCAGCAGCATGTTTACACGAAGCAGGATCGCGGGGGCGGAGTCTGAGCTGGTCCGTCACAAGCGCGCTTCATTTCAATGATGTGTCTAAGCCGCGCTCCTGCCTTCTGGCACGAGGGAGCGGGCTGAGCCGGGACCGGAGCTGACGGGTGGGGCAGACACATCGTGATCTGTTAGGCTGGCTCCTTAGCATGCCCACGGGGCTGCCCGTGTGGCCTCGTCGATTTGGGCTGCCCCTGCGGTCCCGGTCTTTCGCCCGCTGTGCCCCGGCACCCCTGCGTGTTCCTGCAGGATCCAGCGTAAGGAGGCGCGCTGGTGCAGGAGTGGGGGCGTAACATTTTCCCGTCACAGCGCAGAAATTTCACTCGCGCTGTCTGGACACGTTTGCACGCGGCTCTCGCCTCCACGATCAGCGAGCCGATTTGTGCCCCGTCCCCTCCAGCTGCCGCACGCCTACTGGCTGCCTGCTTCACTCCAGCAATGGTGTGGATGTTCTTTGCTGTTCATGGGTGTGTAAACATCACCTCTCAAGCTCACGGTTAGCCCAGAGGTTTCTGTGGTGCACTGGGACCCTAGGGGCCTGTGAACAGCTATGTGGATCCAGCGTTCTGGGAATCGCTGCCCATTATTTGTATGGACGTCCCAGTCCCACAGTCAGTGGCCACATCAAGAAGATGGCACTAGACGGCGCCATCCCACCTGCGCTAGTCTGCTATTTGGGTTGCGTTGTTGCTGTCATGCTTGGTTACTCTGCATAGAGTTGGTTTTTTTTGTTTTTTTTACATACTGCTTGTTTCTGAATCATTTTATACTTGTGTAGTGCCCCCTGCTGGCTGAGACTTGCGGTCCAGGTAAGGACGGAGGACGGTCTCTGCGTGCTTCATTGTCTCTCGAGGGCCAAGGCTTCCAGGCACAGTAAAGAGGGTCTGGATTTAGGTGCCCATGCTTTTGTGTGAACAGCGTGACGGTGTGAGGGTCAGCGGTTCATTGACCCCGATTAGATCACGTTCCCGAGCAGGGCCACCCTGTGTCACCGGCGGTGGTCATGTGATCACAATCTGCACTATTGTGCATTGTCTTCCCTCATGTGACTCCAGGACAAGGCAGCTTTATGCTCGTCTGCATGTGTGTGCGCGCGTGCGCCTGCACACACACACACACACACACACACACACACACACACACACACACTGCTACAGCACCAGCGATGCCCCAGTAACGGCCGTCTGCTGATGCAATAACCCCCCCCCGCAGGTGGACTACGCCAAGGTGCTGCACTATGTGGGGGCAGGGGTGGCCTTCCCTACCAGCACACTGTTTGTGGGCCTTCAGTCGGCGCTGACCTACCGGCTCGCCAAGACCCAAGCGGAGTACGGCGTGGCCCATTTACGCCTGGGGATGGCGCTGCTGGCCTTCATCTCCCTGGTGCTCAGTATCCTTCTGCCTGTGTGTGTGTGTGTGTGTGTGTGCGCGTGTGCGTGTGTGTGTGTGTGTGTGCGTGCGTGTGTGTGTGCATGTGTGCGTGTGTGTGTGTGTGTGTGTGTGTGTGTGTCATGTATATTACATTTTGGGGGACCAAATGTCCCCACAATTTGTGAAAAACCTGCTATTTTTTCAGTCCCCACAAGGGAGATTCAGTTTTATAAATATCTGTGACTGAAATCAAAAACTTAAAAATATTTCAAGTCTTGTGTTTAGTTTGCTCACATATGGTTAAGGTTAGGGCTGGGTGGGGGTTAAGGGCATCATTGCTGGGATTAGGGTTATGCTCACAGAAATGAATGGATGGTTCCCACAAAGATATGAATATAATTGTGTGTGTGTGTGTGTGTGTGTGTGGAGGGAACGTGTTTACGCCAAGGAACTGTGTGTTGTGAACTTGACACCTTCCAAAATATTCATTACAGCATTATAGATGCTAATAGTGTTTATGGCTTCATAAACACTGCCCCCTGCTGGTAGCTCCTTGACCTCCTGCCCTCCAGGTGGCGCATTCTTTGTTCAGGAGAGCTTTGCGCTGCAACACGCCTCGGCCATCTTCGAGTGGGTCTTCGCCGTCATCATCATGCTCTTCTACGGAACATTTGCTTTCGAGTTCGGGGACGTGTCCAGCGACACCCTGATGGTGCTGGCCCGGGGCGGGGGCTCGCGGGGCCTATCTCAGAGTGAGCGCAAGGCGGAGGAGGTAACAGGGCCGAACCACCTGCACCCTCCCGAGGGCGTGTCCATGCTGTAGTTGAGGGCTGGGTGCCCTAAGAGACTTTCTGCCAGCCGGACATGGGATGTGCCACTGACGAGAGGGCAGGGGGGCCTTCAGGAGGAGCAACAGGGGCTTCTTTCTCCCTCACTGGAGCTCACAGAGGGCGTGGCCAAAGCTTTGCTCGTGGCTGACCTGCCCAAGCTTCTCTGTTTCTGAGAACCAAAGACCAAACTGACCTCCTGACTTCTCAAGGTCCAGCAGAAAGGACCAACAAGGACCACAGGGACCCTGAAAGACCCCCCCCCCAGGGGTAAAAAGGGTTCCTTCCAACCAAAACATACCGTCCCAGAACACTTCTTGCAGGGACCAGGGACACCTGGGACTTCGGCAGGGGATGATGGGTAATGAGACATTTTGCAGGAGGAAGCAGGGGCGTCCAGTGTGACTCTCAGACTCCTCCTGTCCCTGGTGCTTGAAGGAGTAAAAAAAAAATATTAGGGACAACATACAAAGTATGTGCTAATGTAACTGTGTGTGTGTGTGTGGGGGGGGGGGGGGTTCCGTCAATTAAATGTACATTTAAATTGATGTCATTTAATCCCACACCAGTTTATTGAAAGCTGCTGCTTTTTCCAGCATAAAGGGGTAAAACCTGATAGTGTTTTTAGTGAATGTAGTATTTGCTTATTCCCAAGGAATTCACCGTCGTTGTAGTATAGAGGCGTGGGCCTGTAATGGAAACGGAAAAGGGCAGAAGGATTTTTTTTAACTTAAAATTCACCGATTGGCTGTAACGTAAGCTTTTCCAGAAGAAATATGTCACATGGTGGCAAATCTATTAATCATCCTTTGCATTGTTCTCATATCCCCACTGCAGTACTTTCAAATGAACATAAAGTTCATATGTATGTCACTTTTAACTATGCAAGGAAAACAGCCCTAAGCTGTTTTTGACCAAAAAAAAAAGATTTGCCAAAATATACATTGTGATGTGCTGATATGGTCATTTTAATACTACCTACAAAAAAGACAAATACAGCCACTCTATGGCCGGTTTGCCTGCCTCAGTCTCCAACTGTATTTTTTAAGGATCTCTTGTTCAATGAAAGGCTGACACCTTGTGGTCAGAAGCGGTCACTACATTGTTCGATTTTGGTAGCTTTTTTTTTTTCTTGTGTAGCACCTTATAGCAAGACTATAGATTCTCTTTCAGTAAAAGTCAGCAGATGTATTTTACCTTCAGGGCTGCTGTCTTACAGAAATGCACCAAGACGTTATAGATGTGTATTCCTATCCACTTTTTTTAATTTGCCTCTTCTGTCTCTCTCAGGAAAATCCAGTACAACTTCTTACCAGCTTGTAGTTGGAGTATCAAAAAATATATAATTTGTTTCTTGAATCCAGAAACAAAGGGACAATGTGTTTTTGGATTGCAGAGATATTATCACGTTAGCATTCTGTATGTCTTTATTACAGTGTCCAGGCCACGCTTTACTGAGGATGTGTCATGGATATGCAGTGTCATCAGATTAGTATTTGCTGTGGACGTAAATCCTGGATGGCTGCTGCTCAGCTTCCAGGAGTGCGAGCTTGGAGCAGGGAGACAATGATTCTGCTGCTGGCTCGAGGGCCACAGGTGACTTGGAACCGGCGCCAGGCAGCTGGTGGATCTCTGCAGTGGGGGCCATGGGCAGGCATCTGGTGCCAGCTGGAAGGTGCAGATTCACAGGGGTAACTGTTGATTTAAGGTGATGTCTCAATGAAGGTCGAGAACCACAGGAGCAGAAAGATGTGAGCCTTACCTACCCTGGTGAGAAGCCCGTGTTACTGCCAAGCTCTCTCTCAGCTAGGGTGGGGGCCAGTGGAAGAGGGAGGGCGTGTGACGAAATAGCAGAGATTGGGTGTAATCAATGTGCCTTAAACAATGGCAAGTATCTCACACATGCAGATGTGGCTGCGGAATTCACTGGCCTCATACTCACTGCATCCAGTGAGGTGACTGAAGTCTGGACAGTGAAATCTTGCAGTGATGTTTTGTGCCTTTTTTCCCCACTTTCAAACCAAAGATTTAATCCTGTGATTTTATGTTAAACTGTTCAATACGTGTTAGATTTTCTAGAGGTTGAAAAAAAGTTTTAAGTAGCAGTAAGGAAGACAATGTTGCTTAGATTATGTAACACTTTGAATTGTACACTCAATAAAAAAAATCCAGAGAAAGCTTTATTTTCTTTCTGATTTTATGTTTACATCTAAAAAATAAACAGAACACACATGCAATTTTAGGTGAAATTACTAATTTTGTTAAAAATTATTTACAATTTTAGATTTCTCAAATATCTAGTTCAGCCAGTCTTGTGCAGAAAGGGCCACAGCGAATGTGGCTTTTTTGCTGCAGCTCACTAATTATATTACTAATCAGAGTACAGGCTGGCTGAGGAGTCCTCACACCTGGCTTTGAACAGCTGACCTAAAGGTTACCCCAAAAACCTGCATACATACTGGCCCTTTGCAGGTAATATTGCCCACCCCTAATTTAGAGGATGTAGATGAACGAGGACTGTTAGAAGGGAGCCCTGGTCAGCAAGCAGCACCTTAGTCTCCCCTCAGGAGACCAAACGTTAACGCTGAAGCCGTAGCGGATTAAATGAGAATTAGCCATGAGGAGACTCCCCAACCTGTGCGCAGTTAAAATGTGTCCCTCCGTAAACACGAACGTGAAACGCGTGTCGTTACTTCGCTCCCTGAAATTGGTCCTTCACCCCAGTCCCTGGGGGTCAGGTGGTGAGTTTGTTTCAAAACTATGCCTTTGCTCAGTTTCTACACACTTTGTTTTAGGAATCTCTTGAATTTTTGCCCATTGTAAAGGAGTCGAGGTGTCTCCCTAAAAAGTGAAATGTGTGCATCATCCAGGACACAGAGAAGCAGCACTAGGCTCACAAATACACCCATTTCAGGTCCAGCTGATTTAACCAACATCAAAGCTGGAGCAAAAGCATGAAAAAAATAAATGTTAAGTTTAGACTGGCTACCAAACTGAACTGAAAGGGACAAATAACACAAGTGTACAAACTGGTACCACAACTGTGCTTCCCAGAACTAGCATCTATATGGCAGTGAAGTCGCGTCTCTAAGCCGTAGGATTATGCTTGAACTGACAATCCGAGTCGGAGCTGTGAGGATAATCAATCTCCAATTAGTTTAGATGAAACACAGCGGCCATTAGCCTACAGCCACTATGAAATATTACCTACATGCCTTGCATTTACAGGGATGACATTTGCTACCAATATCAAAGGGTATTCTCATCAGATGTGGTCACAGCGTGCAGAGAACCTCATCCCATTTATGAATGCTGGATGGAACATGGAGCATGCTGGACGCTTTTATGGTCTAAATGAAGATCTGGCTTGTGGTACACATGGACTCCTGGAACAGCAGACAGACTATTAGACCTTAGCAGGAGTCCTCCAACAGGTCCCATGTCATGTTCTGACGGGTCACATGGTCTTTGGACTGATGCATCGCTGATATTTAGACCCAAAGGTCTAGATGTGAGATATCTGAGGCACAGTGAGGGTGCCCCAGCTCCAATGTAACCCAGAATCATTCTTATCTTTGGGTAACTTGTCTAATTGACTTTGAAATATGTTAGTCTAAAATGATCACATGACGTTGATGCGTGCAAGTCAGCAGAGGTTAAAAACAAACTAAGGCCGGAACATCCTACATGTTTCTCACGGTTGCTCTGGCCTCTATTCAGGCAGGATGTGTCATTTCCTGCTGCATGTTGTAAAGCGTGGAAGAGCTTGGTGCAGGATTGGTCATCTGCTAATTCTGCCTAATCGCTGCAAGACATTGCAGTGAAATATATAGGTCTAATTTCATTGTCCCCTACAGATAAGTTTGGGTAATTAGATGTCCAACCTGCAGAAGCAGGCAGTGACTTATGACAAAACACAAACCAGCTTTTAACTGGTGAGCCTGTACTTCGGTTACCATGACAACAACCGGCTAGCAGGCTAAAGGTAACGTTATGACAGGAAAAGCGTTTTAAATATATACTGAATTATTATACTAAAATACATCGTTTATAACGATGGATACTGAACAACAAATTTTGAAAGAATTGTTCTAAAAAGAAAAGACTTGTTGAGCACCCTAAATTTTTTTCCGGCATTGATTGAAGAATAAACAGAATAGCGAGCTATATGAGGTAAAGCAGCTGCTTTCTGACTGATCTGTGACTCTGTGTGCTTGGGCGGCTGAATTACAAGCTGCCCCAGTCCCCGCTGACGCTGGCAGCTGGGCTTTGCTGTAACGTATCTGGCCCGTCGCAGCAGGCCGCCCGCCCCCCCTTAACCGCACGGGTCTGGTGACTAGTGGGCCAGCTCTTTTGCCACCTCCCAGGGGAACTCCTTCCTGCCAAAGTGGCCGTAACACGCTGTTCGCTGGTAGATCGGCCTCTTGAGGTCCAGGTCCCTGAGACACAGAGAGGAGTTTGATAAGCATTTGATGATGCAATCAGGTGCATAATAAGATGATGATGGACTAGCGATACAAGGCCAAAGCATTTGAACATGCTGTTGTTATTATTATTATTATTATTATTATTATTATTATTATTAGTTGCTAGTCATTGTAGTGGAAATATCTGGTTTTAATTGCACCAGGAAAAACTGATTCCTAAGAAATAATAAGGTTGACCTACACTTGCAACATGTGTAAAACTGGGAAGCAGAGAATTAACTCGTTCACAGGAGCCCACCTGACGATGACGCCTGGCCGCAGGTCAAAGTTCTTGTGGACGATCTCCAGGAGTTCCTTCTCTGTCTTCTGAGAGGAGCCGTAGGTGAAGAGGGAGATGGACAGGGGGTGGGCCACCCCAATGGCGTAGGATACCTGCGCGGTACAAAAAGAGTCGTGTTACATGTCTGCACCAGGTCACATGCCCAGTCTGCATTACATAAGCTGCAGTATAAAGTGCTTAGATATCAGCCATGCATCCATTTACCAGGAATAGCCGCTATAAAGAAAAAGCAGCGAGGACCTGGAAAGTAGATCAGCCCTAAACAGTTGTTAGCATTATCATCATTTTTACAGGGCTTGCCTCATTTTCCTTTATATTTCGCAACTTTGCAGAAACTTTTGGAAATTCACGTATTATGACATCCAGCAAAAGTTGGAATCCTAGCTCTTTATTTACTGTACTATGTGTTATATTAGAGTAATAGATATGTATTCCACACAATTCCATGGAAATACAGCAATAGGAGTCAAATACCCCCTCCACCCAGTTGATGGCGCTAAACCTCACCTGCACCAGAACCCTCTTGCACAGCTTGGCCTGGACCAGTGACTTAGCAACCCAGCGAGCTGCATAAGCAGCAGACCGGTCAACCTTGGTGTAGTCCTTCCCGGAGAAGGCGCCGCCACCGTGGGCACCCCATCCCCCGTATGTATCCACGATGATCTTCCTGCCAGTCACACCGGCGTCTCCCTGCCAACAGAGAAGCCGCCCATGTCACAGTGGCCTGCAATCCACTGGCGAGTCTCCTCAACGGACCTCCATTATCCCTCAACATTTTGGATCACAAAGCGCAACCTGTTTCTCTTGAATTTGTTCATGTGACACATCAGTCGTCAGGAGACACTCATGCCAGACAGAGATGGAAAGGCAGCATCAAGCATGTTCTTGATGCGATGGGGGGTGTCATGGTTAGTGAGTCACCTGGGGTCCGCCAATGACAAAGCGGCCGCTGGGCTGCAGGTGATATATGGTCCTATCATCCAGGTACTTGGCTGGAACCACTGCCTTGATGACCTTCTCCTTCAGGATCTGCTTCTGCTCCTCCAGCGAGACATCTTCATCGTGCTGCACGGAGATCACCACTGTGTGAACCCTCTTGGGCACCACTGCACCGTGCTCCTGGGTGTAGTGCACTGTAACCTGGAAGGATGAAGACATCTATGCTCACTGTTATGTTCTGCACTTCAAAAAAGCATTGGCATAAACCAACTACAAGCAACCTCCATGGTCTACTTTCTTTGCTATTTCTGCACAGTGACATGGAATGGACTCAAGAAAAATAAACATAATTGGATATTTGCCATCCATGTAGGCTCTGATATAAGGCTTTCTAAACCAGGTCACACAGTTGTAGAGTTAGTATACATGGAAGCTCAGGATGAAACCTTAGAAACCTTAGGCCACACTAGCTAAGGACACTTGTGCATCTCATTCATGGGCTCCTGATCTAAGGAATCTCAAGAACTCCAAAATAGCACCAGGGTTTCAGTTTCCAAGCCAGGCCAAAGTGAGTGTTGGCGCTCTTAGAAATGCCAGGGGGCTCAGTGACAGGTGGATGTTTCCCCAAATCTCCATTCCTTACGAGGTCGCTTGCAGTCAATCCCACTCATTTGTCTGAGTGGTGCAAAAACGAGTGGCTTTCCCGGCAGAACAGATTTTGGCAGGCTCCTGAATCACTGGGGCTATCTTACTATGTCATGCTAACTACTGTAGCTCATCCAAAATTCAGCATTACTGCCAATATCGCAATCCACGGTGTGCAGTGATCTTCCAAAACATCACTGCAATCTCGAATAGAAAGCAGCTTGTCAGTACAACTGCTCCCACCTGGGTTTGGACTCTAGTACCTGAGTTTTGGAGTCCGGACGAAGCCAAGGGATGGTGCCATCTCGCCTGAGCTCTGCCATCTTAGAATTGAGTTTGTGGGCGAGGACAATGGTGAGAGGCATGCACTCCTCAGTCTCGTCGGTGGCATAGCCGAACATAAGACCCTGCATGAAGTCCAAACAAAGACATTAACCTGTATGACTGGCCGGAGTTACCCAAAGGATTTGTCTGAGCAGAGCACCACTAACTGCTGTTTCTCTATATGAAGACTAATCAGTTTTCATGGTCCAGATCTGCAATGACCTTACGCTATCTTGGACAAGACACAGGTATCCTTATAATATAATTTCATTGGCTGTTTGAAGGGGTATGGTCAAGTGACCTGGTTTGTGCGTTGATTTGATCCACCTCTCCCTTATTCATAAGAACATAAGAACATAAGAACTATACAAACGAGAGGAGGCCATTCGGCCCATCAAGCTCGCTTGGGGAGAAC
>JABFEA020000044.1:2357045-2371732 GCA_019775915.2 Cyphomyrus plagiostoma
CAAATTATTGACGAAAAAGTTATTTGTTTTTGTCATGCCTTAAGAAGAGTAACAACAAACAGAAAATAATTCATGCAAAAGAGGGTTAAAAATAATTTCATAACTACCCTATATGATTTGTGCCAGATGCAAATGACTTTTACAAAAGGACCAGTCAGATCACCCGGAAACTGGATCAAAATACCCAGCACTGGCTCGAGACGTCATGGGCATCGACCGTAAAAATGCAACTGCAGAATCATCGGGGAATGCGTCGCGCGCGGTGCGTGCGTGCGTGTTTGTGTGTGTGCGCGCGCGTCTTCTTTTTAGGGATAGCCAGTGGGTGTTAATAATAATAGTAATAATAATAATAATAATAAACGACGAATTATCTTAAACGCCACCCAGAACCAGCGCAATCTGGCATTCGGCGAGAATAGACCCTGATCAAAAAATCTACTACAAAGTTCTCTAGTTTAAGGATTAGCCTATCATTATTTTAATCGATACGTAAAATACAGGCTACTAAGTCCGCAAGGTGTACTCTGTCCATTAAGAAGTACAGGCCTAGTGCAGCGGCTACTTAAGCAGACCAAGCAAGTTAGAAAGTTTCCGACGTTTTCACCATAATAACCAGTGCTTGAAGTGGGAAAAAATAAGTGCAGGAACTCTAATTTTCCGACATTTGACATTTGTGCGGTGAAAAAAAAATCAAGTCTTTAGGATACAGAAGTTCCGGAACTGCGTTCCGGCCCACTTCAAGCACTGATAATAACAATAATGTTATGAGGTCAATGACAATTATTTCGATTTTTTATTAAAATATTTGGGCAGCCACCATTAAACATTTTTCCCACAGTAGGTTTCTGTTTGCTCTACAGTCGGTTTTTTCTGAAGTAACAGAAAGTGAAATTACTCGTTATCTGCTGCCTGCACGTGTAAAAACATTGAATTGACTAGTAATAAATTAACTAGCGAAGTGATATTAATATACTACAGTAAAGTCGGTAATTGGACGCTACTTATTGGAAGCTAATGTTATAAAAATGAAGAGTTACATGTAGGGGATGTTCGGAACCCAGTCGATCAATGACGTTTTATCACATAAATGGCCAGAAAAGGGAAATTTTAACGTGTAGTAGCCAACTTTTCCGGTGAAAATGGGGAAGAAAATATTTTAAGCTTTTACACAGATAAGTTAAGAAGGCTAACAACAGTAAAAATTATACATACAGGAAGGTCTTTTGGAAAGAACAAACCGCTGTCTCGTCGTTCTAGAAAGCAGTAAGCTAAGAAACTTGGTATTAGCAGAAGAAAAAGGCGGTGTTATCGCCCGAGCTGTTTTGTCTGACCCATGGGGGTTAGTACGGCTGGGTTAAACTAGCAGGAGCGGTCGGTAACATAAATTGCCAAGCAGAGGACCTACCTTCCTAAGCGGGTCCGTGCGCCTCAAAGACAACGACGGATGACAACCGGGGCAGGCGGGCTGTCACCTGACAGCGCCCGCGGGGGAAGGCGGCGCTGCCCGCGGCGACGCCCCGAATGCAGGCACGGTAAACGCCGCAGGGCAGCACCCTAATTTAGCTAATTTCTCCAGTTAAGTGTGATATAATATGACAGTAAAAAGTTTTTAGTATATATCTGCACGCTGTGCCTTTAAACGCTTATGTGCGCTCCCCCTTTTGGCAGAGCGAGCGGCCAAAATGAGTCATGGGCTCCAGTCTGCTGAACACGAAGAAACGGCACGATCTTCAAGTGGATAAATACCGAGCTGACTTTTTGTTTAAAAATTACTCTGCAGTATCTATAGTAACGACAGCAGGTCTACGTGGGTATAAAAATAACGACACAAGACCAGATGAAAATGGTGATTTAGAACCTATCTATAAACTTTTTTCACTTACACTCAGGGTAACTAGAAATGTTGGGTCCATGACAGATGGCAGCTTGGACTCCTGCCCGCCCAATTTTACATAGAATTTTGTGTATTTAGTGTCAAGCTGGGCCCCCTAACTCTGCCGGGGAGTCCGTGCCCCTGGGGGGCTTCAACTCACACCACCTAATATGTTACACTGCTTAGACTGACATATCACCATATGACAAACTGTATACCGACAAAACAATATATCATTGACCATTAAAATTGCAACCTTCGGGAAGCGTACAAAATAATCCCTATAAACATCCTTTGATTCTGGAAAGTGTACCTGGCAGTCCCCCAACGCGCTGTTGCGCGGCAGATGGCGCCCCCTTTTGGTGGTTTTTTTTTTTTATCAGCCAATCAGTTGGCCGGAGGAGGCGGACGTTTCGGAAGCGAAGGACCGCTTCAGTATGACAGTATCGCAGGAGTTAACTGAGCGCAACATGGAGACCAGGTAAAGTCACGGCAGTTTTCAGAAGGTAGCGCGACATCTTTGTATTCCGTACAATACAAAAACTATTTTCTTATTTAGTTACTAATAGGCTTTCACTATTTAATGGTCGTAAGATAGGGTACTTACCTTAGATTAGCATTGCATTGCAAATTTGTCTTAATACTCCATGTCAATGTTTACTTAAAAACCTACACCGAAACTCCGAGGTATTGGGCTCCACTTCTAACTGCTGACGTAAAATATGTGACATGTTTATAACTTTATAAACCCGTTTTGATGGTTTTACTAGTTAGCCAAGTGCAACCGTTTCACTAGTTCACGAGTTGCAGATTAATATTTTTAATAAGGTTGTTATATTGTTTTTTAAAAGATTAACCTGTCACTCCTGCTTGCGCTGTCCACGTTGCTGCCCTAGCAAGGATAAGCACAGGCAAAGCAGAAAGGAAGGTTTTGTAAAGAGACATTTAGTCCAAACTTAATGCTAACAGTCCGTGGATGTCCAGCCGGTCTCAAACAAACACTGAAAGAGCTGAATGAACATTTTTTGAATATGTAGACCAACACTTAACAGAGCCTTATAGTCGCCTTTTAGCTGCAGACCGAAAACCTCTCATTTTCTCACCTGACGATGCCTTGCAGTCCTGGGTGTAGGTTCGAGGTGACATCCTTCACAATGAAACCGTGCGTTATTGCGAGCTGAAGGACGAAGCAGCTGGAAGCTGGACCTCAGAGCGCCCTAGGAGCTACTGGGCGTCTTCAGTCCAGTCCGGACTTACGGGAAATCTGCGGATTTGCATGCTTGATTTAAAAAAAAAAAAATGATTTCCTGGTACCGTCCTCCCATTCTTGGATTCCCGTTTGGTATCCAGTCACGGAGAGTGTAAACCCTGTTTCTGCATTTCTGATGGCTGAATAAGGGAGGTGAGACAGCCTCGAGCTCCACCTGGCACATTCTCTGTGCTTCTGACTGCGGGCTGGGGGCAACCTCCCGCTGTATCGCATGCCGCTGACCACCCCCCGCCCCGCTGCCGCTCCTAACACCCACCACTGCACCCGCCGGAGTGCCTGACCACCCCCCAGTCCGTCGGGATGAGAGGCCATGAGTCGAGCCCAAGCCCCCGGCCCGTCTGGCAGATCGGTGGGTCGCGGATCACCTTCTGCCATGAGCAGGATGATGACTGGCACAGGGGGGTCACAGAACGGTCGCCCTCCCCCGTGGGCCGGACCATGATCATACGCGCCCCTGTGGAGGGTAAGTCCCTGGATCTGCACATGACCCAGTAAGTCACCTGCAGTGCACGGGGCTGCCATTGCTCCTTGACAAGCTATAGCTTTATTATTATTACTAGAGAGGGACCCATTATATAAACAGCCCTAAGGAAGAGCATCAGAACACAGTGTCCTCTGACAGGCTGAGCTGGGTGTGTGAATTTAACACTGACAGTGATGAAAATGAATCCTAAAATGAATCCTTTAACACTCTCAGGGTTAAATTAGCACCCTCGCGCTGGTTTCCCCATTTTATTATTTACTACCCTGTGATTTTACTGCATGTTGTGTCATTTGCCATCTTTAAATGCTATTTAACAATGCATTATGGGAAAACGAAAAAAGCATGTGTCTCTCCACCGGTCAACAGGCGGCGACAGTGGTGAGGTCACCCGCACGATTACGGTGGAGAGGAGCGCCGAGGGCAAGCTGGGCTTCAGTGTCCGTGGGGGGGCTGAGCATGGCCTCGGCATCTTCGTCAGTAAGGTGGAGGGTGGCAGCTCTGCGGGTCAGTCCCCTGGGCCCTGCAGGGCGGTCGCTGAGTCTCCACCTAATCTGAATGTGTGCAGTGCCAGCATCTGGACCCCATCTGGGGTCACAGGGAGGGGCAAAAAAAGCCCAGGCGCTTTTCCAGAGCCAAAAGACAGACATCAGCCATTTCAGAATATTAGCACGTTTGGCCTGTTAACAACTCTGACAGTGTTATGTATTTAACAATCACTCCCTAACACTCCCCTTTAATAGTAGCCTTGATGCTCTTTATTTTTTATTATCTTCACTGAATACTGATGTGACTTTATTTATTTGGCCACATGGCCAACACTCCCTGACACTCCCTTTTAATAGTAACCTTAGTGGTCGTTATTTTTTATAGTTTTTATTAAAGCCTGGTCTGACACTATTTATACAGCCACTTGGCCAACATTCCCTGATACTCCCCTTTAATTGTAGCCTTGTTGCTCTTTATTTTTAAGTATCTTCATTATAACCTGGCCTGACCTTATTTGTACAGACATGTGGTCTGAGTGTGTATCTTTCTCAGTATCCCACTGTTTCTCAGTGTACGCAGTGTGTGACTTTCTCTGTGTCCCAGCGTGTCTTTCTGTGTGACTTTCTCTGTGTCCGAGCGTGTCTCTCTGTGTGATTTTCTCTGTGTCCCAGGGTGTCTCTCTGTATGACTTTCTCTGTGTCCCAGCGTGTCTCTGTGTGTGATTTTCTCTGTGTCCCAGCGTGTCTCTCTGTGTGATTTTCTCTGTGTCCCAGCGTGTCTCTCTGTGTGACTTTCTCTGTGTCCCAGGGTGTCTTTCTGTGTGACTTTCTCTGTATCCCAGCGTGTCTCTCTGTGTGACTTTCTCTGTGTCCCAGGGTGTCTCTCTGTATGACTTTCTCTGTGTCCCAGCGTGTCTCTGTGTGTGATTTTCTCTGTGTCCCAGCGTGTCTCTCTGTGTGACTTTCTCTGTGTCCCAGGGTGTCTCTCTGTGTGACTTTCTCTGTGTCCCAGTGTGTCTCTCTGTGTGATTTTCTCTGTGGCCCAGGGTGTCTCTCTGCGTCACTTTCTCTGTGTCCCAGCGTGTCTCCCTGTGTGACTTTCTCTGTGTCCCAGCGTGTCTCTTTGTGTGACTTTCTCTGTGTCCCAGGGTGTCTTTCTGTGTGATTTTCTCTGTGTCCCAGAGTGTCTATGCGTGTCTTTCTCTGTGTATTACTGTGTCTCCACATGACCTTCTCCATGTCCCACCCTGTCTCTATGTGTCTCCATCTGTGACTTTTCCCATCTCCCGTGTGTCCGCAGCCAGGGCGGGGCTCTGTGTGGGTGACCAGCTGGTGGAGGTGAACGCCGTCGGTCTGGAGGGCGTCACCATGAGCAGCGCTGTCAAGGTCCTGACGGGTAACAGCCGACTGCGTATGACTGTGTGCCGCGTCGGCAAGCTGCCCGGGCTCCGCTACACTCAAGAGAAGACCACCTGGTACGAAGAGCACCCCCTGTTGGCAATGATATTCACAATAACTCCTCAAGCCCATGACCTTAATGTGGACCCAGCATCTCCTTGCAGTGTCCTAATGAGGGATTAACAGCCCTGTCCAATGCAGCCATCCCCCAAAGAACTGTATCAATGTCCTCTCCATATAGCTGTCAGACATATGTCATTTTAACAGAATGCAGGGGCCTTTAACAATGGTCTGCCCAGTCCTGTTAAGAGAAGACCTGTTTTGGGTTTTTTTCTTTTTTGCTTTCATGGGGGACTTTTCTAAACGGCTCCATGACCCGTTAAGTCCTGGATTTTGTGCTGGCTTAAACACTCTGCCATCTGTCCCCACCCCCACCCCCGCAGGGTGGACCTCACGCATCGGCGCATGCTGGTGGAGGAGAGTGGCCGGACACCCTCCCTGAATGGGCCGGACGGGGCGCTGAGGAGGGTCGTGCACCTTTACACCTCCCCCAGGAACCACTGCCTGGGCTTCAACATCCGGGGGGGGCGCGAGTTCGGCCTGGGCATCTACATCTCCAAGTGCGGGCCGCCATCTTAAGTTAACGTCCATAATCGGAAGGAAAGCTGTGACCCCCACCCCCCGGGCTTAGCGCACGGTGCTGCCTGTCGTCTCTGTGTGGGTGAGCGGGTTCCGGCACTGGGCCTGTAACTGGGAGGTCAGAACCTGCTGCTGGCAGAGTGATGTCACTCTTAAAACCCTGAGCAGAACCCCTCACAGACTGTGTGACTCTGCTTTCTCAAAAGAAATGTGCGTCACTTTCGATAAGAGTGTCCTCTAAATACGGTACCAGTCTGGACACACATGCTACTCTGATGTTCACCTTATAATGAAAGGTCTCAAAGTTTTATTTATCAAAAGGCAATGAAATTTTACTTATCGAATATTGCAATGACTAAGCGACATGTGCAGCAGTTGGTTCTCTTGCTCTTACTCTTGGACCCAAACCATCCCAAAGCAGCTCAATAGGGTTTATGTCGGGGGGGCGATTGTGGGGGCCGGGTCATCTGTCACAGTACTCCATCTCTTCCTTTGTTCATAAGATAATACAATGCATGCATAACCTCAAGTGGTTAAGGTCTTTATTTATTTGAAAACAAATGATGTTGAGCAGGTTGAGACTTTTGACTGGTTCCTTAAATGTTAATGCTTAGTGGTGGTGTGGGGTTGGGCTGGAAAAGCAGGGCGGGCCGTACCCAGTCCTCGGCCTCGCTGTGCTCACACTATAATTGTTTTATTGAAGTGAAAATTGGTGTGAATCAGGTGCTGGTTGACCTTTTGGCCGCATGTGTCCCCAGTCTGGACCCAGGGGGGCTGGCGGAGCAGAGCGGCATCAAGATGGGAGACCAGATTCTCGTAGCCAACGGGGTGAACTTCGAGGACATCAGCCACGCCGACGCCGTGGACACCCTGCGGAGCAATGCCCACGTTATGCTGACCATCAAGGTGGGGTGTCTGGAGCCGCAGTGGGGGGGGGGGGAATAAAGAGATAAACCTGCTTTGTAGTTCTGGCAAAAACAGCAAAGGAAGCAGGAGACTTCATGGTAACAGCTGATTGGCAAGGCGACCTTGTACAGTCCGGGGCGACCTTGTGCAGTCCAGGGTGATCTTATGCAGTCTGGTTCCTGATTTCCCAGCATGCTCCATCGCTCGCCTTACAGACCAAAGCTTGGGTTTCACCTGGGAAAAAAGGCAGCTGGTCGGGTGCATAATTCACCAGGCCACGGGGATTGGGTTCTGATAAGACAGCCCTGTTTTTAAGAGCGTCATCTCGATCCTAAGAAAAACAACACCTCCGGTATCCCATTGGTGGCGTCACATGTCTCTATGTTCGGTTTGCTCTCTGTTGTTCTTTTTAGATTCAGTTTATTTTGTATTGCTCATTTTCACAATATTACATTGTCTCAAAGTGCTCTACAGAACTCCCACCCAAAGCCTCCAGCGAGCAAGCCAGAGGCGACAGTGGCAAGGAAAACCTTCCTAGTAGGAATAATCCTTGGGAGGAACCAGACTCAAAGGGTCAAAGTCCATCTTCCAGGGGCCAGCAAAGGAAGTCAAAGTCAAATGAGCAAGATGGGAAAAGTCTCAATTCACATTATCCAAATTTTAAGATTTTCAATGTGGGGGGCAGGCAGGTGATGGCAGGGAGATACCACAGGTAGAAGGGCGAGCAGGCAGGAAGGGCGTCACAGGCAGAAGGGTAGGCAGGATATCTTAATATGTGGGATCTCCAGGCAGCACAGCCCAGGAGGGGTAGGGGAAAGAAAATGTGCAATTAGCAAAGTAGGGAAAGACTAGAGGCAGTACGAACAGTTAGGTAAGTTCAGTATATAAACTCCAGTAGATACAGCCATGGCAGCATAAGTATCAGTGAGAGGCAGGTGGGAACACAGGCATGGAGAGTCCCTAAGCGTCAGCACTTCAATTCCACAAGGGGGCGTGAAGCTACAGTGACAGACTGACAGTTCAGTTTATCCAAAGCCAATGGCACCGATCCCCACCCAGCTCTACACCTCACACTACAGATTTAACTGGGAGTGAGCAGTTACCTACAACTACAACTAGAGTCCCTGCATTTTCACCGACGCTCTATTGAGGAACATATCCAGCTCATGCCTAAAATGCTTTCTGTGTCTCTGTCCCCTCATGCCAGGAGGCTGGCAGATATCCTGCTTATAAGGAGGTCCTGGCCGAGTACAGCTGGTTTGATAACCGTATGTGTCAGAGTGTCTCTCCCTATCTCTCTCTCTCCCTGTCTCTCTCTCTCTCTGTCTGTCTCTCTCAAACTATCTCTCCCTGTCTCTCCCTCCTCCTCTCTCTCTCTCTCTCTCTCTCTCTCTCTCTCTCCCTTTCTGTCTGTTTCTCTCTCACTCTTTCTCTTTTGCTTCCACTGTCTCATTCTCTTCCTCTCTCTGTCTCTTTCTCTCACTGCCTCACTGTCTGTCTCTCTCACTCTGTCTGTGTCTCTCACTCTGTCTCTCTCACTCTGTCTGTGTCTCTCACCTCACATGCCTCTGAGACTTTATACCATCTCCTCTTTGCTTTGCTTTTGTTCAACGTCCTTGAACCTAAACTGTTTGATAAATGGGATGGTGATTCATGCGTGTGTGTGTGTGTGTGTGTGTATGTGTGTCTGCGTGCGTGTGTGTGTGTGTGTGTGTATGTGTGTCTGCATGTGTGTCTGCACGTGTGTGTCTGTGTGTGTGTGTATGTGTGTCTGCGTGTGTGTGTCTGTGTGTGTGTGTGCGTGTGTGTGTCTGCGTGTGTGTGTCTGTATGTGTGTGTGTCTGCGTGTGTGTGTTTGTGCGTGTGTGTGTCTGCGTGTGTGTGTATTTGTGTCTGCGTGTGTGTGTCTGTATGTGTGTGTGTGTGTCTGTGTGTCTGTGTGTGTGTGTGTTTGCGTGTGTGTGTGTGTGTCTGCGTGTGTGTGTGTGTGTCTGCGTGTGTGTGTGTGTATATATTCCTTCCCTCCCTCAGGGGGGTCTCCTTCCTACCGCGGTTCCGACTCCAGTTCCTCGGTGTCATCGTTGTCCTCCATGACCCCCTTCAGTTCATTCGGTGACCCCCCCCAAGCCCGGTCACTCTCTCCCACCCCCACTCTCTGGAGTGCCCCCCCAGAGAAGGCTGAGGCCTCGGTACAAACTGACCCTGCTGAGCTCCACGTGTCACCAAGGCTAGGCGTCCCCCTCCCTGGCGAGACCAGCAGGCGCCTGGGGGCCACAGTGCTGCTGGGGGACACCGCCATCCGGGCTGGGAGCCCCGGGGGCCTGAGTGCGGCTCTGTGCCGCTGCCGGGCCTCCTCTGTGGGGCCTTCGGCAGGTGGGGCAGCCAGCTCCCCGAAAACCGACATGCTCGTGGCCCTCAGTCGGCCCAGCAAACCCCTGCGTCGCTCCCAGAGCCACGTAACTGAAGCAGGTGCGGAGTGTGGCGGCGGGGGGGCATTGAGGTACCGGAATGTTCCATCCCATGCTGAGGACCCCCTGTATCCTCGTCCACAGAGGACAGGCACAAGAGGAAGCAGGAGCAGCGGCCGAGCGGGCGGCTCCAGGGGCACGGAGACGGGCTCCGTCGCTCCAAGACCTTTATGGGTCTGCTCTCAAAGGGTGCGCGCAAGAGGGAGGCCACCAGGGGGCGCTCCAGCTCTCCATCCAGCTCAGAGGTGGAGCGGGGTAAGAGGGGGGGTCAGGGCCAGATGTGTGAGCGCTCAGCGAGGGCTGTTTAAGTGCGGGGTGACAGCGAGGTGCAGGTTTGCACCTCCCGGAGAGGGCGTGAGACCGAGTCAGCGCAGGACAATCCAACCATTTCAGGCGTGTAATTATGGTTCTTTGGCTCTCAACCAGATAAGACGTCCAGACACAGATGGCTGAAGAATGGTGAATAAGTGTCTGAGTGTTCCTCTGTGTGTGTGTGTGTGTGTGCTTATGCATGTTCCTACACTTGTATTTGCTTCTGCAGGTTCTTGGATGTGTGTGTGTGTGTGTGTACTGCTGTGTGTTGCTCTCCGTGTGTGACCCCTCAGTCTCACAGTCAGTACTGCACAGTCACATTCCCAGTATAGTGTGCACTGTCACTGCCTTCGTGACGCCGACCGCTGCATCGCGACTCCCTAGATAAGCAGCACGGCCACGGACACAGCCCGCTGCCCAGCGCAGACGTCCTGCAGATGGTGCAGACCATGGCCCAGAGGCTTCTGGGAGAGGACGAGGTGGCTGCAGTCATGAGGCACTGCAGGCGGGTGAGGAATCATTTAAAAGTAGTTATGTTTAAACGAACCAATTCGCTGAAATACTTGACAGTGTGTCCATGCTGGTCTGGTAATATAGCGCAGTGGCCTTGCTGTCACATACTTAGGTGACAAGCAGTGTCCAGGGATTAGGGCCCTGATGAGTGTGTAAGCCTGTCACCCGGATAATGCGAGACGGGCATGTGCTGTGTGTGTTCGTCAGCATGTTCACGCTGCAGCATGCCAGTTCAGCATGGATAACAGGAGATTAGCCCTGGCGAGGGGACGTTCCAGTTGATTTGGTGGGGGATCAGCGGTGTTGTTAGCCTTAACCTGACACCTCGGGCGGGTTTGCCATGCAGTGACCCTGAGGGGGACCCCACGATTCTGTGCCAGGAAGCTGTGTGCGTAGAACAATGTGTGATTAAATTACATACCACATACCATCATTCGGGAGAGACCATGCAAGAAATGGACAACAAAGATGGAGAAACATTAGATGCTGAAGATGTCGATAATAATTTGCCTCTGCTTTGTGTTTTGACTGTTCTGTTTCTGCCTTCCTTTATATTATTTTTCTTTTCTTCTTCTTCGGTCCTGGTTGCTCCACAGTTTGCAGTAGAGCATGTGCTGGAGGACCTCGTACGCCCCCTGCTGGTGCTCCTGGACCGGCCAGAGAAGGTCCTCTTGCTGCGGGAGATCAGGTGGGGGTGGAAGTGGGGTAAATTTGAGGCATCACACAAGGGAGTGTGAGTGAAATCGAGGCTCCGGTGATGTATTAAGAGCCAGTGACAGGCTCCCTTTACCTACATTGAATTGTTTCATATCCAAATTCAAATGCACATAACTTTATTGACATAGCTATGTAATTAACATAATGCTGATAGGAATTTTCCCCCATGCTTCTTCACTCCCTCCTCTTCCTCAGTTTTCCTTTCTGCCTTTGTATCTGACCCTCCATCTTATGAGAATAGACGAATGTTTCTGCGTCACACCCGCGGCCATTTGTTGGCCACTAGCGACTCCAATAATGGAGGCTGCAGTGGGCTATGCTAAGCTAGCATGCCTTGGGACTGGTAGCGATAAGAAGGTGACCCGTTAACTTTTAGCGACTGACAGCCTGGTCTGGCCCTCTGCTCTCACATCCCCACGCTTCCAGATTGCTCATCCCCCCCACCGACCTGGAACGCTTCAACAGTGCAGTGGGCCCGGTCGAGGAGGAGGCCTACGGGCTGCTGAGGAGCCGCGCGGGTGAGCAGTGATGCTGTGGGGGGGGGGCAGCACGCGCCCTCTACCTGAGCGCAGCATGCAGTATTAGCCGATTAATCATGGAGCCCCTCCAGGCAGCACGGGAAGTTTGCCAAGCCTTCTTGGTTATATTTGAGTTCTAAGGTTAGATTAGAGGTAGCAGGCACAAGCCTGTCCCATTTCCAGTGTGCGTGTTGGGGGTTTTGGTGGGGGGAGGGGGGAGTTAGTGGAATCCATTCCTTGACCCACCCCTTCTGCCTCACAGCTAGGTCCCCCGCCCTTCGATCTCCAAGGATGGGACCAGCTCCAAGGAAGCAGCTCATCACCCCTATCCCAGGTCAGGGGGTTGACATGTGAATCAGGGATTTGACTACCTGAGGGCAGCACAGGAGACCTGTATGAGCACAGCACTGCAGTTGTCGTGTGGAAGTTTGCATGAAATTTGTCCTGTGATCAGCAGCTTCTTTGTGACATCATATAATGCACATGTGACATCATATAATGCTCATGTGACATCATATAATGCTCCTGCAACATTGTGGGCATCCTCACTTGCTGCTGATCTCTCCGTGTGTGGTGGCCACCTGATGCTGTCGCGCTGGGGTCTCCCTCTGAAAGGAGGAGGAAATGAAACATCCCTGCATATCACAGCCCCACCATCCCCCCCACCTGGCTTCCTCCTCCTGGATGTTTTAATGTCTTGTAATGAGGGAGAAATCTTTGGAAGCCCTTGGTGAACACGGAGCCGCCACATCATAGTGACCTAACCCTTTCTCATGGCCTCTCCAACTGAGTGACAGCTTCCTGTCCCCCGTCCCTCCCAGACCACCGGGGTGGGTTCCGGCTCAAACTGGAGGAGGATCTGGCGAAGGACCAGCGGCTGGCAGCAGAGATGGAGACGCTGCGGCTGTCGGGCGCCCTCACCCCGCTGCTTGACGTGCCATTGGACGGCCACGGGGCCAGCTCGCCCCAGCTACTCCCCCATCACTCACAGGGGGTGGAGCTACCGAGCCGAGAGAGCGGCACCTCCCTCTCTGCGCATGGGGATGTGGAATCCTCGTGGGCGGGACCCCTCAGCGGGGGCACCCTCCGTGAAAGGGGGAGGTCACCACTCCGTAACGGACACTCAAAGGTGAAGTGGGACAGAGGCCATGGTAATGGCAGGGGTACCAGCAACACCATGTACAGCGTGGTGAGTGCACCCCGGCGTGGGCGGCCCCCGCTCTCCCAGGTGTTTGGCTCTCAGATGGATGTGAGCACCACAGTGCCCCCTGCAGACGGTGTGAACAAGGAGCAGGGCAAAACTCACAACTGCCGAATCCAGGAGTTTGAGCTCACTCCTGTCAGCATCTCCAAGACCAGACAGTCGCTGGGTGAGTACAGCGGTTTGGGTAAGACAGGCCAGACGTAGCCTGATGCGGGATGCTAGCAGGGTAGGCGATCGCGGAACTGCTAGCTATCCTTGGAGAACACGAGAACCTCGGTTTGTTACCTCAGGGTTTATAGCTCATAATTCCCACAAATAATTCCTTGGAGAAATAGCCCAGGTCACAATTACTGATAATCAAACAAGCAGGAACACCAGCATGAAGCTAATATTAGTCAAGACTAAATAAGGAGATACAGCCTCAAGTGATTCATCCAGCCTTGAAATGGGCAGTGAGTGGTTCTGTGCCTGTGATTGAAAGATCATCGGTTGGAGAAACCCAACCTCGTCAACAACAGCCACATGTCCATGGGCCCCTGAGCAGGGCCCTTAAGCCCCAGTTCCAAGGGGCTCATTGGCTGACCCGGCTCACTGACCCTCAAGCTATGAAGAGCATGATGGGGTAGGCGAAGAGAAGAATTCCAATGTGTGAATAAAGGATTGTTTTTATAAATGGGACTTTTGTGTTGCTTAGTGCATTGCTACATCCGAGCAGTAGATGGCGACAGAACAATCTGAATTACACAGAGAGGAAAAGAGGCTTGTGTGGGGGCTGTACGTCTCAACCTGTGTTTTTATAGCAACACATCAGGCCCATATCAAACTGGCTGCACGCGATAGCCCAGCACACTGATGCAAAGACTTATGGGAGTTTGAGATATAGTGGTACAGTGAGAGGCGGATGTCATGAGACAGAACACCCAGTTGAGAAGTTAGCCCATGCAGAGGAACATTAAATCCCGACTTTCATAGTTTTACGGACCTCCTTGGACTTATGTCCATTTGGAGTAATAAGTGCATCCCCGCCAGGCAAAGCTCACAGTCCATGCCCGCACACTCTGCTCCGCTGGATACCCACATGTCCCAACAATAAGAGTGATGGCACTAAGTGGCAAATGCAGCTTCTAGGGGTGGCAGAACTTTGGAGGAGGTCGATTTCGCAGCCAGGAGAACAGCAATCAGATAAAGCAGGAAATTAATTGCTCAAGTTGACACTGATGCTACCTCCCTGGATGCCTAAATGTGGTTTGAGTGATGGACATGTTTACAGTACTCATACTCATTCACACTACTCACACTCATTCAGTGTTCAGTCATACTACACATACTCATTTAGTACTCATTTGTACTCACTACTCATTTACAGATCACATGTCCAGAGGCTGTTGCTGACAACAGCACTAAGTTATTACCCAGCTCCCAGGGCCTAAATACAGTGAACCCGTGATTCTGCCCGTCGCCGAGGCAGACCACAAGCATGTGTCCAAAATGTTCATCCTTCTCAGATGACGTACAGTGAGCTCCTGCTTTACCGATTAACAGCTGCTTTAGGAGATGAAAAAGGGCCTTACGATTAGTGCGGCGCTCGAATATTTGCACGACATGCCCCGTTTACTGTCGCAGTTTTTTTTACCGCTTCATGTCATGAGACGATCCCGATGACTGGGATTTGAGCCCGTGGCCAGGCTGGTGACCGTCATCATTACCTTTTGTCCCTGCAGGTATTAGCATTTCTGGAGGAATTGAGTCCAGGGTGCAGCCGTTCGTGAAAATCGAGAAAATCTTTCCCGGGGGCGCAGCTGCTGCCAGCGATATTCTTAAGGTAACAGGGGGGGGGGGGGGGGGGGGGGGGGGGGGGGGGGGGGGGGGGGGGGGGGGGGGGGGGGGGGGGGGGGGGGGG
>JABFEA020000044.1:2380817-2394415 GCA_019775915.2 Cyphomyrus plagiostoma
TCATCATGGGGATCACTGTACCAACATCACCACCATCATCATGGGGATCACTGTACCAACATCATCACCATCATCATGGGGATCACTGTACCAACATCACCACCATCATCATGGGGATCACTGTACCAACATCACCACCATCATCATGGGGATCACTGTACCAACATCATCACCATCATCATGGGGATCACTGTACCAACATCACCACCATCATCATGGGGATCACTGTACCAACATCACCATCATTGTTACTACTGTATCATCATCATCATCATCATCACCACACTGCAGATATTAGTTACTTAAACATGGAGCGTTTCACACCATCGCTCTAGGTCTCCCGGGACGACATTAAGTGTGAGCTTCCTCCTGCTCCATCACGAAGGGAACTCCAATGAGGAGCTTTGAAAGCACCTAGACAGCATCATTCTTAGGAAACTTTCGCTTATTCTCTGCCGTCAGTCATCCGGCAAACCTGCTGAGGCGGGAGGCTCCTGGGAACCGCGGTCGGAGGCAGGCGGGTTATTAACAAGCTCCCTGACACCCGGCCGTGCCTCTGCGTGGGCCCCCGACGTAACGGATTAGCCCTCCCCAATCCTGGTCGCACCCCCATCCCTGCACGCCACCTTCCCAAAGTGCGGCACAAAGCCATATGCCAGCTTTAGAAGACAAACTCGGTCCTCCCAGCGTGACCTTGTGACCCGACCAAAACTCGACTGGTGAGCTTTTGTGGTGCCGACAACCCCCCTCCCCATTCCAGACCTTCAAATCCTTTGACTCTCCTCCAGCCTTGAGAAGGAGCCCCTCGCCCACTTCGTCCGGCTGCTCATTACACCAGGCAGCCCCTCTCGGCACCCGCCCCTCCTCCACCCCGGGCGCAGGACTTAAGACGAATTACAGCGCCAGCCGTTCTTTTTGTTGTCGATCGGAGCCGGATTTGATCCGTGGGCCGAGTGAACGGAGAGCACTGCAGGTGCTGGGGATGCAGAGCCTAAATTGCGATACAAATAAGGGGGTCAACTGCCAAGGTTCTTGGGGAGGGGGTTTCCACAGGAGTCTCCTTGATGCTCACGGAGGCATTCCATCACCACGGCAACGCCTCCCAACCAACCCTATTGGCCTGCCAGCCTCCAGCAGATCCGGGGTTGAGCTGAGACCTTGGACGGCAATCCAGGTGTGGGGGAAAGTCTGAACTTTAGGAAACACAAGACAGACCATAATGTTCTCTCACCTCTGGAGAGCCGGCACTAGTCACAGCGAGCCGAAGAGCCGACCGCTCCACCCACCAAGCTCCTGCAACGGGGCTCTCCTGGCCACGAGGGGGTAACCAATGCTACCATGACAACAGGTGGTACGACAACACTTCCGAATCAGGACAGAGTGCGAGGGGAGGTGGGAATGCAGCTGCAGCTGGGGCGGGGGGGGGGCATGACGACGACTCATACTGCGGATGGTGAGTCAGGCCTTTGCACAGGGAACCGCCTCACCTCGCCGGCGCCCCCCCCCCTGGGCATCACCTTCCTGACTCTGGGGGTGCCTGGGCTGGCCTTCTGTCCCACTTTGGAACTGGACTAACTGTGCCCCGGCAGCCTTAAACAGGGCAGTTGGGCAGAATGGTGGGGCAGCTCATGCCTGGTTTCGCCTGCTGTGAGGCTGAGGGACAGAAGGACAATGATTCATTACAGCAGACGCTGCTAATTCACAGCAGCCTGAGGGCCAGCTGTTACTTATCTGTGATGTATTAAAGGGACATGCTGCTAGGACATGGAGACAGAGGGGCTCTGTGGTGCTTAGGTTGTGCTGTTCTCTGCTGTCCTGTACTAAGTTGTGCTGTGCTGTACTAGGCTAGCTGTCCTGTGCTGGCTGTGATGTACTAGGCTGTGTTGTACTCTGCTGTGCTGTAGTGTACTAGGCTGTGCTGTGCTGGCTGTGCTGTACTAGGCTGTGTTGTAGTGTACTAGGCTGTGCTGTAGTGTACTAGGCTGTGCTGTGCTGTACTCTGCTGTGCTGTAGTGTACTAGGCTGTGCTTGATCTGGGCTTTAAAGGGGTCACTGATTAAATGACTGCTACACTGCATCAATGATCCTCAGGAATGTGAGCAAGAAAGTCAGGGGCAGGCCAGGCCACCAACTGATACAGCAGTGTGCACCGCCTAACACACACACAGGCAAACACACACATATACACACTCTGCTGACAGCAGCAGGGCAGGACTCCAGACATCAATACCTTTTTATCTCCAAAACCCCAAAATTCACCAGTCAGAATGTGTATGTGCGTGTGTGGGTGCGGGGTAGACTTGGCTACACCCACGGCTCAGGTTACCCACAGAGTTCCATTATAGATGCACATCAGCAAGAGGCCAGCAGCTTAACGCTTAATTATCTCTCGGTTCGCTAATTAACCTTTGCTTGGGGGTGAGCCCCGATGGGAGAGGGGGGCTTTAGGGACCGTGACATCACCGATTCACACACGGGAGGCTGGTAAGCAGGGTACAGAGAGCTCCACAACACGCAGCAGAAGTGTCAGAAACTCAGGAGAGCACATGGGGGTCCGGGGTAATGATGCGAGCAACGGAGCAGAGTTATGATGCGAGCACCGGAGCAGGGTGGTGATGCGAGCACCGGAGCAGGGTGATGATGCAAGTGCCAGTGGGCTCGGTGACCAAGAGGACGCCATAACTTCCTGAAATCTGGCAATTAACGGGGGGTTAATGAGGGGATTAACGAGGGGATTAGCAAAGAGGTTAATGAGCGGAGTTTGGGTAGAGCGGATGCTTAAAGCACACATCCCCTGCTGTCTGGGATGCACCCCCAGCCAACCTCAGCTCCTGGGGGGGCTGCTGGCCGATCTCAGCCTGTGCAGCGCATTCCTTTCTGCTTTGGTGATTCCCGCACCTCAGGCCGGCTGGGTGCCGCCGACCAGATCAGCCATAGCGTTGGATCTCAGTGGCGGTTTTCCTCACACACAGCGTGGATGTTATAAATGAGCCCCCCACCCCCAGGAGACTGGCTCAGACTGATCGGCGACGGGTGCATCAGCTCAGACGGCATCCATGCTTTACGGCATGAGCATCACCAGCAGCAGAGTTACGTTGGGGGGGGGACAAGCTGCCAAAACGCTGGGCAACAGCACTCAGATAATCCCCAATTTCGGCTGATCAAGGCCTTTCTACACACCCCACCAGAACAGAAGTATGTGTGGCAGAAAGAGAGGAGGTGTATGTGAGTGTGTTTCTAAGTCTGTATGTTTGTGTGTGTGTGTGTTTGCGTGGGTCTGTATGTTTATATGCGTGTCTGAATAGAAGGTGACTCCAGGCCCCCTAATGGTTCCTCTGGGTAAGGCCCCACTTATCATCTCACGCACTTTCCTATGTTTGACTGTGAGAGACAGAGACACACAGAGTGAGAGAGATGGAGGGCAGATGGGGGGTGGGCAGCTCCTAACTCTCACATCTTCCCATGTCCAGAAGGTGTCTGGAAGTATACAAATTTGTGTGTGTGTGCGTGTGTGTGTGCGTGTGAGGTTGATATCACGTGACTGGGTGGCAGTAAAAGACTCCCCCAAACTCACTAAGAGGGAGGGAGACGACCTCAGCCAGCTGCCATCATGATACACTTGTAGAGATGTTCCTGTACAAAGTGACCGCAGCATGATGCCTGGCTGGCTCCGGCCGTTTCAGCCGTGCTGTTCCTGGTGCTCCAAAACCCCCGGCCCACCCCACCCTCGCCAGACAGCCCATTTTAAAGAAAAGGGAGAGGCAGAAGAATGGCAGAAAGGACCATGGCGGAAAGAGGGTCTAAATGAGAACCAGGCGGAAAACAAAGCAGGAGGCCGCCATGACGGGCCCTGGCCGGCGCGCTTTACGAGCCACTCACTGCACTTTCGTGTCGGCCCATGTTTGGGCCGTTGCCATGGCATCCGAAGCCTACACCTCACTTGTAGGAGGGAAGCCTTTGTGTGGGAGAAAGTTCCAGGCTGCTGAGTTGGGGGAAGGGGGGGCGACTCCTTAGCATCTCAAAGCATCTGGTCTCCATTAATCCCAGAGCGGAGCTGGAGTCGAGGCCACTGGACGGGATCTCGCACAGATAAGTGCACTCTGGACAAGATGCCAGGGACAGGGCCTAGCGGCCTCTATCCCTCCATATCTGGGACACCCCTTAGATATGGTGGGTATGTGTGTGTATGTGTGTGTGTGGGGGGGGGGGTATTACTCCCAGCTGATATCAGAATAAGTGCCTCCGTGGTGCCTACTATAGCATCTATTGGATTCTCATCGGCCATTGCACAAAAAAAAGTACCTACAGGGAGTTCCCGGACTGGAAACATCAGTGTTCTGGTAGCTAATAATCAGTTAATTAGTGGAGATTGTCGGTCTACACCAATTGTATGGTTGCAGAACAACAGTGCAATAGCTTTCTCGCAAGCACAACGCGATGAGAAACCATTAAGGCACGAAACGTGAAGCTAAACATTCCCTCACTGTGGATGATAAAAGTAGGTAGTTCACCAAATCACCATATTGCCTGGAGAAGTTCCTGATAAGGTTGAAAGGTACAGCAGCGTCAATAGTATATAACCACACACAAGGATATGGGAGGAATCAGTATCAAAGGTACACAACGACATACAGAGGTACGGGAAGGATCAGCTTCAAAGGTACAGAACCGCACACAGGGATATGGGAGGGATCAGCATCAAAGGTACAGAACCAGGGGTAGAGAAGGGCTCAGTCTGCATCACAGGCATAAACGCTGATGCTGGTTTCTTAAAAGCCAGAAACCCAAGCATTCATATGCACCTCGAGTTACTTTATTACTATGTTTAAAAGCTACACAGACACACTCAACCACAGTGCCTCATGTGACTCATAGGTTTCTGTTTAAATTTACACAAAGTCAGGAACCAGAGATCAGAGACCAGGGACAGCAGCAATCGATGATTCTGTTGGAAGGCAGAACCACCCATCAACATACTGTCTGCGGTGCAGTGATTTATACGCACACACTTTACACAAACAGAGCTTTTTGATGGACAGCAGTACATCAGGGAATGTGTAAAGGACCCTTCACTCTTCAAGTTATTTTTTCTCTCCCTTAAAAGAAATATGTGCAAATGTAAACCTTTACTGGTCGTTTACGCAACGTAAACAGAAAAATGCCAGTGACTCAGGGAGCACCCCGTGATACATAAAGCTTTTTCCAGAACCTGCCCAGTCCTGAGAAAGAGGCTTTCACATGGCATGAGTGAAAAACAAACAAACATGCGGAAAGGCCCCCTTTCTAACATGTTAAAATAAGCAGAGTCATGCTAACAGGGTGACGATGGAGAAAATTCATCTGTGACCTTCATAACAATCTCACATTCAGCACTGTATCTTCATAAATGAAACATAAATACACATAAACACTTAAATCAGCATCCAGAATTGGGAGGTGTGTGTGTATTATGTTTATATTACACTGTGGGGACCAAATATCCCCCACAATGTAATAAAAACCTGATAATTTAACGTCAAAAAACTAAAAAATCATCATTGGTTACTTATGGTTAAGGTTAGGGCTGGTTATGGGTTAACCCCCCCCGCAATTACAAACCTGCGTTTGTGTGTGTGTGTGAGAGTGATCCGGTTGAATTTATGATATCTTTGGTAGCAATGAGAAAGTGAGAAGCAAGACACTGGGAGTTGGTGGACTGAGCTAGGCTCAGGGCAGGGTTGACTGGCTTAGCTTCTAAGTTACTAACAGTCCCAGGCTTCAGCTGACGCTAGGCCATAGGGTAGCATCCTGATGGGATGAGAATCAGGTAGCAGGAACAGGAAACTTTGGTCAAAGGGAAGCGTTGTGACCGTCCGAGATGGTTTACAGATACAGGACACAGGAAGACTATCAGGATGGGTGGGGGTGTCATAGAAACCACCGGCAGCAGGGGAAGGGGGAAGTACTCCAAACAAGTGCCGGCTGATTTCCTCATGAAAACTGTGGAGAATGTGGCTCATGGACAGATCAGAGTCACGCAGGGCAGTGAGGCAACGGGAGCCTGGGATCACACAAACACATACAGCCACACACGCAGACAGAGGGAGGGCACCATAACACCTGAACCGTTTCGCAAACAGGCTGGCCACGCCGTGCCCGGCACTCAGCTATAAATACTGGGGAGGGGGTGGAGGGGCTAAAAGGCCGGCAGTCGGCATAGCTTAGGGTCACAGCCCAGTGCCAAACAACAGGGTGTGTGCAAGCTGTGAGCACATTGGTAAAACGCCCTCCACACTGGGAAGGCTCTGGGTTCTACTTGAATTTGTAAATTTAGTTTTGCCCTTTCACTCCATCTCCGATCGGTCCTCTAGCATCGTCGTGTCAAAGCAGGGCGGCAATGGTGGAGGATTAATGCTGTGGTCAGGCCCCACGGCCCTGTCGCCTCATGCCAGAGCCCCTCCCATCCCAACTCTGATGTCCTGAGAAGGTGGATGCGACCCTATGGTCACGGGGGGCCCCGTTGTGAGTTTTCTGCCGTTACGTGAATCACCAGCATCAACAGAGTTACAGTAACCACAGACAGCAGGGTGCACGGGTGCTAAATCGACAGACTGAGTGACCCCTACAAACCAGGCTAACTGCTAAAAGCCCTTAAATCCTGTCAGGAAAAC
Source organism: Cyphomyrus plagiostoma (assembly GCA_019775915.2). Taxonomy (NCBI): domain Eukaryota; kingdom Metazoa; phylum Chordata; class Actinopteri; order Osteoglossiformes; family Mormyridae; genus Cyphomyrus; species Cyphomyrus plagiostoma. Next base: position 2,387,468 of record JABFEA020000044.1, read on the forward strand.
CAATGATGCACAGCGAATGACACAAAATCGACACGACTGATAGTCACAGGCACCTAAACGACGCACAGTGACTGACACCACAAAAACTGACATATAGCAACTGACACAGCATCCAACATACGATGACTGACACACAAGAACTGGCACAGTAACCGACACAAAGTGACTGACACGCAGTGACTGACACGGTAACCGATACAGTGAACACACCAGTCACGAACCAGGGAAACGACACAGATGTGCTCACAGACGTGCTCATATACCATTATTTGCAGAGCAGCTGTGAGCCCAGTGATGTCCAGGTCTCCCTGAAAAACCGAGTGGAAAATATGAAGAGCAGGGAGCTGACGAGGGAACCCTGCGGCCAGGCAGCCGGCGGGCACAACGGCGCCGCTGTCTGGCTGCTGGGGACGCCGCACTGCTGAGGTTCTGCCCGTCCTCTGTGAGTGGAGGAAGGTCCCCTCACGTGCCTCCTCCCCGCCTAAAAACCCGGCTGTGGACGTCGCTACTTTCATCTGGCCACACAGTCACCCACCCTTCACCCCCCCCCAGCATTTGGGGCACAGTGGGTGCTGTCGCCCAACTTGCATTCCAGGACCCTTTCCTGCCCCCCCCATAGCCATAGCTGGTCCGTGTGTTTTGGTTTCCTCTGCCGGACAACTCACTCGCGCGTCGCCCCCCCGGCCCACCGCGGTGGGCCCCCGCCCCGGCCGCCCGCCGCCCCCCCCCCCCCCCCGCCACCCTGACAAGATAGTGGGGGTGGTTTTGAAGCCGCATTCTCAGGGACATCATAAGTGCTCTTTCCCGCCCATTCCCAAACATTGCCAAACTCCTAAAAATCTGCTGTCACATTAACCTCGGCCCACGCAGGAAGCTCCTGCTTTGTTGTGTGCTTAATAAAGGAGAAGCTCTTGTCTGAATACTGGTGCCTAAAACACCCCGCAGTCCCTTGCTGTGCCCCATGGAAATTAACAGAACACTTAATTACACCAGAGACCAATCAGAGGACAACCAAAGATGCCCCCCAGTAATACACTGGCTGACTCACTGGAACAGCAACTGCTTCATGGTATTACTGATGGTATATTGATAACGATGTTAGTGCTCATCTGTGTACCCGGACCTAACCAATCTCCCTTGGTTGTTGTCCACTCCTGGAAGTTTAACCCTGACTTCCAGAGCTGAGTTGGTAGCAGGTAAGAAGCACAGTCATTAAGGAAGTGGACTTACAAACTGAAGCCAGTTGGCTTGAGTCTTGAGAGGAGCCCTTACTTGGACACATAAATGAAGCAACTGTGTCCAGTTAAATGTCTGTATGTCTACTGTATATGTAAACCTAAAAATGAATGTCCTTCTGACCCCACGACCACCTGGAACCTGTTCATGCATCTTATCCAGATATGTGGCATCCAGGGCTTTCAAAAAACATGACCCATCTCTGAGGACTCTTCACAGTAAGTCAAGGATCTTAGTGATTCTGGTGTGAATGTGATGAAGAGTGCGTAAGTCCTTCAGAACATCTCAAAGACTATCAGTGGAGTCTTAAAGGACCGAGTTTGTAATTGAAACCTCTATGAAAGGCAGGTGCTGATTAGGCATGTGCAGGAAGCCCAGTACTTGTACTTGTATTTAAATTTTTGTTAAGGCAGAAAAATGATTTGCATTTGTATTCAAATAAAAGTGGAAATAGGTGTAACAATCCATTTTTTTACACTTAGTGTTAATATAAGTGGACTTCAATAAACTATTTCTGGGTTTATGAAAACCATAAAACAATATTAGATTTTAGTGTTCATAATTATTATAATGGACATATATCAACATAAACATCATTGAAAAGAAATTTGAACATACCATTCAGTTTCTAATCCACACTCAAACCAATAAACTAAGATCTAATCTAATAAATGCCCATATGTGACAGTGTGAACCCCAGCACAATAGTCAGAATATAAGCAAACAAATAAATCATTACAAATAAAAACTTTTCTTTTATGTACTAAATGCCAAGATCTAAACCTTAATTAAGCTCCAACTGAGAGACCTTGTGGAACTCAGGAGGTTTTATTCTAAACATGTCTGGTTTACATTCTGTCCTGTGGGATGTTAAGTGACTTGGACGCTATGCAGTCATCACATACACTGTATCTACACTGTAACTGCACTTAAAAAGCTAAGATACCTTATACAAGACAATACACATTAAAATAACTACTAAATTATTTTAATTTATTACAGTAAATTAAATATTAAATGCGTAATGATCAAGTACTCTTGGTATTATTAGTTAGACAGTTAGGCTATTAGCTAGGCTATTAGACTATGTACTGTATGATTCAACTTGCAGTGGAAATTGTACCTTGTTTTTATATTGTGTAATTTATAAACTGTCTACCAAAATACAATCTAAACGAAAAATAAATTAAAATGATCATTTTCTTCCCTTTGCATAGAATTAAGTTTTGCTTATATTTTGATCAGACTGTGCTACTCAAGTTTGCACAAGCAGCCAGAATGCAAATACTCACCACGTTCAGAGTTAGTAATATGATTTTTTTTTTCCAGAAAACAAATTATTCAAGAAATATTTGTAGTGAAATAAATATATGTATAACTGAAGCTGATATAGTACAAAGCCTAGCTAAGCTCAAAATAAATAAATCATACCTATAGTTTTAAAAGACATGATATTATTAGCCAACCTATAACATTACTATTTCAGAAGTCCTTATCTACTGGTGTGGTACCTTCTGATTGGAAGCATGCTAATATAACACCCATGTTCAAAAAAGGGGATAGAAGTAATCCAGCAAACTATAGGTCAATCAGTTTAACTTGCATAACTGGAAAGGTAATGGAAGCTATAATCCAAGTGAAAATGGTAGATTACCTGGATTCAAATAACATTCTGAGGGATAGCCAACATGGATTTAGGAGAGGTAGGTCCTGTTTAGCGAATCTACTTGAGTTCTTTGGGGAAACTACAACAGAAATTGATCACAAAAAAGCCTATGATGTAATCTACTTAAATTTCCAGAAGGCCTTTGATGTTGTCCCTGACAAACGGCTCTTGCTTAAGATCAAAGTTGCAGGGATTTTAGGAACCTGTAGCCGGTTGGATTGAAAACTGGTTAACATACTGGAAGTAGCGGGGAGTTATTAGAGGCACAATGTTGCAGTGGGCCTGCGTTCATAGTGGGGTACCGCAGGGTTCAATTTTAGGACCATTATGGTTCCAAATTTACATTAATGATATTGACACCAATACATACAGTAAACTGGTTACATTTGCAGACTACACCAAGGTAGGTGGTGTAGCAGATACTAAATTAGCAGCACAGAGGCTACAATGGGATCTTGATTGAATTAGCGACTGGGCTGATATAAATATAAAGTACAGATATTCTATAATAGACACTGAAATAAAATTAGCTGATTATGAGAAAGACCTCGGTATGTATGTTAATGCTTCCATGTCCCACTCTTGCCAGTGTGAGGAAGCAATAAAAAAGGCCAATAGGATGTTGGGTTACATCCCTAGATGTGTCATACTCTGGTCGTCTGATCCTCCCATATGCCACGCCCCCTCATCTACCCTGTGTGGATTCCCCATGTTCACCAGCTGTTTCTTGTTGTCATTAGTTCAGTGTATGTCCACGTTTAAGTATGTTTCCCCAGTCTGGTCAATAACATTACATGTTTCTGTGTCCTGCTTTGCATAGATTGCAAATAAACCCTGCATTCCCTGATCTCTCGTCTCCCTGGTCCTGCTTCCGTGTTACCCGTCGTGACAAGGTCTGCAGAGTTTAAGTTAAGGGAGGTGGTGCTACGGTTATACAATTCTTTGGTAAGACCCCACCTAGAATATTGTGTGCAGGTTTGGTCACCATACCTTAAGAAGGACATTGCTGCCTTGGAAAAGGTTCAACATAGGGCTACGAGAATGATTCCTGGTCTTAGAGGAATGTGTTATGAGGAACTGAATCTGTTTAGCCTCGAGCAAAGGAGACTAAGGAGGGACATGATGCAGGTATATAAGATTCTAACAGGTTTCAATGCTGTTCAGCCACATGGCTACTTTAATATTAGTTTAAATACTAGAATTCGTGGCCATAGGTGGAAATTAGCGGGAGAACATTTTAAACTGAATTTAAGAAAGCCCTTCTTTACACAGCGTGTAGTTAAAATATGGAATAGTCTTCCTGCTAGTGTAGTGCAAGCTGAAACCCTGGTTTCCTTTAAATCAGAGCTAGATAAGATTTTAACAGCTCTGAGCTATTAAATAAGTTCTCCCCAAATGAGCTTGATGGGCAGAATGGCCTCCTCTCGTTTGTAAATTTTTTATGTTGTTATGTTCTAAAAACTCATTATTTGCCGAACACTGTATTCAACTCCACCCCTAGTAGTGATGATACACCCATTCATTCATTGGCAGTATTCACTGGTATGTATAGGGAATGCTATGAATGTTTGGAACACCTGAAACACTATTGTTGGAATCTTTGAAACATTGGGGTACCTCCTTTTAATTTCTCAGTTAACAAAGTTAAAGACCTATAAACATTTAACCAAAAAATTCGATGTGGTGCAGAAGCTCAGATCAGTTATGTCACAGCATGCATTGCAGCCCCTCAGGGAACAGGGTCCTCACGTGTTTGATACGCACTCACCCACCCAGCCTCCGGAAACAGCAGGGCACTGCTTTATGCTCCCATTCACATGCAGCCTCTTATGGAGGAGGCTATTTGTCCACTAACGGCTGAGTCAACATCAATTTCCCACTGCTCTATATCAAGAACTTGACAATGAGGTGGAAAAGATAGATAAAGTGAGATGGGGGGAGGGGTTAGCAGACTGCTCCATTCTGCTAGAATTGATCTGAAATATTCTCCTTTTCAGTAAATGCATATGGAATGCAAAAAAATCATTAGTCAGCATACACGTATATTGCAACGTACTCTTGTTCGATTGCATTATATTTAGTTTAGTTTTCAACCCCCAACACCACTCCCACCTTTTACCCCTCAGATTGATTGCTGGACCCAAGCAGAGTGGTATCTCACCAGACTATAAGGTACTGCACTGGCAAGGGTGGGGTACTGTTAAGGTACGAGAGATGAGAAACAGCTGGGCGTCCTACCTCTATACAATTATTGTAGGTGTGAGATCAATTCCAAATGAGCTTACAGCTTTGGGAAGGAGCCAATTGGAGCACCAGGGGTGCAGCTTAATGTGCTGCCACAATCCTGGCTGCATAGGGACCTGCCAGACTCTGCCATCACACTAGTTGGCTTCCTGCTTTGCACGCCAATAGGAGTGAAGAAAGTGGAAAGACTTTCTGTGAAAGTGTGGTCGCAAGAAACAACAGCGGCTCTGCAGAACTACTTGGAGGAGACAGACTGGGTCTTGTTTGATGGCTTGTATAGGCATAACATCGACGGACTCTCTTGCTGCATCATTGATAGATAACAGTTTGCCATTTTCCAAATAACAAGCCCTGAGTCACATCGCTCATCAATACAGTCGATAGAGATGAGTCTGAAAAGGGAGATGAGAAGAAGAAGGTAGAAGAAAATGTAAGCTGGAGATTAACCTGGTTTATATATAGGAGAAAGGAACATCACTGGGTACAGTAAAGTGGATGGACCGGGAACCAGAAGAGTGCTGACAAATCCTCAGTCCACCAAGAAGATCACCCAGAGTCACAGCTGTCCTGGTCAACATTCCTACATGAAGAGCCCATATTGACCCTCTCCCATCTGCTTCCACTTCTATTACACATCTGTCTGTCCCTTCCTATCTCAGTAGAAGACAGCTAGAATGACTGCACATGGGCAAGGCAGAAGACCCTGAATAGCACGAGAGGAAAGCTTAACACCGATGAATTGCAAACGTTCCTATCGCTGTACATGGTTTCCCCCTAAAAACCTCATGTGGTGCCCAAAGGAGATATTCCAGTGCCTCAAATGACTACAAAGCAGTGGCACTGATATCTAATATAATGAGGAGGCATCATCGCATACAGTACCACTCGCGAAAGACTTACTAGACCCAATAAAGTTCACCTTCCAGGCACACATTAATCCTGTGCCTGCTCCATAGAGCGTACTTGGACTTGAACAACTTTAGCAACATAATAAGGACATGTCACGATTTCATGGCTTATCTCCCAACCAAACACGGCATATATGTAATGTGGTTCAGAGCAACATAGGGATGCTACAAGGCACAATATTGTCACTATTCCTGACGAAGAAACTGACCAAAGCAGAACTACTGGCCACTGTCATCACCCACCGGGAAACTGTCGAAATGGTGCAGTGCTCTAAGTATCTTGCTGTCTGCATCAATGACAGGCTGGAATAGCATAACGACATGGGAGGGAGCCTACAGAAAAGTGCAAAGGCTGCTTTGTCCTTTCTTTCTTTCTTTCTTTCTTTCTTGAGGAGACTAAAGCTCTTAGGTATGTACTACACGTTTTACCAGTCTACTGTAGAATACTTCATGTTCCTCACTGCAGCTTCTTGGTTAGTGGTGGTGGTAGGGAGGAAATCAAGGTAAAGGCTGGTAGGCTTAGCAAATCTATCTTTGTCGTAGGACTTATTTTGTCTTTGTACTTTTTAAATCTAATTTACTTAAATTCTATTTATATAAGTGCATTTTCAAAACATTACATTGTCTCTACATTACATACAATGCATGTCTGTTGCATTATGTTATCCACTTATTTAGCTTTTAATGTGGTTGAAATTCTGATTACTGGAGTTCATGCAGGGACGGATTATGGGTTGTTGTGGGCCCCTGGGCAAAACGTTCGCGAGGCCCCCCCCAAAAAAACGTCATCATGCCACTTGTGGGTCCAAACTAGTGCGGCGTACCATGTTGTAAAAGCAGAATGATGTTGACAAAACTATCTTTTGCCGCTTTTTACCTCGGAAAAAGTGAAAA
>JABFEA020000044.1:2399178-2409237 GCA_019775915.2 Cyphomyrus plagiostoma
CTGAAACCAGAGTCCAGTCGAGAATTTGGTGAGGATCCAAATGCTCGCATGACCATGGCAGCTGGGCCGGGGAGCCACATGGCTCTGCACCATTCCCACTCCCCGAGTCTCACGGGCTGTGGACCACCTAATTAACAAAAATGAGAACGATAGCACTGATCAGTCAAACTTGCCAGTGCTGTGCGGCTGAAGCTGACCACCAGAGCGGCGCTCATTACACTGCAGTCTTTGCTGACCCCTGAGGCTCGGGGCTGCCCTGAGGAGACCTCCTCTTTCCTGTGCCTATTCTTCCCTGCAGACAATGTATCCCTATCACACCCCGAAAACACACCCTGATGGAGGAGGATTAGCATTATGTGTAAAGCCTGATTACTGGCGGTCAGCTCCAACAGCCACAGGTGGGGTTGGATAATCACTCATCGTAGTCCGTTAATTTAACCTATAAGATACGCATCACCATGGTGATTAATACAGGAAGCCATTTATAGTGTTTTCCTGGACATTCACTAAGGCAATTATCCTCTGCTTAGAAGGTACAACAGAAGGTCCTGCTCTTGGAATTAAACATTCTGAATTATTGGAGCCCCCGTCCTGAGCCTGGTCTGCTCAGGGTGAAATTCTGGCCAGTGGGAAGGTCCATGCACCGTGCTGAAATCGGAAAGACATTATGGCAGAGGGAGGTCAGGGCATGCCACCTTGGGGCAACCTTGGGCACACGGATGGCGGGCATGACAAGCACCCCACCTTGGGGCAGGCCCGGGCACATGGACAGCAGGCAGAACGGGCACCTCACAGCGGGGCAGGCCCGGGCACCCTCAGACAGAAATCACCCTCCCTCTTCGTCCTCAAGATTACAGACGGTTTTATTTTCAGAATTCCGATGCTTGGGATTTTTGTCCCAGTTTCACCCCCTCTCCACCCCCCCCCGAGCTTTTGTTGTACAAGTTACACATGAATAAAACATGATGTGCTCCTTCACTTTCTGACTTTCATGCAAAGAGGATTTTTTGTGCTTGCAGTAAAAGAACTTTGGCAGGGTCTCACTGCATGACCCGACCCTTAACAGCAGCAGGAATTTGAAGTTGGACACGGTGGTGCTTATATGCTTGGGTATAAGGTTGGGTGGGCACTGAGTTTAGATTACCACTGATGTACCTAGAACACAGGATATCTGGAGAAAGACACTGTGGAACCTGAGGAAAGCTCACATTATGCTAAGTATCTGTGGCACAAACATCTTGTAAATGACGGAATTTCTCAACCTGCAAAGAACCGAAGTGATCACCGAATCTGCAGTTTCCCTCCTTCCACACTAGATGGCAGGCTTTGCTGGCACTGAGATTCACCAACAGCAGCTCCAGGCCATGAACTGTCCCATCACCCTGTGTGTCATCAAATGCTTCTCTTTCCGCCCTCTGTCTGCTGACTGAGTATCTGAGGGTGTGTGTACGAGCATTACTGCATGTTTGACAATTACAAGTATGCATTTGTATTCAGTGTCTTTGACTCAGTCTATACAGTGTGACGGGCTGCAATAGGAATGTGTATGAAAAGTAAAGACAGTGAGCAGCTCCTAGCCAGGGTGTGACAAGGTGTGTGAGTGTGTCTATCTGTGTAAGAACAGGACTGTTCACAGATACCACAATGGAACAATACCAAAATGCCCTGCTCCTGAAGAACCATCCTTAGAAATCTCCATAAAGTGCCAGCATAAAGAACCAGCCTATAGAGTCAGCATAAAGTGCCACCATATAGAGCAAGCAAAAAGTACCACCATACAGATCCAGCATAAATAACCACCATGCAGAGCCAGCATAAAAAACCACTATATAGAGCCAGCAAAAAGTACTACCATACGGAACCAGCATAAAGAACCACCATACAGATCCAGCATAAAGAACCACCATACAGAGCAAGCATAAATTACCACCATTCAGAACCATCATAAAGAACCACCATACAGAGCCAGCATAAAGAACCACCATACAGAACCAGAATATGGAACCACCATACAGAGCCAGCATAAGGAATCATCACAGAGAGCCAGCATAAAGAACCACCACAGAGAGCCAGCATAAATAACCAGCAATAAGATCCAGCATAAAGAACCAACACAGAGCAGAGAACCAGCATAAAGAGCCACCACAGAGAGTCAGCATAAATAACCAGCATAAAGAGCCACCACAGAGAGCCAGCATAAATAACCAGCAATAAGATCCAGCATAAAGAACCAACACAGAGCAGAGAACCAGCATAAAGAGCCACCACAGAGAGTCAGCATAAATAACCAGCATAAAGAGCCACCACAGAGAGCCAGCATACTCCTCAGCTGTGTTCTCCATTCCCCACTTGTTTTTTGAAAATCTTCACTATAACAGAAACATACCTGGTTTTCCTATCATTGAACCACTTTGCTGCACTAAACTAGTATCTAATCCAGGATTTAAAAAGTGAAGTAAACTCAGAATTCTATAAAAAAAAAGCAATAACAATGTAGTTTTTAGCCTGTAATACAGATTTTGTCTAACGGGCTGACATAAACTCATCCAGAACATTCTGCACAGCCGGCCAGCTGGAGTGTTAAATCACCGCATCCTGAAATGAAAGTCCTCGTTTTTCTGAGCCCCTGAAGGAACGTTTTTATTGATGGGGGCTTCTTGGTAACTTTGGATCACTCACTTTCTGTTAAATGTTCCGGTCTTTTCCACATGGACAGTTTTCGGATGCGGTGCAGGCACACAGCAGCCGCACGGCACGTTTTGGACCCATTGCCGGGAGTGTCTTGGGGCCCCCCGCTCTCTGATGGCCCCTGTGTGTGTGTGAGCATATGTGCATATTCTAAGGGGCCACAAAACTGGTGGTCTGAATCGGAGGGGTAGGTCACGGCTCTGACACACAGAGCGGAGCCCCCATTCGCCCTAAAGGCAGCACAGTCCACTGACAGTGCGGGGAAAAAAGCAATGCGCTCAAAACAGATGAAGTGCGGTGATGTGCCTCAGTTAATGTGGGCCTCCGATCGACGCCGGCCCGACACAGTCAGCCGGCGGATCAGGTCCCGGCTGCTGACAGCTGAGACATGCTTATCTCCAGGGACAAAAAAAGCACTGTAGGACCCAGAATCTAGGTGGCTACCAGACAGCGCTGATCCAGAGGCCGCTGAGCTATAAATGTAGCCCTGTGTGAGCTCCCAGTGTGGATGGGAGGCCCACTACAGGGCGGAGCTTCGCCTCAGAACCCGCACGTCCAGGGGGGTTCGGATGGAACTTGACGGCTACTGCGCCCGAACCACAAAGGTGGCCCTGTGCTATAAGTGTAAATACCAAACCGAGAGGGATTAAGGCAGAGGGCCTGCAAAGTGATTTATGGGTAAAAATGTCTGCTTAGCGAATAAAGCGGCCGACACGTCCGCAGTCGTCGAAGGCACAAAGCCAGGCGGAGATAAACGCCAGCGTGACCGTGCTGCATCCGGCCAGGGGTGGGGGTGCGGGAGGTGGCTGGGGGGGGGCCAGTGACAACGGGCTGGTTCTCATGGGGGAAAGTGAGAGGAGCAGCTGGGTCCGGGGCATCGTCCATCAGCCTGCAGTTATTAGTGCGTCAGGCGCTACAGTCCTGAGCCCTGACTGCACATGTGTGCAGTTACATAATGCGAAGATCCTTACTGCCTCAACCCGCATTTACAGAGATTAAGGATTTCGTCAAAACAACAAACAAAAACCAGCATCTGCCTTATCGTACAAACCCTCAACATTTCCTAAACCGAAATGAAAGGTAAGACCAGAAGACTGCTTATCTTAATCTATAAGGGTCAATTTAATTGACCATATAAAATATTTTCAGTTATTGGAAGTTTTAGGTAACTGTTAATGTTAATTTCAGGCAGGCTGTGGTGTTTACAGGACGTTCACGGACACAGCGAGGCACCTCCACAGAAAGGGGCATCACCAACGTGTCCATCCCAAATCCCACAGCCCCATGCTGCTGCTAAATATGTATTTCCCCCCCACTCTGACACAACTCTGGTTCACACTGGCCAATAGGAATGACCCCACATGTCATGTGACAGGAAGGAGGCGTCACCAGGCAGCCAGAGTGACCTCACCAGACCTGGACGGCCTGTTTCAGGGAATGGAACTTCCTCATGAGTCAATAGGTGTATGCCAAATTAGGCCAAAGGCAATCCCCCAATCCCCCCCCCCATGTTCTGTGACTGTCAATAGACCTGACTGTTGCTTCAGAAACTGGAAACACTGACTGTGCTGCTTTGGAAGGATCATCTGGCTGGGCCTGCGGGGAGATGAGGGCAGAGGGTGCCCAGAGACCACAGAGGACACAGCAGGGGCCTGCCTCAGCCCCCTGGCCTAGGGAGAACTCAGAGGGTCCTTACAGCTCACACTATTTAATACTGCAAGCTGCTTCATAGACCTGTGCAGATGGGTCCCAACTGCTGGGGGTACCTAGGCTCTGGGAGGGAGTTTGCGAGGGGCCCTGCTCTGGAAACTTTCAAGTGATAGGAGGCCTCATAAAAGCCACCTGCTGGTAACGCTGAAGGCACGCATGACACCCTCACTGTTACTGTGGTGCACTAGTCCACACAGGAGAGCTGCTAAGCTGGGCAGACCCTCTCCTACGCCTCAATAAGTATCCCCTCCCCAACTGTCCATGACTCAGAAGACAGAAACTGGAGTGTGTCCAATGAGGGTCGGTCTCTGTGTGTGCAGGAGAGACCGTGATGTGGCCAGACCTGCTTATTCAGCCTCACGGTATAAATATCTCTATAAATATCTCATCCCTGCTTTCACAGTCTCTCCCCCCCACCACTCTCTCACTCTGTCCCTTTAACCTGCACAGCAAGCAGGTTGCCGGTCCACTCAGTAAATAACAACACACACAGGACAGGTGAACAGATCGCTCAGCAAAGTCATCATCGCTGAGGGCGTGTGTCTGTGCGTGTGGAGGGGGGGCAGTGGTGCAGGTTACATAACCAGGGCTAATCCCTCTGCCTCAGGCCAGGGAATAAGCAGGGGGGCGAGGGGGTGTCTCCAGGCTGCCCTGCTGCGGTTGGCAGAGATATTAAACTGGGGTTATCTGCAGAACAAAGGCTGTGTGGGTACAGACGGGTATGCAGGGCGCGGAGAAACATGACACCACCCACTGCAAATGCGGAGATTTACTGCTGACTGTGGACCCCTGAATACAAACACCATGCTGTTCTACCTGCAGTGAATGCAATGTACTTATCCACTGTGTAGTTCATTGTCTACAGTGAATGCAGTATACTTACCTAGTGTACAGTTCACCGATTGCAGTGAATGCAGTACACTTTCCTAGTGTGCTGTTCACTGGCTGCAGTGAATGCAGTACACTTTCCTAGTGTGCTGGTCACTGACTGCAGTGAATGCAGTGTACTTAATCAGGGTACTGCACTACTGTTCCTCTCCGCCAGTGATTGCAGCTTTCTTCTGCTGATCAAACAGAAAGGATCATTTCAACTCTGCATATTCGATTACAGTGGCCCCCGCTGGTGCAATACAGGCATGCACACACACCCCTCAGTCATAGCCCCTATCCCTATCTTCCCAGGTGCTGGGGGCTTACCGTTGCCCTGCCTTAATGTCCTGGTGAGCCTGATGTCGCAGCCAATCACATAGCGCTTTCCCACTACCACCAAGAACCGAGCCTTCCACAGAGAAGCAGTTTCCCCCTGTGAAGCATGCGAACGGTATCCGCGCCATGGCTCAGCTTATAGCAGGAGCCAAGCTGTGACCACACCCAGCTGGCTGTGTCGCCACCCTCTGACTGATCACAATGCACGGTGTTAACTGGCGTCTCTTCAGTACGGCTCAATTCCTGCATGCCAGTGGAAAAGCGCAAATAGGCCGCATCAGCCAGGCCGCACACCCATAGATACGGCGACATCCACGCTATTCCGTGACATGTCATCTGCTCTAACGGCCACTGGGCCAACAGGCTGAAGGGGTCAGGGGTTACAGTCTGGGCTTTGGCGTGAGGTAATCACACTCCCATGGGGGGGGGGGGGACATGACACGGCGCCGGGGATAGCAGGAACATCTGCACGCAATTAGGCCATAAACGGTGATCAGTGAAAGAGAGCAGTAGTGTGGGAGAGAGGCTGCCTCCCACTCTCATCTGTCTCAGGAACATGGGGAGACACGCGCCAAGCAGCAGCCGCCCGCCTGGATGAGCCTCGCGGAGAAGAAAGCATCGGTTTGTCTGAGAGCCAAACTCAGGGAACATGTTTGGTTGGGAAACACAGATCACGGTGCAAGCGCTGGGTCCCCATTGGGTGAACAATGTAACACGGCCAACCAAAAGTTTTCTCTGGGGTGGGTCCAACTTCAACAGTCAGTTCAGCAGGGTAGCTCTGGTTTGTGGGTCAAAGCCCACATGTCAGGGAGTAGGGGGGCGTCTGGGGGCAGGTCCTCTGACTCCGGCTTTTCCACAGCTTACCAGGTCGAGATGAGGGGGGTACTGAACATGCCCTTGTTCAGCCATCTGACTGGGCGTGAAGCGAGAGGCTGTCAAGGAACCTTTAGCTTAATAACTGACCAAGGTTCAGCCTTTATCTCCCAAACACAGATCCCTGACCCTCAAAAAGCTCACACTAAACATTTCACTCACTCACTACCTTTCTATCCCTAAGCATGAGCTTACCTTCTGGATATCAGGGAATTCCCTGGAACTTCCAAGGCTCCAGACCGGTTGGGTGCCCCCCACCCCCACTGGCCCATTTGTTCAGCTTTCCAAAGCAGGCTAAGACGTGTGGCACACACACACACACACACACACACACACACACATACACATCACAAACAGCATACAGCCCCCCTGTCTGTACCCCCATCTCCGGTACCACCATATGTCACCAGAAGTTCAGAGGTCAGGTAGCACTACCCGTGTTCCCACCCCCTTACAGCCAATCCCCACAAAAGGCGGCCGACAGCTGAAAGCTTAGCCCATTTACAAACAGAACCAAGATCATCTTATTGCGCTCGCAGGACAACGTCAATTACAACTGGAACGACTCTACTTCGCGATCAATTTCTGGAGCTGCCCGGCATGCCAGGAGCATGTGGGTTGCTGACTCTGCTGCTGCAGCTTTGTGCACGCTGCTGGGGGGGGTGGGCCTGGGAAGGCGGAGGACGTGACAGAAGACGCCGGAGACGGTGTTAAAAAAAGCTGCGAGCTCACGAGGACCTCACGTGTGACGCAGAGCAAAGCCGAAAATGACAACACCAGGCTTCCGCCTCCCAGCTGCCCGGGCCCAGTGACATAAGTGAACTGGAAAAGGGGGGGGGGCAATTTTCAGGCTCTACCTCTGGCTGCAAGGGTACAGATACAGATGAGCTTCTGGACCCTCTGAACTCACACAGCCACTAATTACTGCCATCAAGATGGCCGCCATCGCAGTGTAACACCCTGTTTAGTGTTTATTTTTGCTTTTTTGTGTTCAGGCTCTCACGGTGTAGTCACACCTCTTCAGTAAACAAACAAATGTGCCATGTGGCACATGAATGGGCAATCCTGCATGCAGACAGATGGTGGCGCTGTGACTAAGGAACTGAATTAGAACCATTACGCCACGGTAAAATGAGTGGGCATAAACAGGGCTATTCTGTAAAGCGGTTATACCACAAAGACAAGACTGGGTGGCGATCAATCGGAAACACCTTAATTATCTGATAAAACAAGGAAGGTCACAAGTCTGCTTCAGAGTTGCCCATCCTGGGTCTGCCCTGGAGGTCACGGTAATGGGTCAGCGCCCTAAGAACCCACAACGCGCTGGCTGTGTTGGCAGTTCGAGGCCCTGCATTGCAGGGGATCTCAGATGAATATCCGTGTGCCAGGAGAAGGTAACCTTGGTAACGCTCTGTTTGCCTGCTAACCACATGACTGGGGACAATAGCTGTTAACAGCGGGAAAGGTGCTGAGGCAAGGGGCGCCCTCTGGTGGTCTCGTGGTGGATCGGCCGGTCTATACCTTCAACTCTTCAGACTCAGGCAGAAAAGTAGAAGTTTAAATAAATTATGAGTTTAGTTTAAGCTCAAAGGCTTCACATTCGTCAGTAAAGGAACATGGGGGGTGGGGGTTGACAAATGGCGGACGCAGCTCGACGCCGGGGAGAGGAGTTGGACCAAGGAGGCTGTTATCACCATGGCGATGTTGTCCATCCTGTGGAGTATACCTGAATTGGGACAGTGTTGGCTGGCGGGGGGGTGAGGTGGGGGAGGGGCGGCACTGCGGTTCCAGCAACCTTGCTCTGTTCTCTTCCTCGGGGGAGTGTGGTGGAAAACAGTCCCATGCGGGACCAAAGTGCCACCCCCCCATCTGTACTCTCTGCTAGCCTGGCATTTACCTTCTTGAAACTTTCCTGTCAAACTGTCGGGACTGAAGCTGGGGGGGGGCGCAGGATCTTAAGACAAGACAGCAGCCCTGCATAGTTTTTATTTCGGGGATGGGGACAGGCAAATGCCCCCACTCACCCCCCAGCCCCCACATGGCATTAATGGTGTCTAAAAGGCCCCTTTCGGATCTCAGTTGGAGCACAGCGGTTTGACCATCACTCGCCCCCATCACTGGGGGGGGCTCCTCTCGAAAACCAAAGAGTACAGACATGCAGAGGACGCCCTCCTGAAACATGGTGAGGTCCGAGGGTGTAGCCATGAGGCACGCAGAACCGCGCGACCCAGCCGGCACGCAGAACCGCGCGACCCAACCGCCACGCAGAACCGCCACTGACAACAAACACAACAAACGTGCACTACGGCGTTCCGTCGCGTGAACGCTGAATTAGCCTGGGCAATGTTAAGGACGGGAAATGCCGCCTTGTGTGATGCGTACTTATTCACTATGGGGGGAGGTTGGGGACTCACACGCTGACAGGCCGGGGCGGGGTTAAAAAAAATAAGACCTCCTCAGCGCAGGGCCATAATACGCCCTGCCTCCAGGTGGCGCCGCTGACACCGCAGCCCCAGGCGGGTCACTCCAGGGAGACATTACAGAGTGCCTCACGCCCCGCCGCTCATCGGGGCCGGAAAGCAGGGCACGCACGGCTTACTTACCCCAGGAAGCATGGACACGCGCCGGGGGTGGGGGCTAAGGGGTCCCCAAGGAGGACAACGACACACGGATAATTAGGGGCACAGCCCTGCAGACGTGACAGCGGCCGATCCTGAGCAGATTAGCGCAAAAAAAAAAACACATGCGCAGTCATGTGGAAAGACAGGAAGCTTCAGTGGAAAGCGATGCGAGATGCACGTGCCTGTGACAGACGTGGGGGGTCAAGTGTGCCAGATCTGTGCAAAAGACAGAGAGTCTGTGCAGACGAACTATGGAGAAAAGGGGGGGGCGTGGCCAGGCACTGCATGTTCAGGTGGCAGCACTTGTATGGCACACAACACAGATTAGGTATTCTGTATTATTTTCTTAGATTATTCTCTTTGGGCATAATTCTAATCCTGACTATGCCAATCCTAACCCACTCAGCCCTCAGCTCAAACCAAAGGAAACAAACAAAATACAGGACTTCTGGCTATTATAGTTTCTTACTGCAGTCACAGATTGTTACATAACTGATGTTTATATTTTGGGGACCTAAAAAAGTCCAAACACACTAAAGAGCAGTAGTGTGGGAGACTGCTGCTTAGGGACAGAAAGGTAGTGAGTGAGTGAAATGTTTTTACCACATTGTGGGACACTGGGTACATATGACCCTACACACACACAGACACAGACACACACACACATACACACAGACACACACACACACACACACACACACACACACAGACACATACATACAGACACACACAGACCCATGCTGTATTTTCTCACAGGCAGCAGCCTGACCTGGAAAGGCTTTTCCCAGGTCAGGCTGCCCGGCGTGAGGAGGGCCCACAGTGTCCATCAGTGGAGAGCAGGATGTACCAAAGCAACTGGGTCAGCAGCAACCAAGGCATTACGGGGGGGGGGGGGCGAGTGCGTGAGCACCCATGCAAGGGGGTCGGGGAGCACGGGCAAAATGTTTTGCTGTGATTGAGC
>JABFEA020000044.1:2409529-2419672 GCA_019775915.2 Cyphomyrus plagiostoma
ACACACACAACCGCCCACTAAGGCCATGGCAAACAGGCAGGGGAGACCCCCCCCCCCCCGCCCAATTACAGGAGCTAATTACCTGCCGGCGCTAAAAGCCTGTCAACGGTCACTCGATTACAATGGAAGTTAACGACCACACATTTCACCTCCACCTTGCATTTCACGTTGAGGATAATAGCCAATTTGAAAAAAACAGCAAACTGAACGCACACACATACACACACACACCACTGAATATATCTACTGAGGCCGTTCAGGTTAACCTTGGTCAAGGGCACAAACAGCTTGTCCCTCCTGGGACTAAAACCAGCGGTATTACAATTTGGCATCTGGGGGTCTAACCTTTCAGACGACTGGGGACACAGCAAGACTCAAACTACCCATTGAAATGTTTGTTCACAATATCAAGTGTCATCTCGGGATGTGAGCCAGTGTTCCAGCAGTGATTCCCAGACCTCCTGCGGTTTGCCCCTCCATTTGCTGGGGGTGAAGAAGAAACGCCCCCCAGCTGCCCCGGGAGGAAACGCATTCCCAGACACCGCTGAGGGAGTCGGAGGAGAGATTTTTACGCCGAAGCAGGTTTTTCGACGGTGGTCAAACAGAAAGTCACGCACAGGAGCGCCGACCCGGCTTTACACAGCGGACCATTCACACAAGCGCCCGCAAAGAGATCACAGCCCCCACCCCTAGGCAGCCGGGCTCATAAACTGTGACATGATGCGGTTTTTCACTCATAAGCAAAGCATTTAGTCCCTGCGGCTCTGAAAGCTAAATTACGCTGGGGTGGGGGTTAAGTGGGGGCATCGGACAAGAAGCTAAACTTGAGGGACTCGACCCCTCGGGACCTCCTTCACTCTCCATCCTACCGCAGTGCCTCGTTATACTTTTTTCCTACTTTGTCAAACTTTTCTTGCGCAGCAAACGGAGCTGTCACCTCATTTTAAACGCCGTTCGATCTAATAGGCGAGGGCAGAAATTATTCAGGGGAAGCGGTGCTCCGGGTAAGCGCGATGCCCTTTACAAGTAAAAGCATGTCTTGTTACAGGAGATATTAAACATAATTAAAATGTGCTACAGCTTCTTACATATGCATGGTATGACATTTTCAGCTTGGTTGTACTAAAGCGAGAGATCACCTGACAAATGATCAACTTATATTATTACTTCAATATGCCACTATTTGAAAAAACATATTGTCCAGCGAGATTTCGACTAAAATTCCACGTAATATATATATATATATATGCAGAAACAACTAATGAGTATTGGTTACCGCGTTATGTCGACCTGGCCAACCTATAAATCGGCAAATGTTCGGTCCAAGACTACAAAAAACTTACCATACAAACTGCTCTGCGTCAAACAGATCCGGGACCAGATAGTGTCCAAAACCGACGCCGTTCGTATATAAAGTTGCTGTATTGAAAGCGGAGGTCGATGCTGTGGAAAGTTGCTGCTGGAGTCCGGACCGCTCGGATCGTCAGCGAGTCCCTGCCGCGGCTGAGACTGTGCGTACTAGCGGCGGCGATCGGCGCTCACAGCTCCGCACTGTGGTACTTCCCCGTCGGAGCTGGCCGCTGTAAGCAGCCTCGCCTCCTCACCGTGTTTGTCCCCAGCCCCCAGCCTGTCTGCTCGGAGATCCGGTCCTCCTTCTCCGGACTGAACCTCTGAGCCTCAGTGACAGGACGAGTGCCGGGGCTGCCGCAGGGGGGTTCCGGAAGGCCGATGCGCTTCCATTCCGAATCCGGTCGACTGGCGTAAATGCTGAAAAAAAAAACCGCGGCGATCGTCCATAAACTGATGATTTGCGTCCATCAACGGAATTCAACCTGGTTCACCTTACTGTGGCGATGAGTCGATCTACCTGAAGAAATTAGCAAGGAATACACAAAAACCCGAGTGACGAATGAGTTCTGGCACTTCATATTCATTTTAATTAAGATAAACCAGAAAGTCTCCTTGGGATGGGCCGATTAATTTCCCCAAATACAAACATCTGACGTAATTACCGACTGGTTCGCGTGAACATTTCGGTTAGGTAGTTGATCTTTGTTTTTTTTTATAACAAAGCATCAACTTCACCATAAAGACAAGCGGTGATTAACTTTCGATGGGAAGCCAGGTACACGCGCGGCTTCCTTACGGTGCACCCCAACATGCCTGTCCCCGGTCAAAGCAGCCCCCTTCCGGCAGTCTGAGCACTTTAATGACCTTAACGCACAGCACATACAGCCCCTATATATAGCCCCCAAAAGTGCCGGATGACCAAGACTTTCAATAGTCATTTGGATGCCATTAAGATAATCACACTCTGCAATTTGCTATAAGATGTTTTGTGTTGCGTATGTACCGTCATTTTGCCGCATTTACGGATGACTAAATTTATTATTATGCCTAATATTATTATTATTCCCGCGACCCAGTAGGATAAGCGGGTTGGAAAATGGATGGATTGTTATTATTGATAATACTAGTATTAATAAACCAGGTGCGCGTCTCTAATCGGTCTGTGCGCCTCGGTTTGTGCCAAAGGCTGTTTGGCGGCACGTGAACATAATTTACTTTTAAAACCGATTAAACCGGCAGAACCACATCATTCGTGTCCAGATGTTTTACAGATAATCCCTTCCCTGGCTGTTGGAACAAAATTTTTAACGGATGCAGTCTTCACTACATTAATTATTATCGTGTTTACTACAACGCAGCTAAACATGCATTCTGTATTTACAGATTCGTATGTTTTTTGTAACTTACCAGCACTTTCAGTGGCAGGAATGAATAGGTCTGCGAAGTCGCGGTGCCGTTTGGTGCAAATAGCGAGGCAAACGGGATGGGGTGCCCGCGTAGGGTATTCCGACGTACGACTAGTTATAATCAATGTAGTGAATTTGCTAGATCGGCGAATACTCAAGTATTGAGAAATAAGACCTCGAAGGAATGCAGTTTGCTCAAGTTTCTAAACTTGCATGTGATCTAATTGTTGAAAATATTATCGGTTGCATTTTTTGAATATTCGACATTTGTAAAATATATTTAGTTTACGTAAACGACAAGAATCCCCTATCGCGTACGTTGTATAGTAAACGTTCTATTTCGCATCTAAATTCAACACAAATAAACCGACTTCAGTCTGACTGATTGATGATGCACTTTTCGGCTGAGATGCCAGCCACTAACTCGACTTGTTTTTCCTGGTTTACCGTTTACGGATGGCAAACAGTGGAGTATGTCAGATATTTAAACTCAATAACCGCCACAACTATAACCCCTTTCAGCTCGGAAAACAAACCAAAACAACCAGGCAGTTACCACTCTTTGTGAAAATTAGTCTAGGCAACATGCCAACCGATAATTTAATATCAATAAATTGCACTATCTAAGTGTTAAGTTTACCGCTATTCCTGGTCAGAGTTGCGCCAGCCCGGTACCCAATGCTCAGTAGCACAGGGAAGGCTACGAGGCTGCCGTACATCGTACACAAGATTCCTGTTGATTTTTCGTCTAAAACAAGAGCATGTGGAGGTACAGTTTCCGCTGAGCCAATTTGGTGCATTTCCATTTTATTACAGAAGCAGCGTCCCCATTAACCCGGTGTGGGCCCCTTTGTCGCAGACCATTCATGGCAGGCCTGGTCTGTCTTATACCAGGACATTTGTTTGGAGATATTCATTATAAGACCGCTTTCCTGTTGTCACACCCAATAGGTTTGACAAACAGGCCACTGAATTTGAATTCTATTTGAATTTACCAAAGTAAAGTGTAAACACGGCGAATGGAAATCGAAGTCACATTATATCGCCAAAACCCAAATCAGCACGCTGTCTCTAAATAAATGTATAAACGTTTTTATATTACGACGATCATTACACAACGTTACCTTTTAAGGACATGCTGTAGGTAAGGAAGTTCACGCTTCGGAAAGTTTAATGAGCGTGATATCCTACAATATATTTTGTAAGCGTAGATAGATTAACTGTTTTTCCCCCTCCAGTATAATTATTATTTTCAATTCGGGTGTGTTAAGGCTCGTGATTAAGGACGCCGGGCGGTCCTCTGCCCCCTGAAGAGCAGACATCGGGCACGTCCATCCTCTCCAGGACTCCGAAACCAGCTCCCGTGGCTTCTGTCCCATCTGGGTATTAAAAAATCCCAGTAACTGGAAATTACACCGCTTACTGTTTATTTAAATACTTTCTGTAGTTGAAAATACTCGACATGCGATTGCCTTTAGTGTTAATGTCAGGTTTGATACATAAATCTGTACAAGACAGGCATTGTATTCTTTCTAATACAAGCTGAGCAATCTGTTAGTAGCCTGTCATGTTCTGACTTGCACAGCTGTCCAAAACAGGCCTAGCTATCTGAATCCACGTGATAAGATCTATTAGTTTCAGATGGAGTTTCCATTGGGGGTGGGTTCATGTTTTTCTGTTTGTTAATATGAAATATTGATGATCAAAATGAAGTATACTTTTACAGGAAGCCCTTGACTGAGTGCTGGGTGTTTGGCTCTCAGTGTGTGTGTTTGTGGTAGTGCCTGTCAATGCATGACTCAGGATGTCAATCCCCCAAAACCCTCAGCGCTCCCACATGCACGGCTGGGCACCGGGTTCAAGGCCAAATGTGACCCACTCCTCTTCCCAGGGGAGTATTAGATCAGAGATTTTTTCTCACCACAGAGGTCTGAGCTGAAAGCGTCCTGCAGTGAAAATACAAATAAAATGGCCACCCTCGTCACATGACTTAGACCCTCTGCCTCGCATCTGCTGTTATCTAGTGACAGCTACCTGTTTCCATATGTCCATAGTAACTTGGAGCATTGATGTGTTTTTAACTACTACTTTTTTTTTGCTTATCTGACTTATTTATACAAAGCAACGTTCCCTGTTTACAGTCCAAACAAAACTGCAAACCCATTCATTGGATTAAATTAGATTCATTACCACACCCTAGTGTACCGTGATCCAACCCCCACCAGGCATTTGAAGCCAAGGCTAAAGTTAAGTACAGTGTGAACTATATGACTTTTTATGGGATGTAATGGTGTCACCTCATATCTCAAGAAACTTAGTAATCATACACATGGACGGCTTCTTTGTTTCCGGGGCACTTCGGGGTCCCCTGCTGCCTGGTGTGGTGACTTTGTGGCCAGTGATCACATTCAAAACAGACCTGTTTCCTGATGATTACTGGGTCGGGTCCCAGTAGGTGCCGTGTTGTTATTTATGCATGAACAATGTGTCCTGAGGGCTGTCAGTTGCCCACCTCACTGTGTGTGTGTGTGTGTGTGTGTGTGTCAGTGAGTGTCTCTGGGAAATGTGTTGGCTCAGCATAAGTGAGGCCTGAAGGGAGACCCTGTGGCGTGGTGGAATGGCACCATGGAGGGCGTCACTGGCACCGCGGAGGTCCGTGCCACTGGCAGAGGTGACCTTGAGAGACAGCGACCTGTCGCCCTCAGGACAGCCTCTGATAAGTACCTGCACCAGCACCAGCACAAGCAAACTAAGGTAACAAATGAGAACTAGGTCAATCAGATGTTGCTTTGGGCCCCTAGAAGGGTTGGGCTGCCCGTGCTGTCCGCACGCTCTTCTGCACCTGCTGCGTGGCACTGATTTTATTTGCTTTAATTTAATTTTTGACAGGCAGCATAACATAGGAGGCAATGTTTTCATGCAAAAATGTCTCGCTTTTCAGGACGATCGATATCATGACAAGCATAACATCCCATAATAAGTCACGAAACTTAAACCTCCTGCCCGTAGCAGCTCAGAGTCTTTGTCCTTACCTATTACACCATAGTGCCCGGAAAGACAGCCGTGGGGTGAAAGGGGCCTTTTTATACAGACATGGGGCCCTCTGTGCTTCTAATGGACCTGCCCTACTTGGAAGTTTTCTGGGCTGAGATTCCGCTTTGGTTCCTTTTTAATAGGGCGAGTTATGACCTTGAAAGACGGGCCAGTCTCCTTACAGAACACAGAGGCATTGCATTTGGGGAACGGGGGGCAGGGGTCGACCCGTGAGGGAGTCTGGTGGCGCCACAGGGTCCCCAGCTGCCGAGGAGTGTTTGGGGATGTTGTAGGGTGTGCCGTGAGAAGACTCTGTGGAGGAATCTGCATGTAAACGAGCACTGGATTAGTAAATGTTTCTGGTGCATTCTGTGGCTGACATGTGAAAGCAGGAAGAGCTGTGAAGCCATCCTTATCAACATTTCCTCAAAGAAGAAAGGAAAACAGCATTGAACTGTGACTGAGTGTCAGGTGTCAAGGTCCAACGTGCAGCTCGACGTCAGAATTCCCCGCTCCAGGTTTGACCACCAACTTCTTTCATGCTCAGAACTTACCGGCACGTGTCAGTAGGCGGAAATGGTGACAGCCAGGGCCTCCCTGCCAGCCTCTGGCCTGGAAGGACTCAGAAGGGGAAGAACAGGAGCTGCTGGCTGAAGTGGACAGGGACCGGAACTGGTGAGGGGCATGGGGGAGTAACAATCAATACAGCTTTGGTGGTCTTGCTGCTATCGTTTTTGACCCAGGTCAATGCCCGCAGATGGCTGGGGCTGGGGGGCAGTCGTTTGGCATGGAGCACCAATAAATCCCCCCCGCCTCCTCAAGCACAGAAAGTGTTACATTATGAACGTTAAAGGCTGGTGGGAATCTGCACATGTTGCCTGTAATCCTTCTGGTTTTGGGAGCCATTTTGATTAGCTGGAGCTGTACAGAGGTCACGTCTGGCTCAGAGCACATAAACGATTCGCTGAACGCTAATACCATTCTGAACTATCATAGACACCAGAGCACATGCCCACTCATGCCCACTGTTGTACAGTCGCTCGCTGGCACCGAGGACCGGGGAGCCAACACAGGTTCGCAGTAATGTGCACTAAGATGGCAAGACGTAAACCGTAACCGCAACATCACTCAAAACGACTGGGGGCTGTTTGGCTGGAGTCAGGCTGGTTCCGAATGGCTTGTGGGTGATTGTGTATGACGGGGGGTGACAGGAAGCTAAATATAAGTACGGTGAAAAGGAAAGAGCACATGGGGCAGATAGGCGGCTTAGAATTCCTCCAATCAGACGCTTCTGGTTCATTACCCTCCGTACTGCACATTACAGCATCGCCACACTGTACCCGATCCACCAATACATTCTGATTCGGCTCATGGCCCCTGGTCACATGACGGCTGAGCCGTGGGCCGCTGATGCCGTCTGCTAACATGGCCCCCAACCGCTAACACAGCACGTGGGACTAGCCAACAGTGTGCAGCTTAAAAAGGCTAACATGCTAATATGGCGCATTGGGCTAGCCAACAGTGTGCAGATTTAAAAGGCTAACATGCTAATATGGCGCATTGGGCTAGCCAACAGTGTGCAGATTTAAAAGGCTAACATGCTAACACAGCACACTGGGCAAGCTGACAGCATACAGATAAAAAGGCTGATATGCTAACATGGCGTATTAGGCTAGCGACAGCGTGCAGATTAGAAAGGCTGATATGCTAATATGCAACAGCGAACAACACGTTGGGCTAGCTGACAGCATGCAGATTATAAAGGCCAACATGCTAACATGTAACCACTAATTGTGCTTTGGGCTGGCCAGCACCTTTTCAGACCTGTATCTCTTGAGGATTGAAGGTTGTTTTAACTCTACTTTGAGAAATTGAAACACCCAGCAGGGGTGAACATGAAAGTCTTCCCCCTTGAGATACAACCCCCCTGTAACAACGCATTATGTGATAACACTGGGTTTCATAAAGTTCTCCCCCTTGAGACGTGATCCCCCTAAACCACCGGTCACTGACATGGCGATGCATATTCCCCCCCACACAATGGGCAGATTTTTGAAGCTTCTTGCCAAAATGGACCAGCATCACTTACATGCTTTGGGGCAGTGTGAGGCTCAGTGGGTTAGAATGCCGTGTCAGTGATCAGAAGGCCATTGGTTCAAATCCCAGGGTCAGCAGAGTGATCCCATCATTGGGCCCCTGAGCAAGACCCTTAACCCCAATAGCTCCAGGCACTGTCTGACCCTGCTCTCAAGAAAAGTGCTTCGGATAAATGTGTCTCTGGCCAACCTTGTGCTTTCTGCACACTGACATTTCATGAAAATGGTTTTTCACATAGAGATTTAATCATCAGCATTATCCGTAGCTGTGACATCACTGCTCTTTCTCGCTTATTTCCTGTCTTTTCTTAGCAACGTCTGTCACCTCAAACACCCGCATGATGCCACATTGTCACTGACGCAGGTCGACCTGAACACCAAAGGGTAATCCAAATTCCCCCCCTGCCCCAGGAAGGAGGAAAAGAAAGCAGACAAGATGCGAGGAAAATGGGTTAGCGTGGGTATGTGTGGGTTCCTTAACCAGGTACTAGTCATGCGTAAAGGACCAGTCGGCAGAGAAGTCCGTCCTCTCTCGCCGGTGCAGTTGGGGGATAAGATTAAAATAAAAAACAGAAGGATTGCTTCCAGGTAACCCCTTTCTGGAAGGTGATTTTTATAACTTACTGTCGAACATTATGTAGGCCGGCGTTTCCAGCCTTGGTAGGGTTAGTAGAGGCTGGGGCTCATTCTGGCAGGCCGGGGACACAGCGACACGGGGCACGCGCCCATGGGCGCTGCCAGCACTGCTGCCAGCTGTGCCACACTGTAGGCGTGTGCGTGCTGATCAATGCCCATCATTCCCGGGGGGGACGTGCATGCTGGGGGGGGGGGTTAATTCAAGGAAGAGGGAGGAAAACAAAAGAGGACCTGGGGGTTGGGGGCAGAATCTCGCTCGGAATCAGAACATACCGGTTTTCAGGCGCCAAAGCCACCTTCTACATGAAGGTCACTGAGCTGTTCGGGTGAGGTCAGCCGTGATTGGCTGTCTTGAATTTGGATACCCACCCCACCCATCCCCGCCCCAGATTTGTCTTTTATTACCATAATGACTGTCATATACCTTACAGCTATTACTTTGGAGAAATTACATGCTGCTATTTTCTGTCCTTGTTCATTTATTACATGTATTTTGGCCTTTCTTCTCCAGCCATGGGGTACGTCATTCTAGAGAAGCTTTCACCATAAGTGAATATCACTCCATGTTTCCAGTACATGGAATGAGCGTGATTTTCACTGCATCCCCTTCTGTTAAAGAACACATTCCACAGGCAGAGGGCAGGGCTTTCTGTTTCCATCCAATGGGGCGCCGCCGCAATTGAAACGCAAACACGGCCCCTGTTTTTAACTCTGGGCCCCTGAAATTATCCCCAGATTTTCATTCCTTCACATAGGCGAGCGATCAGGGCCCTAAGCCCTAACAGGGGGCTGCAGAGGGATCCTCAGCTGAGAGATTTAGCCCCCCCACCAGAAGCTCCCACTGAATGCTAACCTGCAAGACTCATAGATACAGACATACATATCAATCCCTGCTGTTTGTCATTCCTATATTTAAAAATTCTGATGCATTCCTTATGGATGAAACCCCCCGCCTATACTGAATACCGCCTGCCTGGGGGTATTCAGGGGGCACCGTGTTTAGCTGTCGCATGCATGTGCCAGCTTTGGCCTGTATCCTATGTGTCTACATGTGAGGCTGCCTGCACCGTCCTGTTTCGCATGCATGCCTGCGTTAGTCATGCGGTGAGCGTGTGTGTCAGCATGTCCCTCTGCAGGGGTGAGTGTTTGCTATGTGTCATAATGCTCCATTGTAGTAGTAATGGAGGTACACATTCGAGGAACAGGGCCACCCCGCCATTGTCGCTGTACCCCCCACGCCTGTCAAACCCGCTCCAGCTAATTGGGCCTTGAAATACAGGCACCGGGGATAAAAGCTGAAAGGCGACACCGCAGCAAACCTCAGGGTCCATTTTGTGTGTGTGTGTGTTTTTTCTCTCCCCAAACAGAAGAAAGAGAAACTAAGATTTTGAAAACCAGAGGAATCCACTGTTGGTTTCATCACAATACATGAACTTTTGTTTTTTCCTCCACCCCATAATTAGCCTCTCTCCTCAAATGTGTCCCACTACCCCACCCCCCCCCCCCCAGGCCCCCCCCCCCCCCCGCCGGGGGGGGGCCCCGGGGGGCGGGGGGGGGCGCGGCGCGGGCCTGAGTATTCTATGTGCCATAATTGCTCCCGGGACTAACCTGCCCCACCGAAT
>JABFEA020000044.1:2419772-2432894 GCA_019775915.2 Cyphomyrus plagiostoma
TTTTTTTTTTTTTTTTTTTTTTTTTTCCCTTTCCCTTGCCCACCACCACCCCCTAGCTCCAGATGTTATACGGGCTTAGATTGCCCTTACCCCCTGGAGAACTGTCATCAGCAAACAAAAAGGGCAAACGAACTTTTGGAGACAATGTTATAAAGGAGTGTCATAAGAGCAGGAAGGCGGGTCACTGTTTTCTTTAGACACCAGTGGAAAAGAAACTCGGCCCCCCCACCAAAGAGATCAGCAGGAGCCTCTTGCTGCTCAGGCAGTAAACATGGGCTGCATGGCAGCGATCAGGCGTTCCGGGACACGCTATGCGATGTTTGCGCCTCAGACGTGCCAGGAAGCACCACGAGTAACAGAGTACTGCAAGCGACGGAAAGTTCTGGGTTGAGGGTGTAGGGTCCAACGCCGCAGGAACAAAGGCTCCGTTGAGATGGGGCCTCATGCCCCCACGTCCGCCTTTTCCATATTTAGAAGGCAAACGGTGTGGGGCTCACCAGGGATCTATGGGGGGCTCGCCACGCACATGGGACACAGCTAATGGTGCTGGGTCGATGATGCCACCCTAATGAACCGCGGTATAAATAAAGGCCCGCCTCCGCGCCGGATTACACCGCCGGGCGCTTGCTCTCTCAGGTTGGCAGGGGAGTTCCTTCAAACCCCCACAAAATGCCGTTTCTGCCTCTTCGGAAGAATCGTCACATTCACCCTGAGGCAGCGCTAACAGCCATGTTGCTGAGGTCTGCTTCAATTTAGATAAAACCCTGCCCTAAAGGACGCTCTGCTTTTTATATGCATAATTGCCATTTTAAGTTTTGGGCTGGACCGTAATCTCCTGGGCGAATACCAGCGGGCTAGGATTATCCTGCCCGTCCTCACCTCACCCTGAAACGTGTCACTTCAGCTGCGGATAAGGGGGGTCTATAGTTAACTTGACAAGACACAAAACCACAGGTCACAGGGCTTGGAAGTACACAAGAATGAGAGACAAGAGAAGTGGGGGTGTTTGTTTAAGGGAAACGTCTCCTAACAGGGAGCAGAGTCGGCCTGTCTGCCCCGCAGCTGTGGGGCGTCCTGTGCCACCCGGAGCCTGGCCGGCGCTCCTTCAGGGCGAAACAGGGGAGCAGCGAGTCTGTATCTTGTCAAAATCACAGCGGCGTTAACTCTTGCTGCGCCTCTATGTTGTTCTCAGACCTCTCCGTGACCAAAGGCTTTGAACAAGTCTTGGGGAAAGCCATGTGTTTTCCATGACGTTGTGAAAAGTAGTAGCTCACACTGCACAGATGTTGGAAGCAGAAAAAAACCATGTGCGGTGTGTGGTGGTGGTGAGCAGCTTGTGGGACATTCTGACGGGATGTGTGGGAACCAAAAACATATTAAGATCAACCCCTTACTCAGAAACACTCTCCCCTATGAGACTGGGCCTGTTGTAGACTGGGCCATTCTTTCCTAATCCTGTCCTGGAATGCTTTTTGGTTGCTTCGCGCAATTTTTTTAAACCAGGATTTGTTTTTATTAACCACTGAATATATTGCTGAAGGGACTTTGAAGTACTTCACAGAAAAGCAAGACAGCAAAGCCCTGCATGGGAAACTTCTGAAACAGGACTCGGGTCATTAGGCATTCACTAGGTAACAGGAAACGAAGCACGCAGTAGAGTGTGCGTTCCGCTACATGCTATCTTAAATGCCGACCACCTCAATCCGGAGCTCTGATCTGACCTGGTGATTTCGGGGTGCGGCCAAGGTGACCTCGCCGCTGCTGTGCCTCTCGCCAGTGAGTCACTCCTCAGCACTTGTTTATGCAACTGGCATAAAGGACGTTCTGGGAATTTGACTCTCCGTCTGCTAGTTTTTTTGCTAACGCATGCGAGTTGGAATAGGCAGAGGGCCTCTGAAAACAAAATGATCGTGTAATTGAACACAGCGACACTTAAGACAGTAAGTCTGTGTGGATCGACAGACTGGGCCATTCCTTCCCTCTGAGCTGGGTCTCCTGGAATGAGCCAGTCCTCCACCCCGCTCATTGTCGAGTTATTTATCCGTGTTTTTCCTTAATTCTGATGTTTTTTTTCACATTTACGCAGGAATAGCGTGACCAATCCAAGCTGTACCCCACCCACCAAGCGGTAATTTTCAGCACAAGGCATGGAGGCCTTGGATTCCACCTGAACGCTTCCAAGAAATTAGGAAATGCCCGTAACAGGAGGCTGACGGATAAATCCCAGGCACAGGGAGGCGTTTCTTTTTAACAAACCTTCTTAATATATTTGTTTAGATGCAAGAGGAGCCACACTGAAGCTGCTGCCCATGGCCACACTGCATTCATTGTGATTCTGTGTACCTGCATGTCGGGGAGCGATAGCAGGTCACAGGACACTGAGCTGTCCAAGTAATCACCAGCACGGCTCCCTGCCAGCCTTCCCAAAACAACTCAAACCCAGGGAGACTACAACCCCTCCCCACCCACCCACAGCCCAAGTGCTGGAGCCAACCAGCAGGCATCCCAGGACTGGCTGGTCTACGCAAGAACTTGCCAACCCAAACCTAAATTAATGTGTTCAATAAAGGTTGGGGGTCTGTGCTTTCCATTCACTCTGTCGTCCCCTGCCGTTGGGCTCGATCTCAACGAGCAGAACTGGCTTCACCCTCCTAAAAATGCGATACCCTCCGTCTGTTGGGCCATAGATCACCACTGACCCAAAGAGCATGTGGGTTCCTGTTCGGCCTCAGCTCCCAGTTGGTTTACTGAAGGAATTTAAATCTTTTTTCAAATCTGTAGCTTCCCGAGAGACAGAGCTGCAAACCAAAACTGACAGCAATAATCATCCATAGCGATTTCACACTGAACGCCGATGGCTTCTTCAGACAAACCCTTTGCTTGGAATTCTTAACTCCAAATTTGCTAGTCCTGGATTACAGTACCAGAAGTCCAGCTTTCCAACCTCAGATGAGCCTTTTGGTCATTCCCATGAAACACTTTCTACACCCAGGAGCCCAGAGCCTGCAGCTGTTCAGAGGTGGGAAGAATTTGAGAAAACTGGTCTGAATGAGTCAGTGAGTATTCCACAGGTCGCCACCACTCACTGCCAGCTGAAATCGGCTTGTCAAAGATCCAAGTGTGTAAACAGGGGCGGACCAAGCAGAAACGTGGCCATTACCCCTCCGGATCAACTCTCCAGATCTGAGAGAGGAATAGCAGGCAAGCACTAAATCAGACATGAACAAGGGATGGAAGGGTGGGAAGAGAAAGCCACTCTATGGGACACTCCAGAGTAACCCAAGGATCCTCTGCCCAAGGTAAACAGGAAAGGCCTCAGACTTAGGATACCCTGGGCAAGGCGGAAACCACTGGGCAGCTTGCTGCCTCACTAAATACAAAATGCCACATCCCAGCTGGATGGGACACGGCCATGTTTTACATGAAGGTCTGGTGTATCTCCTGAAACTCCTGTGAGTCATGGCTAACGGCGCATGTGGCATCTAATCCCATGAAGTCAACACAAACCACAGAGGAATCACTGGGGACCCGTTTAGTCCAAAGGGCTGCATGTTCCAAAGACGCTGCCCGGATACTTAATACCCGGAGTCACAGAAGCCATTCGAACACCCTGCTCATTTCATCAAGTGATTCCTAGATAAACAAATTGACTCGTAATGGAATTTCAGCCTCTATCCTAGATGTTTGCGCCACGCAGATGTGAAGCGACACCTTCACCAGTGACTTTCTATTGTCTGCTTGTGCTTTATCTTGTTTGCATAAAATCAAGCAAGAGAGCTTGTTTTGCCTGACAGGTCAGCTCTGGTCACCCTCGACAGACCCCATCTGGTCTGGCGCTCTGGTTCAGAACCAGACGAGCATGCCTGCATGCATTGCCGTTCAACCAGACAACTAAACCAAAGTCAGTTCAACACATTCCTGCTGTAAGGATTCACATTCCTGCAAAAATTCAAATCTTGGCAACTCAATTAACCAAAGGGGAAGCTAATCACCTAGTGGCCTAAGAATCCTTTGTGGAGCTATACAGTAGGTGTAATGTACTGAGTGCTGTGGTCTAAAAAGTATTTTCCATCTGACTAGTTGCAGGAAATCAACATGCCCAAGTCTCTCAACAAACATTGTCCAAATCCCTCCTCTCACGTCTCGCTCGGACCACAGGCTCGGAACATGGAATTCCTGAAGCGTTAAATGACCCATGCGAGTAATACTTCTACACACTCATATACTAGCCATTAATATAATTCCCATAATGCGGGTCAGGAAAACAGATGTTGCCTATTTTTACCAGGGAGCCAGGGGACGTGATCAGCAACCTTCAGAGGCCCTTCTGGATGGCAAGGCCACTTCCATGCCCTCGCTTCACAAGCAACGGTTTAATCGGAAATGTAACTTCATGTTCACCGACCTCACCCTCCTTCCTCTAAGTTATCCTCTAGCGACCTCTTGTGGACGGCACAAGGAAAAGCACTTCATGCAGATGAAAAAATCACCAGCAGCTTCACATTTTTATTAACAATATGCATTACAGTTATATCAGGAAAGGTCAGTAGAAAATGAGAAATTTGGTTTCACAGTGACTTAATAGTAATGAGGTCCACTGGACTGGAAAAGTCTCGCCAGGCATTCCATTGGCAAAGCCTTTACGAGCCTAATGGATTTTTCCACCAATCTTAGGCGGCTTTCACAGTAAAGCGGGTCTTCATCTGATTCACAGCTGGTTTTCCACTCCCGCCTGAACACAGCCGCTCTTAAATCATCATCAAACTCACTCTTTAAACGGGTTCCAACTGGCGCACCTTGGTACACGTCCATACCCAATCAGATTGGCACAAAGCCCTATGAGGCATAAAAGCTGACAATTCAGCTAAACTCCCAATCCGGCTTAATCACAACCTCAAACGACGACTTCATGCCATCGAATCGGGGGTTTTAAAATAGGGTCACGTGACCTAGACATTAGCAGTCAGGTGACAAGCTGCAGCCCTACATGGCCTATTTCATGTCCACTGAGCTCTATATCTGAGGGCTGCGGAAGTCACGGCTGAAAGCCCGCGCTCCACCAGCAGGAGGGGCCAGCGACAGCGCGTCTTCATAACCTACACCACATGCTGAAGTGTAAAGCTTCAGCCATTTCCCCCGAGACACTGACCACTCGCGGTCATATTTTTAAAAATCTCAGCTCTCTCAGTGTGCATGCTGCTCGTTAAAAATAATTCTGCCATCTCGTTTCGGCTCGCTGGTCAGCAGTGCTAGTCATGGCAGTCCCCCCCCTCGACACCAGCAGGAACACTCTCAGCCTTCATCTGAAGGCCTGCTGATCGGACAGGAGTAGCGTCACGCCCCAGGCCGTCAGCAGGGTGACAGACCTCAATCTCACCCGATCCTCCTACTCCGAGTCGGTCTGGCTCTTCCCGGCCGCTGACCCCTTGTTGGCCTTCGAGGGTCTGGCCGCCTTGGCCGGTTTCTCAGCTTTCTCAGTGGGCCCCAGGGCCTCAGGGGCCTCCGCCGACTCGGGCTTGTCCCCCTTCAGCTTCCGGAGTTTGTTGCGACCCCGGGGCGGCGCCGAGAAGGTCAGGGAGGCCTTGTCGAACTCCAGCGGGAAGATGCCCACGTCGCCGTCGAAGCGGTTCTTCACCACCTGCAGGGATCTCCGGCCGGGACTGGACACCAGCTTCTTCTCCTGCAGGATCACCACGTTGTCTGCCTCCTGGCTGGCCTGCGGTGGACAGAGGGGTTGGGGGCACACCGGTCACCTGCAGTCAAAGCACAAAGCCAGGGACCCGGAGGAGCTGCGCTTCAGCACAGAGGCTCCTCATGCGAGAAGCCACGATCTAACCAATCTGCTGAATATCCAGTTTTCATCGTTCTCACTCTCTCTCAACCGTTACCGAGTTAATCGAGAGCTTTAGTCCTGATAACGAGCCTGTTAGCTAATGAAGGGACCTCCAAACATACATACAAGCACCATCAGGCCACTGAGGTGTCATTTTGGATTGTTTGATACATCAGATACATGTGATCTATGAGGATTATAATGCATACAGCAAACGTGATCTATACCACGTGCAGGCCTGCAGGGTTTCCCTTTGCAATACCGTATGAGACCCAGCAACAGAACAACTCAAGAAAAAAGCCAGCTGATCACACTGCAGAATTATTCAGTTACGCATCAAACAGAAAGCCTAGGGTGGTGTTCCACAAAGCAAGATTTCTCATTTGGGTTAACATAAGCTAAAAGTCATGACTGTCAAACAAGAATGCTTCTTACCTAATCTCTAATAGGAAATTATGACTTTAAGCTTAAGTTACCCCTTGCTTTGCAGAGCAACCCCCAGGTGCTGTGGCTGACCTTGGCTGAGCCAAAGATGGACGCTGTCTGAAGCTCCTTGTCGTCTTCCTCTTTCCTGGGGTGGATGATCAGTGTCACATGACAGCTGCTGTTGGTGGCGAACGTCCGGAAAGCCCCGATGATCTGGTCCTGGACGGCAAACCTGTGACCGCAAGTTCAACGGCAGTGAAGGAAGCCGTATGCCATGCTAATGTCACCAGATTAAAACCATTTAAGGACAAAGGTAGAACAAGGAATTATGGGCAAACATAACTTAAAGAAGAAGAACGACAAGAGCTTGTATTTAATGATAAAATTGAAAAGCTCTTACTTGTCCACTGAGACGTTCTCCTGACCCATCATGAACTGCAGGTTGTCGATAACGACGTGACTGATGTCATACAGGTACACAGCATGGTTCATGGTGTCCAGCACCGTTCTGACACAGCAGGAGATGGACAGTCACTGACGCCACTGGGACCAACTTTCATAACATCTAACAGGGAACTGGGGTAACGAATCTCACAATAAGATCAATATAGACCGTAAACCACTACCATACTCCACTTGTCATTGGTTACTGTGCTGGATGCCGATTAGGCATTGGTTACTGTGTAGTGATTGACAGAGCAGTGTGACCCGCCTTCTGTGTGCTCCAAAGCCCCTTTTCTTCCTATAGTCACTATGCAGCATGTAATAAAGGTCGAATCCCAGAGTCCATATGTTGTAGCCTTTATACAGAAATTACGGTTATCATTGCTGAAGGCAAGATATCTGAAAGTTAAATTGTGTGCATGAACAGAGAGATATCATTGCCCTCTGGGATTAAATGATCCTCCCATAGGGACTCAATGGTGACCAAACCTCAAATCCCTGGTGAGTAATTGTTTAACATGTCACTGCTGATAGCATTCCGCTGAGTCTGGGGGGAGCAGGAGGGGTAGAGGGCCAGGAGCTTACTTAATGTTCTGCTGTCCATGGAAGGTCATGAAGTACAGTGGAAGGTCCTCAAACTTGTCGGCCCAGGCATCGTACTCCTGCAGGCTGTCCTCCAGCCTCTGCCGGGCGAACTGCTTCAGCATGATCTTGGCGAGACGCACGTTGTTGATCTCAAAGCTGCCCCACAGCGTGCTGACGCCCTGCATGCACAGGTCCAGCGCGCACTCGCTGATGAACGTGGTCTTGCCGCTGCCTGTGGGGCCTGCGGAGAAAGACAGGGCGGGTAGGACACATTATCCCAAACTGCCAAGCTCTCTGGAGGAGAAAACTATGTAAAAGTGTTAGTTGGATTTTCTTAGCGATTTAACAAATAAGGACAGTTAAATAGCAACATTTAGACACTATATAAAATAAACTGATTGACTGTTTGATGACTGATCCTATTGATTTCTGCATATACCTTCAAAAAAGAGAGAGAAAAATCTAACAGGTCAATTATTCTACATTAATTTAATGTCCTATGAAAGCATTAAAAAATGGCCCTAGCTGACATGGTTCAGCTCAGATTTGTTCTCACAGAAAAAACTGCCCAAGCCTGTTCTAGAGTCTTGAACCACCAGAAAAACTAAACCCTGAACAAAATGGCTGCCTGTAAGAAAATACATCAGAAATCAGTCAGTTAATGATCCAAGATCGGCAGGGCCGTACCCGTGAAGACAGTGAGCTCGCCCTTGCGGTGGCCCTTCAGGATCTTGTTGAGCTCAGGGAAGCGGGCCCACTTGACGCCGGAGACCTGCTCGACATTGGCCAGCTCGCCGTAAACGTCGTCACGGAGCTGCCGGAACGAGATGATGGACTTGTGCAGGGCAGGAATGGCTGAGCGCAGGATGTGGCCCAGGTTGCGGCCGGTGGCGAGTGCGTCAGCGGGGCGGGGTTGCTGCTCGCCAGGCCGCACCAGCCAGCAGCGCCGCAGCCCCAGCTTGCGGGAAAAGTGCTTGGAGGCCTCCCAGGCACGCATGTCGCCGCCCAGCCACAGGGTGATGCGTTTGAACTGCTCCAGGTAGGGCAGCAGCACGGGCGGAAGGCTGGAGACGCCACGTGGCAGAGCCAGGCAAGGCAGCCCTGTGGCCTGGTTAACAGCCAGGGCGTCTACCTCACTGCCTGTGAGCACCACCTCCGCGTCCTTGCGGCCAACCAGCGGCAGGCCGAACAGGTTGAGGTAGGCGGCTGGCCGCGGGATGGTGATGTCGTGGTAGGTCACGCCCCCACTGGCCTCACTGCAAGCAGACAGCAGCTTCACTCCCCGGAGAGCGGCATCCCGTGGGCTGAACCAGGGGAACACAAGGCTGCGTGTGGGCCGCAGGAAGCGCACGCCGAAGCGCTTCAGTGTGGCATTGGAGACGCGGCCGATCGCAAACATGGTCTTCGCCAGCTTGGCCTCCTCCTCGGGGAGTTCGGACAGTGGCAGGGCAGTGGAGTAGATGCGGTGTGCCTCGCCGAGCTGTGTCTCCCTCTCCTCCTGCTCCTCCGGGCTCTCCGGATACCCCAGCAGCACGTCAGGGCTGAGCGAGCTGCAGCCCTCCCTGTGCATCACCTCCACACAGTCCTGCAGGTCCTCCCAGCTGCCTTCCACCAGCGTCTCCATGCACAGGAAGCGGCCTGTCGTCTTGTCGATGAAGAGGGTGAAGGCTTCCCGCTCACTAACCGCCGCATCCGCCCGGAAGAAGGTGGGGGAGTGCAGGCAGCTGTATCCATCCCGGAACAGGATCTCCCGTGAGCGCAGATACTGCTTAATATCTGTCACCGTGATTGGCGTCTCAGGGAAGTCCAGCGAGGACTTGGCGTTCTTCTTGAAAGTCCTGCAAAGCTCCAGGAGTCCGGGGAATTGGGTCCAGGGTTGACCGGCACGGGCAGTCCACAGGGAGGCGAACTGTGCGGGGCTACATCTCACAGGACGGAAGCTGTAACTATGGAGTAGCGACCCTCCAGAGCAGAGGCCGGCATGCCTGAGACGCGCAACACACTTGAGGAGAGAGCTGAACCTCCACATCTCCTCCAACCAATCATCGAGCTTCTCACATCTGCAGGTTAGCAGGATACCGTCAGATCCAGTGCTAAGCTATGGACACCCATAATGTTTAGCATGGTGCTTAAGGTAAGATGATAACATTGAGGTTAAAGATTCACACTTTTTAAGGTTGTAATTTCTAAACCTAAAACATAGTGTGACGCTAAGCATTGCACATCACCTAAAACTTATTTACAGAGACATGCATGTCTAGAAATGCAGGCCACGATTAATACGTTTGTTATTAAGCAAGTAAATATTCATTACATGAATGTGCTAACTCAACGACTGTATCTAAAGCGCATCAGAATGGCAACGCATAAGCAAAAGAAGCGGTTTTCTTACTCATGTTCTGTTCAAATAAATGTGCAGACTAAGGAGGAGCCTTTTGCTGATTTGTTGTCGTGGGATAATAATCGCCCTGATTGGCTAGAAAAGGCGCGGAGAAGCGGAAGAGGAGGGACTTAACACTCGTGTGGTTGTGACGGATTAATAAAATTCCGCTATATCGCCCATATATCCAGAATGAATAATCCCCAGAATTCAGTCTATAATGGTCATAGTCGTAATAATAATATTGTAATTAAGCTAAATATGTATTTAGCATTTTAAGGGCTATACCGCTTTTAATGCACTAGTTTTTAAATAAACACTGTACGAATACTTATCTGAATATATGTACTGTATTACAAATAGTACAGCACAGAACAATGTGACAAATTTATTTTACATCACGGGTTATGTGCTGAAACAGCAGTGCCAAGTAACAGTACGTTAGATTACATTCGCCCTATCCTTCCCGTCATTTCTACGGACAAATAAAATGAGGATAACAAAAAGAATAGCATTCTCTTGCTATTATGGAAACGTATGCATACTAAACCTTTACACTTACACGCATTTAATGACGACAATCAACTTACCTTCACCTTGCGTCTAGTTCTCATGTGCTTTTCACTGATCCATGGCGGTCCTCACACCAAAATACGTCCGTGTGGCACTGAGAGAGGATGATACATTTTTGGAAGGAAAGGAATTATATTTGATTTATTGTTTGTGACATGCTGTATTATTAGCTTTTAAATAGCTGTAATATATATGTATGGACAATTTAATATATTAAGGCAGAATACAGAAAACAGTAAGGGCCGGTGATAATGCGTCCGTGTTTCCGGTAGGAAGGTATACGGTGGCGTACTGGTCTGCGCGTCCGAGTCCCTCACGCTGTCCTCTAGCAGATTGTCTTCCGTGATGCTGGTCGGCGCAGCGGCTTGTATGTAACATTTTACTGCTGTTCTGCCATGACAGCCAGGGGCACCTCGAGTCGCTTCCTCAGAAGTGTGCTGCAAAATGGCGTGGGCCGATACGTCTGTCAGCTTAAGAGGGTCTCGCTCATCTTTTCCAAGAACGGACAGGGATCCCTTGGAGCCAGGTTTGCAGTCAGTTAACTAACTATTCAGCGCTACATGGAACGGTAATCGAAGTATGGCATAACCATGGTCTTTGGTCCATCGTCAGTATTGGTCCTACACTCGTTAGATATGTAAAGCCATAACGGGGCAAGTCCATCACATCTACTTTTTTTAGGATGACGCTCTTGACTGTTACTTCTACTAATCTAATAATGGCTCGTTAGCCAGGTTTAGCGTTGGATTTCTTTCAACTTCCATTGAAAATGTAACTGATTTATTTAGTTTTTACATGCAGATTATTTCTCTTGAGAAAACAAACTGTAAGGATAAATGATTTCAGGGATCCACCTTACGTTCTCAATCGCTTTATTGTTTTCTATCAAGTGATTTGACTTGATTTTAACTGAGCTTCTGCTGATGTGCTTATTTCAGAGAGTTTATTGAAGATGGCGTGGTGGATTTCGCCAGGAAAAATCCCGGAGTCGTGGTCTATGTTTCCCCTCAACCCGTCCAAGTAGCCAAGATTGTGGCAGAATACCGTGAGTGTAAAAAGGACACCGACACAAAGCCGCTGCCTGTTGTTCACGTTTTCTTTGCCCCCAACGTCCTTCAGTAGAGGGCGCTCGGCACACACAGTTGCTACATTTCACTAATGAACGTCTATCTGGTTTATATAAAACTTTTTTTGGCTGCATTCTAACATTTGGCAAATGCTGATGCCTGCTTAGAAATTAAGGAAGCAGTAAATAGATTGCCTGCGGTAAATAGATTCTTGTTTACTGGGTTTGACAAAGTGCCCTAATGGTTATCGTGTTTGACATTTGCTGATGGTTTTTGGATGAGGATTTATGTTGTACACTATGTGACTTACAACAGCAGCTCTCCCTCATTCAGAAAACCAGCTCTGAGCTGCTGTTCCCCCTTTACCAGAGGAGCTTAATGTCCCAGCTTGGTTCTGTCTTGTTCCGGTTCTGTTTTCAGTTCAGGTCACTGCAGTGCAGAGCTCCCCAACTAATGCTTTGGTTTAGGAATTGTAAAAAATGTGTTTATGGGTGTTTTGAGGGGCAAGGTTTATGCAGGTTGCCCTTCTGGCTGTACTCTCGGTCCAGAGTTAAGATTTGACCCTAAACCAGAGTGAAGCATGACCTGCTAGATGGAGGAAAAGCCCTGCGGCTTCATCTCAGCCTTGGCAGCCAGGGCTCTGCTTTACTGACTTGCTGTGCAGAATGTCGTCTTACACCCATGGCTAAATGTGGAGGTGTATTTGAGGGGTGCTGTTGGGAACTGGGGTATTGCTTCCGTCAGTGCCTCTCAGGACACAAACACAGCTGTTCCGGGAACTGATGATAAGCCGAGAGAGAAACAGAGAGAATGGCCCATATTTGAATGGTTGACTGTACACGCTAAATACATTGAAGGCTTTGTTGTGTGTGTTGTTCTGTGGCTGTAATCTGGCCTTTCCTCCCACTCCTTTCTTTAACTGAATGGTTTTGTGTTACAGTGGGACCACTTGTTTGTTTAGGTAATTATAACCGTAGGTGTGGCACTTCAGCCTTCCAAATGAACGCTTGTAGCGCCGCTGAAAGACTACGTGTCAATATCTGTTTGTGCACCAGGAAGACGGCTTTGTTTTCCTCCGAGGAATTAATTCGGGTGAAACCTCACACCTCCTGCTGAACTGGTGAGACGACTCCGAAAATCTCCACCTCCCATTCTGAGGCAGGACACCCACCTTCACACGCTCTGCTGCTTCCCTGGTTTTGATTGAAGAAAAGCCGTTGTAGAGTGACTTCATGTTTTCTTGGAAGAGCCCGTACTACTGAAGGCATTGAAGGTCACAGCACCTCTGAATTCCATGGCTCCAAAGAATGGTCTCTTCGGTCATCAGCTGTCCTCCAGCACTGAGTCATTCTGACCTTAAATAAATAATATGGTTTCATGTGCACCAAACGGCATTCGGTGTGACGCAGTAGCAGCATTTCTCACTAGCACACGCCTAGCGCTAAATCCTCGCTAAACCTCTCCCTATGTCCTGAGAGACATTTTCTGTTGACCCAATTCATTGCGGCCGTGTTAAAAAAGGCTCGCTGCTGACGATGACCTCGATGTTTCTTACGTTAGATCAGAGGATCTGATGTCGTCCCGCTTGAGACCGGCTTGCCTGGTCGAGGCCCTCCTGGGATGCTCCTCATGAGGTTTTATTTTGGCGCCTGAAACACCCAAGGAGGACGACTGGCCAAGTAGTTACTTCAGCGGGGGGGGGGGGGGGACTCTGAGCTGAATTGCAACGCTTTGCGGACCTGTACGGACACGCCACGTGTTTTTCCACGTAGCCTTTTTTAAAGCCACGGCTCAGAGAAGACCCTTTTGCACCC
>JABFEA020000044.1:2480464-2499701 GCA_019775915.2 Cyphomyrus plagiostoma
CCCCCCCGCCACCCACCCCACCCCCCCCCCCCCCAACCCCCCACACACACCCCCGGGCGGCCGGGCGCGCGCGCGGGTGCGCGGGGGGGGGGGGGCCTGCTTTTCTGCTGCTTTAGTGGGTCTGTCAGCAGCCTCCCTGAGGTTTAGCATAATGCAAATCCAAGTTCAGCCAATCGGGGAAATGGAACTGTTAGACAGGAGACTGAACCGTCATTGGACGACTGTTCATGACACATTGCGAATCATTGGTCCATGATGCCTTTCTCAGCTAAACCTGAATAAAATGTGTGGATTTTTGAGTCCATGCTTTGCTGCCCGTTTCTCTTCTTTTTTTCCATGCATGAAAATCACACGGGGATTAAATTATACATCATTAACAACCGTTCGGTTAGAAGAACTCATGCTGACAAGGGAAAAGTTCTTGTTCGGAAATCAATGTTAAGAAATCAATGTTGACAGATTG
Source organism: Cyphomyrus plagiostoma (assembly GCA_019775915.2). Taxonomy (NCBI): domain Eukaryota; kingdom Metazoa; phylum Chordata; class Actinopteri; order Osteoglossiformes; family Mormyridae; genus Cyphomyrus; species Cyphomyrus plagiostoma. The sequence goes on from JABFEA020000044.1 coordinate 2,480,928, forward strand.
CGCCTTAAAAATAATACCGTTGATTAGTGCAGACATCAGATGTGTCTTCTTTTGTGTGTTTGCAGTCCTTACTGTACTGAAGGCATTTTTACCTTTACTGTACCGTCATATTGCCATCGCATCCCGACCTCCTCTCTTACAGAGTTGCTCGATTAGTCCCTGTGAATGCAAACGGGATGCAGATTGCAAGGATGCTCATGAATCATCGGCAGATGCGGGTCACGCCACGTGTCACATTTCTCGGGAAAAAGCGGCAAATTGCGACACTGACGCGCTCCACTGCTGCGCATGGCGCCGCTCGTGAGGCAGATCGTCACTAATTGCCATCGTCTGTGCAGCTGCCGGAAGACAGTGCGGCTTTTCTGAATGATCTTAAATGAGGCCGCTGGCTCTCTTGTGATAGGGACGTTGCAAAAGCACCTGTCCTGACTGGGCAGATGCACCTTCCGGTTTCTTCTCCCCATCTCAGAGCGCTTCCATGGACTAATGGGGGGGCTTTGAACTAAGGATGTAAGCTTGGTTTTAGCACTGATACGGACCAAACCAGCTTTGAACCCCCGCCATAAAATTGGTAGGAACATATCTCTATATCAGAGTTGGGTAATTCAGACTCAGAGAATAAATGTTGTTTCAACCATCCAGTTGAGCATAAAGAGTCACAGTTACAGAGTACTCAACTGATTGGTTGAAACAAAATTCCAATCTGGACTTTTACTTTGTAGAGCTGAATTACCTTATCTATGCTCTTGATTTGACCCGGTGTATATCCGTGGTGGGGACACTGCACAATACCTCTCCCCCACTGTCCACCAGCACAGAACCCTCCTACTTTCATTCTAGCCATTAAACTGCCTGACCAGCAACCAACTCCAATGTGAAACCACCGCGGCATTAATGACCAGTCCTGTTTATAACAGCGACGTCACTTGGAATAACTGGTTATTCACAAATAATGTGCTAAAGGCAGGTTGGGCTTGAGGTTACTTTGCATCCTATTGGACGGTTTCTCCCTCTAATCAGCATCCAATTGACTTAGGCGATAAAAGGAGGATTACAGCAACTGATTTTTTTACTGAGACAAGCATTGAAAGATAAAATGAATGTCATGTCAAAAAATCCCATAATCACCTGGAGTGACCTAAACTAGCAAATCTGGCAAGTATTTCAGAAAATTATTTTAAGCCAGTCAGAGAAATGTCAAACCATGTTGTCACGCCCCGATCGTCCGCTCCTCCCATGTGCCACGCCCCCTCATTAACCCTGTGTGGATTCCCCGTGTTTACCAGCTGTCCCTGATTGTTGTCATTAGTTCATTGTATTTAGTCCGCGTTTCCGTTCGTTTCCTCAGTCCGGTCATTGACGTTTGATGTGTGCGATCCCTGAAATAAATCCCTTTTTTGTGCATATACTCGGCTTTCGTGGCCTGCTTCCGGTTGCACCGTAACACGTGTAATCATTCTCTTTAAGTTCGTACAGTATAGCGCAGTGCCGGTTTCAATCCAACCGACTATGTTTTCTTGATTTTTATCAACCATTAATCAAGGTCAATCTACTGCACAATTAATTGATCGCGCGCCAGACTGAAAACTGCCCTGTTTAGAGTCCAAGCATCCGGGGGGAGATTAGGATGCACCACAGTCAGGTTTGAAATCAAGTGGTTTGGTCGTTGTGGGGAAAAACAAAAAAATCATTACGTTACAGAGCATTTACGTTATGTATAAATGTAATGCATAAAGTTTAATAGATGGAATCCATCATTACTTGCACATAATACGGATAAAATTACAAGAAATGGTGACATCAGCCTCTTCTAACAAAATCGGCGATAAATGCTGGAGAGGGCAGAGCGGATTCTCTGAATAACACCTGATTAAAATGTGCAGTTAGCGAAAGAGGCATTTGTGGTGGCGTTATGGCTCCGCTGATTGCCCCACTTTCAGCCCTACTGCTCACCTGCCTGTGTATCCAGATACAAGTCGGAACATCATTTTATAGTCCGGTTCGGTTCAACGGGCTGCCATAATGACAAAGAGTACATCTTCTCTTGGAGATGGTGTCATGCACTGAGCACAAAGCCAGCCGTCAGATTAACCTTTAGCAAATGCCAAACATATCTGCCCTGTGCATAGAAAAAAACGTCTCCTTTGGCTTCAAAAAACAAAACAAAAAAAAAGTGTGGCTTTTTTCTCTAATTAATTCAGTTAGTGGAGAAATTTAGCACAGACTGGCTGGGGTCCCTCTAAGGAAAGGTTGTCCGACACCATATCAATAACTTTTTGGAGAACACAAGAAAAATTCTCTTAGTTTTTATTGTGTTACTGTGCGTTTGCATATGCTTAATTGCTGATTTTTTTTTCTGAGCAAACATAAACTTGCTACCCAGATCATTTCTGATACCGCACTTGCTTGTGTTACACCCCCTGTTTAAAAGTACACAAAAAAGACTGTACGAGAGCGTTTTGGTAACAAGTTCAAATATTTGGCCACCGTCACAATTGCTAGTTTTCCATATAGATTGGTGTAGATCCACGGTATACCATAATTTATATAATATATGCTGCCCTGACTTAATAACCTCTATGGTGTTTACTAATTTGATGTTTGTTACCAGTTATTAATAATTTTGGTGGTACATTAAAACTGCAAACCTTAACAGAATACAGAGAGCATGAGACATTTTAGGCATGGTATCAATTCTCTGATCTACTGTTTATTTGGCGGTCCTGAGGATATCGGCACGAGGAGAGCACAGAGAAGCTGAAGAGGACAAAACACAGAGAGCGTCGTAGGTTAATAACTGGGCGTCTGAAAACTGTAAAGAACCTTTTTTCCATCTAAATAACAGCAACACTTCCCTATTTTAGATACAGCCTACAATGGTCATCAGAAACGCCTGTGGCTGAAAAGTGAACCTATAAATAAAAACGAAAGAATGATAGAGCATTCTGTCGTATTTCCCTCGGTGTAACAGCTTTTTCATTTCTCCTCTGAGCTCTCGGAACGTCATTGCGAATTTCCTCTAACGGCCACGTGGGGCTGACTGCTCTCACGCTCTGGAGCAGATTAAACTATACAGACCGTCGTACGATGAAATTCCGGCCAATATCATCACAAGAGAAGCTATACATCGGCTACTGGTGTCAGAATATAGCATTTAATTATAGATGCTGCAGAGCTGTATTGATAAATATACTTACTAAAGCAAAACGCTTCTGTTTTATAACGCGTCCCCTGCTTAGTAACACTTGGATAAGCATTTCCATCATCACCACCAACTTCTGTATCCCTTCTACAGAAAGCTACTACATCTATTTTGTTCTGTTTTAGTTATAGCAGGTCTTTTGCATCGATGTGTTTAGCAGACAATTTTATCAAAAGAGAGATACAACTAAAAGAGAAGGTTCATCCTCTCCCGTGGGGTTAAGGGTCTTGTTTCTGGAGCCAAACTCTGACATCATTCCATGGAGTTTCAACCCATACCCGTCTGATTACAAATACAGAGACCTGACCCACAGAGCCAAACACCAGCAATTGGCCATTGAATCATGCATGAATTTGATGCAGGATAGAAGACACAGGACAAAACCTGTTGGCAAAGAGGCACAATGGTTGCATTTCAAAACTCACCGGCAGGGATAGATACAACATCTCTGTCACCCAGTCTGAACAGGACCCATGTGTCACCATTTTCAAAAAGCACGACTTTGCTGCATGACTGCCACTCAGAAACCACCTGCACCCGAGGCCGGCGCACCCAGACACATAACCCTGCGTAAACATATTCCGCCTGCTGAATTGTCCTTTACACCTTCAGACGGCCTTATGTTTGGACTAAGCAGAAAGATGCCTTCAACTCACATGTCTGTTGCCGGCTGTTAAACATAGTTGAGGATCCATCCAGGAATGGCAGATATGATTAGGTTTGATTTCCCTCTGAAGATTAATAAAGTACAGTCAGCCCTACAATGCAGCTAATGCATTCCTAAAAAAACCTTATGCTCACTAAAATCGCGTACTAAAGTACACATATCCAGTATGGAAAATGGGGTTAGGGGAATACGACTTCAATACTTGATGACTTACAGCAACAAAATAAATTAAATAATGAAAACAGTGATGCCAGTGGCCCATGATGCAATTATATTAATTTTAAATAGGAAATTATAACGCATTAATAAATGATATCATAAACATCTCCCGTGGGTCTTAAGAGAATTGCCTTGTATCCGCTTCAGCTGAACATGTCGAACTCGCGAACTTGTTGCTGGAAATAGGGCACCATCTTATGGGGTCAGAAAATGCAGCAAATAGTCCATGAAGCTTCATTAGTCGGGAGCAATAAGCCGCGCAGCCACTGTGCGGTCGGGTACGGACACAAATACAGCGGATTACGCAGGCGGAGAGGCACTGCACATAGAGAACATGGCTACACACGGTCTACGAAAAGCAAATGTAAATTAATTTAAAAACGGTACTGTGTTTATATATGGTATTTTTAGATTTTTAGAATCTAGATGTACATAAAGTCCTATTCTTTTACATGTAAGAGCTGTTTTTGCCTGTAACTAATGTTTCTCGCTAACGGCATATCGCCTTGTTGTTTGCGGCTTTCTTGATTAGGTTTTCTGTGCGTGGCCATATAACAACCATGACAGTATATGGCCGTTTTACAGGACTAACTGCACCCTGTGTTGCAAACATCATTCAAGATGGTAATGAATAGCATAATGCATCTGTAGTAATCCTCTGTCACCAGATTAACTCAGATTGATGAACTTCTGTCCGAAGTTCTGGTGTGCAGAACACAAAGCTGTGCTGGTCACCAGCTGTGCTGGTGACATAGGCAGCCACCTCGGACGCCATCTTCTGAGGGGGCGCCAGTTTAGCGACCCGATTTCACTTTGTCTCAGACAGGGGGCGCCAGCGAAGCTTGCCTACAGAACCATATGGGCTTCGACCATAAACCATATTTCTTCTTCACAGAGACATGAAGCTCGGCCCAACATCTCATTACGCCCAGTTCGGGACTGGTATGGCAGAATTACGTAAACTCGAACTGTCCAGAAGGCAAAGCGCGGATCTACTCTTCCTCGGCTCCGTTACAATAATAGGCCTATATTGTTAGCAGTTCCCTTCAATTTGCTCCCCATCTTCGCTGTATTTTATCTATGTACACATACAGACCTTCTTTTTGCTTGAATTACCTGCTCAATAAATACACAGTTATAACATATTGCCTGCTAAAATATCAACCCGTATATCTTCCATAACTGTTTATCCAGTATTTATTACATAGATGTATATATGTAAATAAATGTATTAGGGTTCTGGTTTTAAGTTACTGCTGCCATGTTGAACGACTCTTTCGGCTGACATCTTTTGAGAAGAGACAAGGGGGAAATAGTGAAGAAAGCGGAACGGCGACTTCGAGCGCGGGGGTGGTAAAAGTACGGCGGTGTCTACGGCGCACGGACTGCAGGTGGCGCTGCGGCTGCGGACTTCGGGCGGCCGAAAGCCCCGGCGTGCGCGTGGAGGGAAGGGGCGTGGCTGGGTATCTGGTGACGCGATTAAATTTCCTGGCTCTGGGGGGCCGCTTTATTAACGGCGAAGGTGTGTGAGTGTGTGCGCAGCTGGGAGGCTGCACATCGGCACGGTTTCCAGGGGCGCCGTCCGCCGCCGATCAACAGTTTGCGTGGAGCGTTCGTCGACATGGTGAGCGATAAAAACGGTGATCAGAGGTCGCAGGGGCGGGGAAAAGCAGCGGTAAGCTGTCTGGTTATAGTAAGTTAGCGAGGTAGCGAGATATTGTAAATTACAACGAAAAAACGAAGCATATTTAAGCAGAACCGAAGGTTTCCATTGATGCTTTTTAATTGGGCCGTTTGGACGGCGACGACAACGTAAAAGAGGAGGAAAGGGGGAGGAATAAGGCGTGAGTAATCGTACTGGTTAGCGCCTGCTGGCTAACCAGCTAGTCGGTAACGATCTCTGAACTGGGACGTGGGGGACCTGTGGCAGCCCCCGGGAAGCGTTTATTTAAAGTGTGGCACCTTACCGGCGTAAGATAAGATCATGATGAATAAGTTCAATAATAAGCGGAAACAATACAACATTAAGTGACGTCCAAAGATATGCAGTAAATGTATCGTGGGTGGATACATAGTCCAGTGTGATGTTTGGGTCGGATGGGAGTTAGAATATGCTGATACACGATGAAAACGGAGCTGTGGATATTAGTATTACAGTGGCCAGGCGGGCAGGCTTCTCTAAGTCTAAATGGTTAATTTTCCTCCCGCTGAAAAATAAAAGCGACCTTTGGGAAGTTAGTCCGAAAAGTGAACGCGGTCCTGTGCCTTATAAACAACGAAGTGGCCTCCATGATCAGTGTTCCTCTTTCCACTGTTTCTTATCGGTTCACAGTTTCAAGTTGTTACCTTTTATTCTTCTTCGGAACATGTTTGGATAGGAAATTTTTCAGGTCCATAGGAGAAACGGTTGCTTTGGAGGGGAGCTATTTTTCTTCACTACCAGACTGCGCTCAGGCAACAATATTGTGTTAGTTTTATAGGGAATGAGCCAATGTCTGGGACGTAAACCAGCAACTATGTGACATCTGGGAAATCATGAGGGCCGTGCCTGGATCTGTCTGCGCCCTTCGGGGCTCCCGGTAGTGAGAGTGAGTGTGTGTTTGGATGTGGGAGTGGGTTCACACATATCAGATCAGGACAGGTGACATCAGATCAGATTCCCAACAGAGTTGCCTCTCGTCACCTGTGTCCTATCAGGTGATGGACAGTATGGGTGGTTCTTTATACAGTCTGGCCAATGGGGGGAGGGGGGTTCCAAAGAGAGGGGCTCATGGAGAAGCAAAAGCAGCTGCTTCAGAGAGCGAGACGTCCAGCCTGTGACACTGTAGTTGGATTGGGGGGGGGGGTATGTGTGCTGGCCTTACGCTCACCTTGGAGTATCTCCTTGGTAACCATGGCAGCGGTGCCTGAGAATGTCACTGTCCAAGTGCCACCATGAATAGACTTGGAGGTTTTTATTTGGACAGTGAGCTGGGCTGGGATGAGGGGTGGATTGGGAGCAGGCAGTCAGCAGGCTTCTAACCGACCACGCCTGTCCTCTCCTTCACCCAGACTGTGTGTAGAGCTTTTCTAGAAATTTCCCGTGATAGACATCCGTGAGAGTCCTGATGTATACTCCACTCTCCAGTGACGTTGTACCCGGAGATAGAAACTACTGTGTGTGTGTGTTTGTGTGTGGCTGTCTCCACAAAGTGTTTACTCTGGTAGGGTGCGTAAAATAGTCCGCCTATTTCTGGTCAATTTACTCAAACACTCAGGACTGGCAATGAATTGTTAAGGATACTGGAAGCTGACGTCTCAGAGCTGCCCCCTCCATGCCAGGGACTATGATTTAGGGTTAAGTTCACCTTAACGATTAATGACTTGGCTCAGTTGTGATGGGGATTGGGGGGCGCTGATCCTGAGAAAATGGCCTGGTCTCCTCCCATCTCAGTATTCATTTTAGCTGATGTTGGCTCTCCTGTTTGTTTTACTGTATGTGCCCAGTTTGAGTGCTTGTATGCTTATCACTTTCATCAAACAGGAAGTGATGTCATCAGTTTGTTTAATTGGGTTTCCTCTGGTATTGTTTCTTTCCTCTGGCATAGTGTTTCAGTGATGTTTCTAAGAGGCAAAGTAATTATTTGGTCCGTACTGCACGGCTGTTTCCTGAGGTATGAGGGGCGTCGTCCTCTGTGAAATCGCCACAGTTGCATGACACTGTATCAGTTTCTTATCTTTCGTTGTTCTATGTCTCCTCTCCCACAGATGCAGGACCGGGGCTGAGCTGGCATAGGCAGCATCTCCAGGATGGCTACGGCTCGGCCGAGGGGCTGAACAGGCCTGGCAGCGGGTGCCAGCGAGCATGGGCGAGCGGACGGGGGGCCCCAGCTGGCCCGGGGTCCCCACAGCAGTACTCTACGGTTCCCTGTCGCTCTTCGTCTCCATCCTGCACAATGTATTCCTCCTGTACTACGTGGAGACTTTCGTGTCCATCTACAAGATTGACAAGATCTCCTTCTGGGTGGGAGAGGTGAGGACCCTGATATTCTCCCCTCACCAGTTCCATGGCAGGCTCGTGGAAGTTTTACTTGCACAAAAATGTACTGAGGGCAGAATGAAGTATGATTGGTTCAGAAAGATGACAAGTCATATTGTAGAGGAGGTGGGTCCAAGACATCTGATTGGTTGATCTGATATCTGACCTGTCAAAAAGATAACCAATCATTTTTCATTCTGTCTTCAGAACATTTTTGTGTAAGTAAAACTCCCATGAGCCTATGGCAGTGCTTTAACATGAGATGACCCACCCCTTTTCACTCCTTGGCAGACTGTGTTCCTGATCTGGAACAGCCTGAATGACCCCCTCTTCGGCTGGTTCAGTGACCGCTCCTTCCTCGGCTCGCAGGAGTAAGCTCTCTCGCCGCCTCTCCCTCCATTCGTGCCGTCGGCTGTGTAAATGGACGCGGCGTGAGGCAGTAACAGCATGAATGGCAACCGCCTGAGATTCCAGCATGAGGTAGAGGCTGGAGGGGGCAGAGTGGTGATATGCAGGGGGTGGGCATACAGGGGAGTGCAGGATGCTGGTTTTTGTCTGGCTCGGCAGGTTGTGGGAGCCCAGCTGACGTTTGCTCTTCAAGGTCCTGAGCAACACCTAAGCTGGGCTCACATCCCTTGCTCTCTGCTGCCTCCTGCAGGTCAGGCACCCAGCTGACCTCCCCAGAGGTGGTTCTGAAGAGGGTGCGGGCCCTGTCCCGGAGCGGACCCCTGTTTGCGCTCTCCTTCTTGGCCTTCTGGGTGGCATGGGCGCCCCCAGCGCTGCAGTTCCTTGCCTGCCTGTGTCTGTACGACGGCTTCCTGACTGCAGTGGACCTGAGCCTCAATGCGCTGCTGGCCGACCTGGCCGTGTCGGCGGCCGACCGCACGCGCCTCAACTTCCACAGCTCGCTCTTCAGCGCCCTGGGCTCACTCTCAGTCTTCCTGTCTCATGGCTTCTGGGACAAGGCGGACCTGTTCCCCTTCCGGCTCTTCTGCGTGGTTCTGGCCGGCATGTCGGCACTGGGTTTCACGATTGTCTCCCACCTGCTCCGACGCAGCTTCCAGAGTGGGGCCCGGCCGCGGTGGAGTGAGGCAGAGGCCCTGAAGGAGTATGTAGGACTCGTCACATGACCAGTCACATGGTCGGGGGTGTGTCTACATGGCTTTGAATGACAGACCTGTGCATGTTCCTGCTGTTCCTCTCAGGCTGTTTGTGGATGCTGCCCCTCTGCCCCGGGACAAGCCCGTCACCCTGGGGCAATACCTAAGGCAGCTGTCCAGGCACAGGAACTTCCTGTGGTTCGTGTCCATGAACCTGGTTCAGGTGTGTTACCATGGTGACACTATCAAGGTGGTGCTGAGTCACATGTTCCAGCCTCAAATGACGCTATAATTATACCAAAGCTATAGACCTTGTCCTGTGTTGCCTAGAAACAGTTTTTAACTGTTTATGGTTGGTTTAAGAGAACTGTGCAAAATGGTACGGCTGTCTAATTGCCTGTCCCAGTGGGATGTTGCTGGTGTTTCGTTTGGAATCTCCGTCCCCTCACCTTTTGCTCCTGTCCCCCCCCCCCCCCCCTTCAGGTGTTCCACTGCCACTTTAACAGTAACTTCTTCCCTCTGTTCCTGGAGCACCTTCTTTCAGACAAGGTCTCGGCCTCCACCAGTTCCTTCTTGCTGGGTAAGAATTCCTTCGGGGGGGGGGGGGGGGGTTCTTGTGGGTTCCTGGAGGTGCCTCGGGGTTAGATAACTGGGCCTTGATGGAGGTGCTCCAGACATTTTGTATCCTGGTGGGGGGGACCAGGGGGCTGGGCTTCTCTCCAGCTCAGCAGTACAGTGCCGCCTTGGGGGATGAGACACCCTGAACTGTCCACACACACACACACACACACACACACACACACACACCAGGGTGCTGATCCCAAGAAAGGCGATGGAGGGGGGGCTTTTTTTCTCTACATTATCTCTGACTTATGGAGGCACATTTCAGTTGTTTGGATAGTGCTATATAAATAAATTTTGATTGCCCGGTTGATTGACTGATGCTCTCCACCCCCTGTGCTGCCAGGGATCTCGTACATCGCCCCCCACATCAACAACCTGTACTTCCTGACGTTGTGCCGGCGCTTCGGGGTCTACAGCGTCATCCGCTGGCTCTTCGTCCTCAAGCTGGCCTTGAGCGCCGTCATGCTGCTGGCCGGCACCGACCACGTCTACCTGCTGTGCCTCTTCATCGCCAGGTGAGGCGCCGTCCTTCGGGCTCCTCCCGCTTTGGCTGCCCGGGCGTGGTGCAGTAAGGTCCAGTCCAACCACTGTACATTCAGAATATGTGGCATGAAATCGCGGTTGTCTAAGACTCCCAGAACGACTTTACACAGAAGACGACACAAGACGTGCAAAACGGTAATAAACAAGAACACGCAGATGTGCTGTATGCAGTGAGACCTCTGATGAGGGCTGCACTGCGGCTTTGTGGATTTTCTGCTTATAGACGGCTTGCAGTGAAAGAAGAATGTTTGCGTAACAAATGGACTCTATACACATTTTTAAACAAAGGTGAAGAAAATGTTCTCTGCTGTGAGAAATCCCTTCACTTGGCAAAGCCCCCCTAGTACAAGCTTCAGCGTGGGATATTCGGGGGGGGGACACAGGGACACTGATGTGAAACAGACTGAATCTGGGGTCTGAGGACTTTAGCTAAGGTGGGAGGGGGGCCTGAAGGCTGGTTGGTGCCCGACAGGCATGAACTCCTCCTGTCCCTAAAGCTAAGGAGAGGGTGGTCTATCCCGTGGTCTGTCCCGCAGTAACCGCGTCTTCACGGAGGGCACCTGCAAGCTGCTCAACCTGGTGGTGACGGACCTGGTGGACGAGGACCTGGTCCTGAACCGACGGCAGCAGGCCGCCTCGGCGCTGCTCTTTGGAATGGTGGCGCTGGTCACCAAACCGGGCCAGACCATTGCTCCACTCGCGGGGACCTGGCTGCTCTGCTTGTACACAGGTCAGTGGAGTGAGTGTGTGTGTGTGTGTGTGTGTGTGTGTGTGTGTGTGTGTGTGTGTGTGTGTGTGTGTGTGTGTGAAGGGGCGGAGCCAAAGTCACACGCTTCATTTGTGGGTGGAGTCTATGCAGTTTGAGTCCCCTTTCAATTCGTCATAAAAGCCCTGCAGATGGTAGCAATTAGACTGAAACGATGGATCCAAATCTATTTTTATTGCTTTGTCCATTCCCCGCCCCCCACCTACCCAGCTGACGGTCGCATTCAGAGGTTTGCGCCCATAAAACCTCAGATGCGTTCCATGGGGCGTCCTGCCCCGGGCTGTCTGACAGCCCAGCTGCATTCTCATGCAACCTGCCCGTGTTTCTTCCCCAAGTTAAAAGCTGCAGGGTTTAAACTCCACAGCCAGTGACGCATAATGCCAGTGCTCAGAAGATGGAGACCGAAGGGAAAAGGGGGAGCCGGTTGAGGTATCTGCCTTTGCTAAGACCGCTCCGAATGCACAGGGTGGGTCCCTGCATTGCGGTACCCTGAGGGATGTCATGAGCAGTGCCGACGTGGCTTCTGGTCCCATCTTCATGGCAAAGCCCTTTCAGCTGTAATGCATTTCTAGAGGATATCACTAATTTAGTTCTAACTACTTACAATGCAGAATCTTTATCAGACATTCAATTGTAGCTAGTTGTAATGCAACACAAGTATCAAAGAGAGGCACGCTCAAACTCCGAAATATCTCAGAAATGACTAAGGGTGCGAGTTAACGACATCAAAATACAAAAAAGGAACCGCACTCACAAGATACTTCTCATACTATTTAGAAAAAAACTTTATTGCACCGTGCCACACAGACGCGTTTCGTCGTCAAGCCGTTATCAATGTGACACATTTTCTAAATTGTATGAGAAGTTTCTTGTGAGTGCGGTTCCTTTTTTGTAGCTAGTTATAATGCGTCTTTCTGAGAACAGAAATTTGACTTTAACTAGTCAAAATTGATACCAGAAATTCTATTTTAACTAGTTGAAAATCCAATTTCAGATACTAGGAATTTATTTGTAACTAGTAATGATTCAATTTGAATTCCTGATATCAGAAATCAGCATTTTTAACTAGTACAAATTCCAGCTCATTGAAATTAATGAGAAAGCATACTGAAAATTACTTACAAAATTAAGAACTTCCAATATGAAGAACTGGCGTTTAAACTAGCTATGACTGATTTTTTGATATCAAGAATCTGCATTCTAATTAGAAATTAATTTGTGATATCCTCTAGAAGTGAGATAATGCTAAAACGACTTGCCATAGTCTTCCCCTCCAATTCGCCGTGGCCTTCCTCCCAGGCTACGACATTTTCGAGCGTGACCCCTTGCAAGATGCCGTAGCTGTGCGGGCCACACCCAGCCCAGGGGCAGAGGTCACGGTGACGGTGGCGCTCCGCCAGGGCTGTTTCTACCTGCTGGTCCTGGTGCCCATCACGTGCGCCCTGCTGCAGCTGCTAGCCTGGTCCCGCTTCACACTGCACGGCCGGCGGCTGCAGACCGTCAAGGCTCTCCGTCAGGACCCACAGAACTGCCGCCCTATGGATGTCAAGGCTGTGTGAGCGCCGCCCTTGTGGCCGGAAGGTGAATAAGTTAAGACGCTGGTGAGGGGGATTGAGCTTCCTAAGAGATTGGTGACTGAAATGGGATAGTAGCCTTCCACAGAAAAAACCACTACCACAACACCCTCTCTAACTCCCCTAATGGATATCCTGCAGGGTGGTGTTGCTAGGGGATGGTACACCTCTGTTTTTTAACTTTTAAACCAACATACTGTTCTGTATTTGAGACATTTCAGACATTTTTGCCCAAGTACAACCAACCAAGTGGTGGGTGGGGGCATTGCATTTTCATCCCTACTCTAAAACTAGCACCTAGTCTACGTTTGGTTTTTCAGTACTATTGGAACAGAAGCATGTCATCAGGTTCAAGTGCAGTTGCCACTTTGATTGCTATTGCCAAAAAAATTATGATTTCATGGTTCCTGATTTAAAAACATAAGTTGTGTAGAGTTTTATACAGATTTAGGAAAATATTTTCTTAATATTTTGAAGGTAATGACTGAATTGAGGAAATAAGGAAAGACTTCATACATCACCTCCACAAACCTCAACTGTTTTTATGTTCTGTGTATGCGTGCGTGTGATCACACAGATGCCAGTAAAGTTCTCTTTAAATTGTGGTTTTAGGGGTGGTGCTTAAAATAACAAACCTGTGTGGTAATGACATTCCTCACCTAGTGGACGTCTCCAAGTCTGCTTCACTGCCGTTCATTTATGCCTGTAACCGATCAGGGTCGATCCAGGTGTTTTATAATGTCTGTGAGTTTTAAAATGGAATTTTTTGCATATGTGTATTTTTACAATCTAACCCTGCCCAATGTTTTGCAGTGACGTAAAATATCTACGCAGACATCTGAAGACACGTAAAACGTTTTAAGCGTCGCTTTTCAGCATCAGGTTTACCAGTCCGCGTCCACAATTTGATACTGAGCGATAAAATCTGTCCAATGTGCCGCCCGTCTTACGATTTTAATGCTAATAAAAAATACTGTACTTCATTACCTGTGTGATTTTATTATTATTATTCTGACTTGGTATGTTGATTATAATGATGCATTTATGCTTCTTGTGAAGGTCTTTATTGGGTGGAAATTACTTTGGCAAACGAGCTTGGCTATGATTGAGAATAACTGTTTCTGAGATCCAAGCCTTCATAGTACTTAAAACATGAATGATGGGCGAGTTCTCTTTAAATGTTTCATGTCCAGACTTATATCGGATGCATACAGAAATCACCCATTTTCCAGTACTTGATTCCAGTCCTTAGTCCAAATGGACTATTGCATGTTGTAGTGTCGAGTATTTCCCCTAGGGACATGCTAACTTTCTGACATGAAAATGCAGGTAATAAGGTGACAGATTCCTTTGGGAAGCTGAGGAAATATTCCACTTCCAGGAAAAGTACTGAGGAGAAGACTAACAGCACTTTGTCATACCCTTGCGTATGACCATTTGATGCACGTCAAGGACAAAGATTGTGATCATTTCATGAGAAATGTGAACTTAAATTGTATCTGCGTTCATCTTAGAGCTCTCTACTTCAAGCTACGTGTAATTTCTATGAAAAACTACGAATGCCATCCGCACAAAACATGATAATCATACATCTATTTCATTGCCTTTGGAAAAAACAAAGAGTGAACTTCAATAAGTGGCCTCTTCCTCTCCTGTCGTGTAACAGCACAAAGGTTGGCAGAACTAATTCCTAGACCGATGGCCCCACCTTGTGGAAGGTGGTTACTTTAGCTTTGTAACTGGCGTCTTTCCTATGTCCTACAAGTACAGGATTTTTCACATAATAAAATGAAGATTAATTTTCTGATGAATTTTCATTGAAATCCCAATGATTTATATGTGAATCCACAATATGGACAGTCAGTAGAAGGGAGGTATTTTCCTTTCATCACAGTCTGTGTTTTTCTCATGAATTGACATTGACACTGGGTATTTAAGCAGGCTTTCTGTTGTATGTAATAACTACGAACCATGATGCACTATCACATTTAAATCCCACATCCCATAGCACATGTCAATTCAAATAAATGTCACTGCAGGAGAAGTTGGAAATCCTCAGCTTTACGGGAACAAACTGCTTTATCCTCAGGATTCACAGAGCAGGTCCAACAAAGACCTCAGATGTGAGGTTGCTATGACTACATACAAAGGAAAACAAACAGCATGGCAGAGTGTGAGGGAAGTATCAGTACCAGATTAAACTTGGTTTCCATAGGAACCCGAGGGGAGGCGGCACAAATGGGTATCACAGCCTTTCTTCTTAGGATAGAAAGGAGGATTTTAAAAAATGGTTTAAGACTTCCTGTTTCATGTGCCCCAGTGTCCCTGACCAGGATAAGCTGATAGAAGACAAATGGATATTTCATGTATGAAATGCTGCTTCAGGTTAACCTCATGAGACCTTTCTGATTCAACCATTGAAATACTAATCCAAAGATCCCACGCTGCGTATTGTAATAAGGAAAAAGCCCACGTAGTCCAAACAAACAATCAAATGCGTTTCCATTGGGCACAGATCTCTTTAACCAATGACAGTAATGGAACTAAAAATATATCTAAATAAAAGGATTTACCCTCTCTTTTCCACTTCAAGTGGAATATGGTCTATTTAAAGAAGGCTATTTCATGTACTCGGTAATGTCACCTAGCTTCTTAGAAAAAACAATAATCGTAATAATACGGCCATTGGGTGTAATAATCTAAACGCTATATAAATTATTGTTACGATATATGGCCGCATCCACTGTCCTTTTCTGCCTTTACCATTTTATCATCGAAGAGTGCTTACACCGGATTATTTTCAGGAACTCTGCACGTTCATGATTAAGAAGCGGAAAAAATATTAAAACAATCCGCCGTCAAAGGGGGGCTCCACGTTCTGCCAGAGACTGACGGTTTGTTCATATCTCTGCTGGGCGTGTGGGAGGAGATGGACCGTCATGTGCAGAATGTAGATAATCCAAGAACAAATGAAAGCTGTTTGGAAAAACAGAACAAAACACTTAGCAACGGAATGACTCGATCAAAGGCTGCAAGTCTAACGTTTACAGGTCATTCATTCGCTAATAAATAAGGTCGGGGCATTAGGCTAAGTAATGTGGACATTACTGGATGAGTGGGATGAAATTTTCCATCTGAAAATCTAAATTCAAACTGTTCCCCTTCCGTCAATCCGTGTATGTGAAAACACTAAAGCGTTGGAAAAGAAATCTTTAAATAATGGAATTTCTTAAACAATGATAAAGAAATGTGACCGACGTCATTTTGTTACGTTATACAGCCTCGTTCTCTTCAGCTGGTCTAATAATTAAAAGAAATCACATTTTAGAGTTGGTCCGGCGCTCAAAACGGCCCATTTGCCCCGCTCCTCCTTTTTACCTAACTAAAGTTCTCCATGGCACTAGCAATAAAAATAAAAACTACTTAAAAGAATCAAGGCCGATAACTTGGACAAGCCAATTTTGCAATGTTGTACACAGAGGAAAAATCACTCCGCAATGTGCGGTTCCGCTGAAAAGGAAAACTGATGAAGAATCCGTGGGCTGAGCGCAGACCTTCGCTGCACACATGGGCTTCCGTGATTGACACCTGCGGCCACATCATGTCCCCTATAGAATGAGTAGAGGACAAAAAAGGTAAGAAACAACTTTTGTTGGCTATATTATTTATATTCATCTACGGTACTTATAAGATGGCAGATTTGTGGTTGTAGGTCCGAGTCCATCAAGCAAGGCAGCTCCCACCTGTGCTAATCTTAAAATCGGTTTGAAAGTTACGGTTGCGTGACAGGCTATAACCAAAGTTTATAATTATCGCAATAGTACCCGTAATATGTCTTGGTGATCATGCCGGACATAGTTTAAGCGACGGAAATGGAAAATGTACATAATTGTCTTGGAGTTGTTTTCAGAACGTTACTGGAAAAGCGCAGTGGTGGTAGGTGAGGAAGCGCGTTTCTTGTTTGTTCGTATGTGTGCTGCTCTGAGACCAAATGATAGCGTTTGATTGCTGCACAGTCAGGATTTCCCGTGTGCATCAGCGAGCACTAGGCCTGCACAGCATGGCGTACCTAATCATTTCCGAAAACAGCTTTTTTTGCCGAGGATCTATAGGCCACAATTATATTTTGATATAATTCAGTATTACCACGTTAAATGTGTGATGCAAACATATTAAACACATTCTAGGGTG
The DNA here is from genome assembly GCA_019775915.2 of Cyphomyrus plagiostoma. Taxonomy (NCBI): domain Eukaryota; kingdom Metazoa; phylum Chordata; class Actinopteri; order Osteoglossiformes; family Mormyridae; genus Cyphomyrus; species Cyphomyrus plagiostoma. Next base: position 2,497,832 of record JABFEA020000044.1, read on the forward strand.
ATAGTGAAGAGTTGCTTCCTAATAATTTAGGCTTAAGACACTCGCTGATAGGCCTCTTCCTTTGGGAGCCTTACTATCCTTAATTGCAGTCTGAGAACGTGTGGTGGCTGTGTTAAGAACATAAACTTACAAACGAGTGGAGGCCATTACGACCCATCAAGCTCGTTTTGGGGAGAATTCAACTAATAGCTTAGAGTTGTTAAAATCTTATCTATCTCTGATATAAAGGAACCCAAGGTTTCAGCTTGCGCCACAACTAACAAGAAGACTATACCAGTAACCATAGTCAAACTTAAGTTGGGGGGGGGGGGGGGGACGCGGACGCCAGTGTAGCTTAGCTCTTTCCCTGTTCCACCACAAATGATTTAGCTTATGAGCTCTGTGGTAATTAGAACAAGTAGCTGAATCAGGTGTGTTAAACCAAAGACTGTACGGGGCTCCTGTCCAGTACTGGAATTTGACACCGCTACTATAACTACACGCTGTGTAAAGAAGGGCGTGGTTTAAATTGTGACGTGCAGGAATCTCCCGACAGCTCTTGTACTACTTGCGTCTCCACTTAAGTATTTTATTAGAAACGATGCAGTAAAATGTTTTTTTTTTATTGGACTCCAGGTTTTTAACCTTTTTTAAATGCCTCTGTCAGTGCCAACGTAAACTTCATATTGTGGCATGATTTCTACTGCCATAATCGCGAATATCAGCGCAGTGTGAATGGTCGCGTCTGCTCCTCCACCCTCTTCAGTAAACTCTGGTTTCCCTTCATATCGTATAAATCTTTCGCCTTTTACTAAAGATTTCCGTGGAGAGGAACATTATGAGTATTATCTAATTTTTTGATGCCCTGCTCTACTGCGGGGCTTCGTGTGCTGGTGAAAATAAAGAATTACTATGTTAGTATTTCTAGTTAGCCTTCAAAACCAAATCTAAAAAATTTCAGACTGGGTAATGTTCTTGTTTTAGGTCTTTCTACAGCTGTATCTACCAATAACCCTTAATACTCTAAAAAAACAATATAGGTGTATGGGGGAACTGTAATGCCACACAAATATATACTGTGCTGTGTCCCCTGAGAACTGGTTTGAGATCCACCACATTTGTTGTAAACAGGCCATGTTAAGAACATAAGGAACAGGAGTAGGCCATTCAGCCCATCAAGCTCATTTGGGGAGAATTCAACTAGTTTTCTAGCTCTGATTTAAAGGAACCCAAGGTTTCAACTTGCACTACAGTAACAGGAAGCCTGTTTCATACTCTAACTACACGCTGTGTAATGTACTTACTCGTATCCATTTTAAAATGTTTTCCTGCTAATTTCCACCTATAAGTTCTAGTATTTAAATTAATATTGAAGCAACTATTTGGTTGAACAGCATCCAGACCTGATGGAATCTTAGGGTGTTTTCACACTTAGTCCGTTTCGTCCTTTAAAGTGAACTCAGATGGATTAGTCAGCATTTTTTGCGTATATGTGAGCACGCCAAATGAACTCGGACCCCTTTGAAACAAACCAAACTGAGGCTACATCAGGAGGTAGTCTCAGTCCGGTTTGCTTTTAGTCTGCGTCAGGGTTCATTTAAGGCCTTGTTTACAACGACGTCTGTACCCAGGCGTTTTTCTGGCAATCATGGCGCCAGGTGAGCGGCAACTGAATGCCGACCATTTTTCTGCTCATTGGAGCAAATCAAACGATGCTATTGCATTTACATGGCGTTCTGAAGGACCAAATATGTCCGATGATTCTTTACGGCAACTGCGATAAACCACATTTTATGGAAAATGTGATACTCGTGATAATACACTGCTCAAAAAAATTAAAGGAACACTTTTTAGTCAGAGTATAGCATCAAGTCAGTAAAATATCTGGGAT